>CM038214.1:89356637-89570023 GCA_021442155.1 Cymbidium sinense | reverse complement strand
GTTTAGAGTTCAAGGTTTATTTTGGGTTTTGGGATTAGGGATTATTTACTTTAGGTTTATTTTATTTTATTTAGTGTTTAGGGTTTAATTTTTTAGTTTAGGTTTAGTTTATTTAGTTTATTTAGGTTTATTTTAAAGGTTTAAGTTTTATTTAGTTTTTTATTTTATTTTATTTTATTTTATTATAGGGTTATTTTATCGTTATTTTATGTTTAGTTTTTATTTTATTTAGGTTTTTTATTTTTAGGTTTATTTTATTTTTTTACTTTAGCTAACATTTTTATTTATTTTATTTTATTTTAGTTTTCCATTTTTATTTTATTATATTTTTCCATTTAAATTTAGGTTTATGTTTAGGTTTAGGTTTTAATTTAGGTTTTTATTTTATTTAGGTTTAGTGTTTTTTATTTATTTTATTTTTAGGTTTAGGTTTTGTTTTTATGATTTAGGGTTTAGGGTTTAAGGTATAAGATTTAGAGTTTTAGGGTTTAGGGTTGTAAGTTTAGGGTTTAGGGTTAGTTTTAGGGGTTAGGGTTAGGGTTTAGGGTTATGGTATATTTTATTCTATTTTTATTTTTTTATTATTTATCTTTATTTTTAATTTAATTTATTTTATTTAGTTTAGGTTTAGGTTTAGGTTTAGTTTATTTTAAGTTTAGGTTTAGGTTTTATTTATTTTAGTTTAGGTTTGGGTTTATTTTATTTTTATTTTAGGTTTATATTTTATTTTTAGTTTTATTTTTTACATTTAGGTTTAGGTTTAGGTTTTTTTATTTTAGGTTTAGTTTTTATTTTACTTAGGTTTTTTATTTTTTAGTTTAGTTTATGTTTTTGTTTATTTTATTTTTGTTTAGTTTTTATTTTAGTTTAGGTTTAGGTTTTAGTTAATTTAATTTAATTTTTTTATTTTATTTTGGTCTAGGTTTTTTATTTATTTTATTTTTACATTTTATTTAGTTTAGGTTTAGGTTTTTAGCTTTTCACGGTTTAGGGTTTATTTAGGGTTTAGGGTTTAGGGTTTAGGGTTTGGAGTTTAAGGTTTAGGGTTTAGGTTTAGGGTTTTAGGGTTTTAGGGTTTAGGGTTTAGGGTTTTGGTTTTAACAAAGAAAAAAATTGATTCAATATTTCTTTTTTATTTCATCAACTAAGTAACATACCAAGTTTTCTAAAAGCGATGACTTTGATAAAAAATGAGCATGCATAGAAAATCAAAACCCTTGATAACTTATGTCTCTACTATAAAGACACTTTGTTCTATAAGCATTTGTTGTTCTTGAGTTTGTCGGTTCAGGAGACTGACCTCTCAGTGGTAGGATCCACCATCATATCCTCGATCTCTCCCTCCACCACCACTGTGGCTATAAGCTCCATCACTCCTCCCGCTTCCATAATTACCATTTCTCTAACTCCATATCCAGGCCTCTAGATCCCCATCCCCTTATGAGCCTCGCCTTCCTCCAGTTAGGTCTTGATAGAGCCTGTTTGATGGTGATGCTCCTACTATCAAGGTTCTTCCCATTCATAGGGTTTATGTTTAGGTCTATTAGGACTTAGGGTTTAGGTTTTATTTTTTATTTTTTATAAGTTTTATTTTTAGATTTATTTGTTATGTTTAGTTTTTATTTTATTTTATTATAAGATTATTATATTTTATTTTATGTTTAGTTTTTATTATATTTACATTTTTTATTCTTAGGTTTATTTTATTTTTTAGTTTAGTTTAAGTTTTTATTTATTTTGTTTTTGTATATTTTAATTTTTTTTAAGGTTTAGGTTTAGGTTTTAGTTGAGGTTTTTATTTATATTTATTTTTTATATTTAGGTATAGGCTTATTTATTTATTTTATTTTTAGGTTTTATTTCATTTAAGTTTAAGTTTTTAGGTTTTTGCAATTTGGGTTTAGGGTTTAGGTTTAGGTTTAGGGTTTTAGGGTTTAGGATTTAGGGTTTAGGGTTTAGGGTTTAATCTTTAGGGTTTAGGGTTTTTAGGGTTTAGGATTTAGGGTTCTCTTAGAGTATAGGGTTAGTTTAGGTTTTAAGGTTTAAGGTTTAGGGTTTAATCTTTAGGGTTTAGGATTTTTAGGGTTTAGGGTTTATTTATGATTTAGGATTTAGGGCATTAGGGTTTAGGGTTTTAGGTTTAGGGTTTAGCTTTTAGGAGTTAGTTTAGGGTTTAGGGTTTAGGGGTTAGGGTTTTTTAGGGTTTAGGGTTTATGGTTTAGGGTGTAGGGTATAGTGATAGGGTTTTTTTTATTTGTTTATTTTATTATTTTATTATTTTTTTAAAATTAAGTAAACTAGTTGGTTTAGGTTTATTTAGTTTATTCTCTATTTATTTTAGTTTATTTTATTTTTTATTTTGATTTAAGTTTACTTTTATTTTTTATTTTGTTTAGTTTATTTATTTTAAATTAGGTTTTTTTATTTTAGTTTATTTTTTAGGTTTAAGTTTAGGTTTATGTTTATTTTTTTGTTTAGTTTTATTTTTATTTTATTTTCTTAAGTTAGGATTTATTTTTGATTTTTAGGTTTAGGTTTAGGTTTTATGTTTTTTATTTTAGGTTTAATATTTTAGTTTAGGTTTAGGTTTAATTTGAGTTTATTTTATTTTATTTAGTCTAGGTTTAGGTTTAGGTTTAGTTTATTTTAGGTTTAGGTTTAGGTTTTATTTATTTTAATTTAGTTTATTATAGTTTAGTTTTAGGTTTATTTTAATTTTATTTTAGGTTTAGGCCTTTTTTTAGTTTAGGGTTTATGTATTATTTATTATTTATTTTTTGGTTTATTGTTTAGTTAAGGTTTTTATTTTATTTTATTTTAGGTTTATTTTATTTTTATTTTAGATTTAGTTTTTTTATTTAGTTTTTTTAGTTTAGTTTAGGTTTTATTTATTTTATTTTAGTTTAGTTTTATTTTTATTTTATTTTCTTTTAGGTTTATTTAGGTTTTAGTTTATATTTTATTTTATTTTATTTTATATTCTTATTTAGGTTTATTTATTTATTTTATTTTTCAATTTTATTTAGTTTATGTTTAGGTTTTTAGCTTTGTAGAGTTTAGGGTTTAGGGTTTACAGTTTAGTGTTAGCTTAGGGTTTAGGGTTAGGAGTTTACTATTCAGGGTTTAGGGTTTAGGGTTTAGGTTTTTGGGTTTAGTGTTTAGGGTTTAGGGTTTTAGGCTTTACTATTTAAGTTTTAGGGTTTGGGGTTTTGGGTTTTAGATTTAGGGTTTTGGATTTAGGGTTTAAGTTTTAGGTTTGGTTCATTTTTAGTATAGGGTTTAAAGTTTTTATTTTTTTTTATTTTTAACATAGAACAAATTCAGATTCAATATTTCTTCATTTTGATTTCATCAACTAAAACACCAAGTTTTCTAAGACATAAGTGATGACATAGATAAAAAATGAGCACACATAAGGCAAATAAAAGACTCTAGAAACCTGAACCATCTCTATTATAAAGACATAGTCCCATAAGCGGAGTCATCAATCTTCTTTTTCTCCATTTAGAACAACCTCTCGAGTAGCGTGAACCAATCATTTCCCAATCTCTCGCCACCACGATTTTAATCTGTCCTTCTTC
The DNA here is from genome assembly GCA_021442155.1 of Cymbidium sinense. NCBI lineage: Eukaryota > Viridiplantae > Streptophyta > Magnoliopsida > Asparagales > Orchidaceae > Cymbidium > Cymbidium sinense. Next base: position 89,566,442 of record CM038214.1, on the reverse strand, counting down.
CATATTACCCATTAACCACCACCTCCATGTCCACCTCGGATCCCCACCACCACGATAATGCCGCCTCCACCTTCCTCCCAGCTGGCTGGGGAGGTTGATGATGTTCTTGGTCAAGGTTGTCCATTCTTAGGGTTTAGGTTTAGGTTTAGGTCTATTAGGTTTTAGGGTTTAGGTTTTATTTTTTTTTATGTTTATTTTTTATGTTTAGGTTTTAATTTAGTTCTTATTTTATTTTATTTTAGGTTTATTTTTTAGGTTTATTTAATTTATATTTTACGTTTAGTTTTATTTTAGTTAGGTTTTTTTTATTCTCGGGTTTTTTTTTTATTTGATTTGTTTTATTTATTTTATTTTATTTTATTTTATTTTAATTTATTTTATTTTACTTTTAGGTTTAGGTTTAGGTTTTAGTTTAGGTTTTTATTTATTTTAATTTTCTTATTTTATTTAGGTTTAGGATCCTTTATTTATTTTATTTTTAGGTTTTATCTAGTTTAGGTTTTAGTTTTTAGGTTTTTAGGGTTTGGGTTTAGGGTTTAGGGTTTATGGTTTTAGGGTTTAGGGTTTTAGAGTTTGGGGTTTAGGGTTAGGGTTCAAGGTTTGGGGTTTTTTTTTTTAAAGGAAGCCCCATGTAGATTTTATTTTATTGTGCAAAAGTGGGTTACAAAGTCCTTAAAGGGGATAAACTCTAGAACTATTGCTCAGAGAGCTATAATCAGCCTAAGGTGTAAATCCCCTATCTAAGTACATCCAAAAGCAAAGGAAGACCTTAAAGCAATCAAAAGATACAAATAGATAAACATAATAAGCCAAAGAAAGGTTAGGGCTTTCGAAGAACTTGAGAATGCATGACAATATGGAGCAAACTTGCAAGAGAATTACACGCAAAATAACAATAAGAAGAGATTAGAAACATTAAGATAATCTAGACAAAGGATGAATGAAAACAACATAAAGAATGATAGTAAGGAATTGAGATAGAAGGCTCAGTCACACCAAGTTGGGGTAGATGCAAATATGTGCATCAAACTTCAATGAAGGTTTACATCCAGCTACTACCAAACCAAAGAGAGTGGAATCCTCATCATAGCCAACAAACGTGAGAAGATATGACCAGGTTGTTGAAAGTCTTGTGGGTTTTTACGTAAACCTAAACAAAACTATAAAGAATATAAAGAAAATTGTTAAAGGTAGATAAATAAGTGATCCCCCATGGGAAAATGATCCTCCATATAGCCACCCTAACATGAGGATAATTATATATATGAAATAGGATAGAAACCATCCATATGAAAACAATAGGAAGAGAGGTAGCCTTTGAAATCCACAACAAGTCAATGAGTCTATTACACCATCCCAATTATATGATATATAAATGAATGAGAGTACTTTGAGGTAGATGTAAAGTCAGGAAAATGAGCCCAATCAAAATAAAGAATGATTGGAACAAGCCCCTTATTAGTATCCATATCAATAGTTGGCAAAAACAATTGTAAGGAAGCGACAAAACCAAAAAAAGCAAAATAGGATGTAGGAATAGCGACTCAGTATTTGGACTAAAGAATCGAGATCAACAAAAAATGAAGGCTGACAAAAGATAGTAGCATTGATAGTACCACCCTAATAATAGAGATTGTATTCCAAGGAGTAAAGCTTGATCCAGGATGGGAAAAATTGGGAGCCCAAATAGGATCCACATTAGAATCCAAAAAAACATGATGAGATATAGACCAAAAGACCAAGAAAACCCAAAGCAAGCAAGGGGCATAGAGATTGCATTCCAAGATTGATCTCCAGGATCCATAGTAGAATCGAGAAAAAAACATGATGAGATAACCAAGAGAAAAAAAATAGCCAAGATAGCTGATCAAGACACATAGGGACAACATAGAGATTGCATTCCAAGGAGAAAGTAGCACAAGCGGTCGAACAGTTGGGAATAGAAATAGCATAATGTAGATCCGCTATCAAAAAATAAACAATTCCCCAGATAGAAACAACAAGGGCAATCAGAAAAACAACCCCAACAATAAAATAGTTAGTGCAACATTGGAACCCACCAGAGGATAGATCAAAATAGGGATACAAATTAGGATCCACATTAGAATCCAGAAAAACAAGACAGATAATAAAAGACAAAAAAATAGCCAAGGTAGTAGCGGCCAAGATACCTGACCAAAGGAAGGGACAATTAAAGACCAAAGGTTAGAAACCCAGGTTGATAGAGCATAGTACCATAGATCGAGAAAAAATACACCAAAAAATAATCAGAAATAACATAATCAGAAAGAGCATACAGTAGAGAAGGCAACATGTTGAAACCCTTATCAATATCAAATTAGCATAGCTAAACGGGAAAAGGGCGCAACCAACCAAAAGGCACCAAATGAATATAATCAGAGCTACATTGCCAGTTGCACCATTTAAGACCAAAAATCTGATAATCCAGATTAACAAATAACCAAGACTGTAAGACAGCAAAAGGCAACAAGCGGCCATAATACCACCCAGCATAAACAATGCATCTGGCACAAACCTAACTAATCGAGGAATAGAGACAACAGCGGTAATGAAGAACATAACTAACGGTGATGAGCAGAGAGATGAGAATAATAGGCATTTAGAGAAAAGCAGAGAGGTTATTGCCACAATGGAACCCACCAAAAGATCAAAATTGGATTCAAATGAGTATCATCATTAGAATCCAAAAAAATAACAAGGTAACCAAGGCAAAAACCGGGGACAACAATTAGGACAACAACATTCAAGATAGGAAAGGATGAAGTTGGCCATAAAGCCACACAATGTCGAGTAGACAAAGCCATAGTTAATAACCAAGTAGATATAGCATAATAATAGGTATCTTGAATGCACAATCAGCAAACACCAAAATCCTCGAGCAATGATGCAACTTGTTGAGCAGAGAAATCCTACCAATAGATTGAGCCAACATAGGAGTTCGAAAAAAAGACAAAAATCCAAGATAGAAACAACCAAGACAACAAGAACCGGTTTGCTTGCCATAAAGCCACCCATCGGGATAAATATTGCAATAAAACAAGTTTAACTAGAAGATGGAGAAAGCAATAGAAAATAAAGTAAATAATGAATTAAGATGATAGGCATATAATAAACCATTAAGGGGTTCAAAGCAAAATCCACCCAGAATCAACAACTTCAAAGGGAGTTCTTGAGCAAACAGACAAAGCCCCATAGGCGATGGAGTAATAATCAGTTGACAACAACCAAGGCGTTAATACCAACAAGCTGAGTCCACCCAAAAGCATTAGTAAAGAACCAAGAAATCAGATGGATAATCCCAGGGATCTCAGCAAAGGCAGAATGAAAATCCTTTAAGTAACTCCAAACCTGCTGAGCATGGGACATAAGTCCGAACAACAGGATAGGTAGCCTCAAGTCCAATTCAGTAACAACTAAGAAAGGGGATACCAACAAGTTGACCATAGAAAATCCATTAAGAGTAGAGTTCATAAAATGAGCCCAAAATAAAAGAGGAGAATTACTGACAAACAGAACCAAGATGAAGAGAGCTACAACATGTGTGATCAAAAATAGCCCAGCTGATAATAACACCAACTGTAAGAAAATCAAGAATCTTAAAATAGCCATAAGTCATAAAGACAATAATCTAGAAATAGGTCCCAAAAATAAGACCTTTCAGTCGAAAAAAAATAGCGGCAAGGGCGAAGAGAGGAGAAATAAAGTAGAAACAAAGAGAGAGGCAAACATGAAATCCATTTGGGAGTAAGGAAAATAGCCAAAAAACCCAAAATTATCAAGTATACATCAAAAGGTTATCTTAAGTTTGAGATAAGGAAACCTCAATTATCCAAGTTAACTCCACGCAAGTGTTTGGGTAGGTGAGTTGATCAAAGAAAATGATACCCATCTAGCACCTAGATTGGCAAGGTAGTCGACAAGAATTTCCTTCATGCGCCATGAGTGATGTTAAAATTCAGTAGGAAAGAAGAGCTAGTTTGCTTGAGGAGGTAGTACAATTAGTCTTTGCTCATTTTGGTGGAAGTCAAAAGATCAATCGTGAAGAGCATCCACCTCAATCTAAATATTGAGCCGACCATTTTGGAGGCAAATCTCAAGAGCTTTGTGAGCGCCATAAGCTCGATAAATGGGACGATAGGAAGTAAGGGGATAAGCAAAAGCACATAGTATTACCCTTAGAATTCACGAAAATGCCACCACAACGAGCCATTATGGAAAGAATATCAATATTAATTTTAATAATGTGGTCAGAAGGTTTTTTCAATAAACAATCATGTCATTTGGACAATAAGGTTGGTCGAGAATAAAACCCAGTTTATTGGCCCCAAATTTACTTTGAATTATATAATGAATAAGATTGGCTTTAAACAAGTCTCAAATTTTGTTTTTTTTAGTTCTATAATCCTCACGTGGTTCATAGGGATCCCACGATGTTTTGCATCATTTTGATCCATCCATATGAACTAGATAAGAGTGATAGCAGTGATGACTTTAATGTGACTGTAATAATATTATCAAAATAGACTTCAAAAGTTGATATAAAGTAAAGAGAGCCATTGAAATTGATAGTGTTAAAAAGATCATCATACCAAATCAAAGTTTTGAAGCAATGGCCCCATTGAAAAACAAGATGATTAACATTCTCAATATGGAAACAACATTAACATTTAGAGGGTAAATGAAAACCTTTTCCACAACAAAGAATCAGGGATAAAATTTTTTTAGAATCGCCAAGTAAGAACAAAAAGAAGTAGGGATATTATTATTCCAAAGTTTGGAGAACACATAGGAGGAATCATGAGTATCTTTAATGGAGCACATTTTGAGGTTGAAATCACCATTATGTAAGAGCTTAAAGAGAATCTGGTCTTGATTGTTTGGAGTGATAGGAATAGTAGAAACCATATTCAAGAAAGTAAAGGGATAAAATCAAAAACTTACTTGTTATTCCACTTGTTGTTATGCGAGAAAGAGTTTACTCTAATAGCGGTAGTGGAATGGGTGGAGAGTAAGTCATCATGGATCCACCTCCACTCAGTTATCTTGCCAAAAGAAAGAAGTGAGTTAATGCCCCAAAAAATTAAGGATTCAACATCCCATTTGACAGAATAAAGTCTTTTCCACACAATAGAATCACCCGGTTTAAAGGGACAAATGAGGAGGTGTTTACCGACAATATTTAGCGGTCATGAAATTATCCCGACTATGATTTAAAATTCCACCAGTTTATAGGAAAAGGCATTGATAGCTTCTTTTATGGATTTACAACCAAGACCACCTTAGTCAAAAGTTCCACAACTTTTAAACCAAGAAATCAGTGCATTTTTTTAGAAGAGGTAGAGATTCAATTCTTTGGGGTTTAGTGTTTAGCTTTAGTTTGGGGTTTTAGTGTTTAGGGTTTATGGTTTAGGGTTTACTTAACATTTAGGGATAGTTTAAGGTATAGGGTTTTTAGGGTTAGTTTAGGGTTTAGGGTTTAGGTTTTAGGGTTTAGGTTTTAGGGTTTAGGGTTTAGGGTTTAGGGTTTAGGGTTAGGGTTTAGGGTTTTTGGTTTAGGGTTTAGGTTTTAGGGTTTAAGGGTTTAGGGTTTAGGGTTTAGGGTTTAGGGATTAGGGTTTAAGGTTTAGGGTTAGGGTTTATTTATTTGTTTATTTTTTATTAATTTTTATTTTTTTAAAATTAAGTAAACTAGGTGGTTTAGGTTTATTTAGCTTTTATTTATTTATTTTATTTTATTTTATTTTTTATTTTAATTTAAGTTTATTTTTATTTTTATTTAGTTTAGTTTATTTTAGATTTATTTATTTTAGATTAGGTATTTTATTTTAGTTTATTTTAGGTTTAGGTTTAGGTTTATTTTTTATTTTTAGTTTAGTTTTTATTTTTATTTTTTTTTTAGATTTAGGTTTTATTTTATTTTATTTATGTTTAGGTTTTATTTTATTTTTTTAGGTTTAGGTTTAAGTTTTTTTGTTTAGGTTTTATTTATTTTTAGTTTATTTTATTTTATATAATTTAGGTTTAGGTTTAGGTTTAGTTTATTTTAGGTTTAGGTTTATGTTTTATTTACTTTAATTTAGTTTATTTTAGATTAGGTTTAGGTTTATTTTTTTTTTAGGTTTAGGTTTTTTTTAATTTAGGTTTAGGTTTTATTTATTATTTATTTTTAGGTTTATTATTTAGGTTTATGTTTTTATTTAGTTTTATTTTAGATTTAGTTTTTATTTTATTTATATTTTTATTTTTAAGTTTAATTTAGGTTTTTATTTATTTTAATTTAGTTTAGTTTTTATTTTTTTTTTTTTTTTAGGGGTTTAGGTTTAGGTTTAGATTTTAGTTTATGTTTTCATTCTATTTTATTTTTTATTTTATTCTAGTTTATGTTTTTTATTTATTTTATTTTAAAATTTTATTTAGTTTACATTTATGTTTTTAACTTTATAGGGTTTAGGGTTTATGGTTAGTTTATGATTTAGGGTTTAAGGTTTATTGTTTAGGGTTTATGTTTTAGGGTTTAGGGTTTAGGGTTTTAAGGTTTATGGATTAGGTTTAGGGTTTAGGGTTTAAGTTTTTTAGGGTTTAGGGTTTAGAGTTTAGGTTTTAGGTTTAGGGTTCAGGTTTTAGTTTAGGGTTTAGGGTTTTTGGTTTTTTTTAACAAAGAACAAATTTAGATTCAATATTTCTTCTTTTTGATTTTCTCAACCAAGTAAAACACCAAGTTTTCTAAGACACAAGTGACGACATAGTTAAAAAATGAGCCCGCATAGAGCAAATCAAAAACCCTATATAATTAAAATCATCTCTCATAGACACAATTCCATTGCAGGTCAGTCGTCGTTCTTGATTTCTCTGTTCCCATTAAACCATCCGACCTCTCAGTACGGGATCCACCATCATATGCTCGATCTCTCCCTCCACCACCACCATGGTTGTAATCTCTCGCTCCTCCCACTTCCATATTCACCACTGCTCTGACTATCACCTCCATATCCATCATCACATCCAGATCCCCCACCACCACTGCGATAACCGCCACCTCCTCCTTCGCCTCCACCTCCAAATCTGGACTGAGCCTAGTTGACGGTGATGTTCCTTCCATCAAGGTTCTACCCATTCTTACGGTTTAGGTTTATTAGGTTTTAGGGTTTAGATTTTCTTTTTTATTTATTTTTAAGTTCTAATGTTAGGTTTATTTTTTAAGTTTAGGATTTTATTTAATTTTAATTTTATTTCTATTTTACATTTTGTTTTTATTTTGTTTAGGTTTTTTATTCTTGGGTTTTATTTTCATTTTTAAGTTTAGTTTAAGTTCTTATTTATTTTATTTTAGTTTATTTTATTAATTTATTTTATTTTATTTTTAGGTTTAGGTTTTATTTTAGGTTATTATTTTATTTTAGTTTAATTTTTTATTTAGTATATTTTAAGTTTTATTTAGTTCGGGTTTAAGTTTAGGGTTTAGGTTTAGGGTTTAGTTTAGGGTTTAACATTTTAGGGTTTAGGGTTATAGGGTTTTGGGTTTAGGGTTTAGGTTTAGGGTTTAGGGTTTTGTTTAGCTTTAGTGTTTTATGGTTTTGATGGTTTAGGGTTTAGGGCTTAAGGTTAACTTTTAGGTTAGGTTTAAGTTTGGTTTTAAGGTTTTTAGGTTTGAGTTTAGGGTTTAGGTTAGGTTTAGGTTTAGGGTTTATGATTTGGTTTTGGGTTTTAGGTTTTAGGTTTTAGTTTAGGTTTTAGGTTTAGGGTTTAGTTTTAGGGTTTAGGGTTTAGTTTAGGGTTTAGGGTTTAGGTTTGGTTTAGGTTTTAGGTTTGGGTTTAGGTTTTATTTAGGGTTTAGTTTTAGATTTTTTAGATTCAACATTTCTTCTTTTTGATTTCATTAACCAAATAACACATCAAATTTTCTAAGACACAAGTGATGGCATTGATAAAAAATGAGCATGCATAGAGAAAATAAAAAACCCTACATAACTATAACTGTCTTTACTGTGAAGACACATTTCCATAAGCAGCAGATTGGATTAGCCATTCTTCAATATCTCCAGTTCTCATTAGAACCACCCCCCCCTCTCAGTGGTGCTCACCATCATATCCCTGAGTTATCCCTCCACCACCAGCATGGTTGTAACCTCTGTCGCTTCTCCCACTTCCACAATGACCACTGCTTTGACCTCCACCTCTATATCCACTAGCGCCTCTAGATCTGCCACCACCATTGCAATAACTGCCGCCTTCGTCTTCACCTCCACTACCAAATCTAGACTGAGCCTTGTTGACAGTGATGTTTCTGCCGTCAAGGTTCTGCCCATTCTTAGGATTTAGGTTTAGGTTTAGGTTTATTAGGTTTTAGGGTTTATGTTTTATTTTTTATTTATTTTTAGGTTTCTATTTTAGGTTTTGGTTTTTATTTAGTTTTTTTATTTTACTTTAGGTTTATTTTTTTATTTTACATTTAGTTTTTTTTATTTAGGTTTTTTATTCAAAGGTCTATTTTATTTCTAAGTTTTATTTAGGTATTTATTTTTTTTGTAGTTTATTTTTATTAGTTTATTTTATTTTATTTTTTATGTTTAGGTTTATTTTCTTTTATTTTAAATTATTTATTTATTTTATTTAGGTTTAAGTTTTTTATTTATTTTATTATTTTATGTTTTTTAGTTTAAGTTTAGGTTTTTATTTATAGTTTAAGGTTTAGGTTTAGAGCTTAGGGTTTTAGGGTTTTAGGGTTTATGGCTTTAGGGTTTAGGTTTAGGGTTTAGGGTTTAGGGAGGGTTTAGTATAAGGCTAGGGTAGGTTAGGTTTAGGTATAGGTTTAGGGTTTAAGGTTTAGGGTTTAGGGTTTAGTTAGGTTTATAGGTTTAGGGTTTAGGTTTAGGTTTAGGTTTGGGTTTAGGAAGGTTTTAGTTTTAAGTTTAGTTTGGTTTAGAGTTTAGGTTTAGGGTTTAGGTTTAGTTTTTAGTGTTTGGGGTTTTGGTTTTTTTTAGAGAATAAATTCAAATTCAACATTTCTTCTTTATTTCACAAAGTAACATGCAAGTTTTCAATGACACAAGTGATGACATAGATAAAAAATTAGAATGCATAGAGCAAATCAAATCCCCTAGATAAATAGAACCATCTCTGTAGAACCATAGTTCCATACGGTCAGTTGTCGTTCTTGATTTCTCTCAGTTCCCATTACAACCTCTCAGTAGCGGGATCCACCATCAAATCCTCTCTCTCCTCACCACCCACTATAACCTCCATCTCCTCCACTTCCATAACCACCACTAATCGACCACCAACTCCATATCCACTAGCACCTCGGATCCCCACCACCGCGATAACCCTCTACCTCCACCAGATCTAGGCGAGCTTGGTTGGTGATGTTCCTCAGAGGTTTTGCCCATTCTTAGGGTTTAAGTTTAGGTTTAGGTTTATTAGGTTTTAGGGTTTAGGTTTTATTTTTTATTTTTTTAGGTCTTATTTTTAGGTTTATTTTTTAGGTTTTGGCTTTTATTTAATTTTTATTTTACATTTAGTTTTTATTTTATTTAAGTTTTTTATCTTATGTTTATTTTATTTTTTAGTTTAGTTTAGGAATTTATTTATTTTATTTTAGTTTATTTTATTTTATTTTATTTTTAGTTTTAGGTTTAGTTTTAGTTTAAGTTTTTATATTATTTTATTATTTTATTTTATTTAGGTTTATGTTTTTTTATTTATTTTATTTTTAGGTTATATTTAGTTTAGGTTTAGGTTTTTAGGTTTTTAGGGTTTAGGGTTTAGAGTTTAGATTTAGGGTTTTTGGGTTTTAGGGATTGGGTTTAGGGTTAGGGTTTAGGTTTAGGTTTAAGGTTTAAGGTTTAGGCTTTAGTTTAGGATTATAGGGTTTAGGGTTAGCTGTAAGGAGTTAGAGTTTTATGGTTTAGATTTAGGTTTCAGTTTAAGTTAATTTAGTTTTGATTTAGGTTTAGGTTAGGGTTTAGGGATTATTTGGGTTTATAATTTAAGTTTTGGGTTTTGAATTTTAGGTTTAGGTTACTTTAGGATTATAGTTTAGGGGTTTTAGTGTTTACCATGGGTTTAAGTTTATAGTTTAGGCTATTTAGGTTAGTTTAAGTTTAGAGTTTAGGGTTTATTAGTTAGGTTTAGGAGTTTAGAGTTTAGGTTATAGTTAGAGTTTAAACTTTATAGTTTAAGTTAAGGTTTAGAGGTTTAGGTTTAAGTTTAGGTTTGTTTAGGGTTTAGTTTAGGGTTTTAGGTTTAGTTTAGGGTTTAGGTTAAACTATAAGTTGGTTTAAGGTTTAGGTTTAATGTTTAAGGTTTAGTTTAGGGTTTAGGTTAGTTTAGGTTTAGGTTAGTTTAGGGTTTAGGTTTAGGTTTAAGTTTAGTTTAGGTTAGGGTTTTAGGTTAGGGTTAGGATTTGGGTTTTGAGTTTAGGTTAGGGTTTAGGTTTTAGGTTTTAGGGTTTTTAGGTTTAGGTTTAGGTTTTAGGGTTTAGGTTTTAGGTTTAGGTTGGTTTTTTTTTTAGAGCATAAATTTATTCAAAATTTCTTCTTTGATTTCAAGTAACACTCCAAGTTTTCAAAGACACAAGCGATGACATAGATCAAAAAAATTAGCAGGATAGAGCAAATCCAAAAACCCTAGATAACTTGAACCGTCTCTACTATAAGACCTAGTTCCATAAGCAGCAGATCAGATAGGGTATTCTTCAGTTTCTCTAGTTCCCATCGAAACCTCCATGGCCTCTCGAGTAGTGGGATCCACCAATATATCTTTGATCTCTCCCTTCGCCACCACCACGGTTGTAACCTCCATTTCTCCACCTACTTCCATAACCACCACTGCTCCAATCACCACCTCCATATCCACTAGCAACTCAAGATCCCCACCACCACCCTGCGATAACCACCACCTTCCTCCATCAGATATAGGTGAGCACGGTTGGTGTGATGTTCGTGCCATCAAGGTTCTGCCCATTCTTAGGGTTTAGGTTTAGGTTTTGGTTTTGGTTTTAATTTTTATTTATTTTTAGGTTTTATTTTTAAGTTTTTTTTAGGTTTAGGTTTATATTTAGTTTATATTTTTTATTTTAGGTTTATTTTATTTTTAGTATACATTTAGTTTTTATTTTATTTAGATTTTTTATTCTTAGGTTTTTTAGTTTATAGTTTAGTTTATGTTTTAATTTATTTTATTTTAGTTTATTTTTATTAGTTTATTTTATTTTATTTTTAGGTTGAGGTTTAGCTTTTAGTTTAGGTTTTCAAATTTTTTATTTTTTATTTTATTTTTATGTTTTATGTAGTTCAGGTTTAGGTTTTTAGGTTTTTAGGGTTTAAGGTTTATGGTTTTAGGGTTTAGGGTTTTAGGGTTTAGGATTTTAGGGGTTAGAGTTTAGGGTTAGGGTTTAGGGTTTAGGGTTTAGGGTTTAGGGTTTATTTTTTAGTGTTTAGGCTTTAGGGTTTAGGGTTTGAAATATAGGGTTACCTTAGGGTGTTGGATTAGTTTGGGGTTTATGGTTTTAGGGTTTAGGGTTTAGGGTTAGTTTTGGGTTTAAAGTTTAGGGTTTTAGGGTTTAGGGTTTAGTGTTTAAGGTTAGGGTTAGGGTTTTGGGTTTTAGGTTTTGGTTTTAGGGTTAGTTTGGGGTTCAAGGTTTAGGGTTTAGTGTTTAGGCTTTAAAGTTTACTGTTTCGGGTTTAGGATTTTTTTAGGGTTAGTTTAGAGTTTAGGGTTAGCTTAGGGTTTAGGGTTAGTTTAAGTTTTAGGGTTTAAGGTTTAGGGTTTAGGGTTTTAGATTTAGGGTTTAGCACGATGCACTGACCATCAAGGAAAGTAGTCCATATCGATCCACCAACAAATAGAGGAAACAACCAGAGCCATTCAACAACCACCCACCAACTAAAATAGGCCAATCACATAAAGCCATCAACCCAGTTATTGCAGATCATTGGCCAAGCTAATGGAACCAAGCAGTAACACCATGAAAACCACTACCAGCATAGTTGAACAAGCCAACAACCAAGACCAGTACACACAGAAGGAAGCCAAAGACAACCACCAACCACCAAAAATAAAAAAAAATCCCAATTTAGAAGGATCATCAAAGGTTCAACCAGCACAATAAAAGGCTATAGTAAATTGGCCAAGAAGAAGAAGAAAAATAAAAAAAGAAAAGACCAAGATTCTAAGGACAACTAAAGTCCTCCCACCAAAGTGCTAAGTAAAACATCCATAAAATGAGACCCATCATTAGTAACAAACAAAGGAAAGATCCCCATTAGTCAAGAAGAACCAAAAAATAAGCAAAACACCACACAATAGAGAAACAACCAACCAATCTAGCAAGCCAACATAGAATCCTAGCCAACCACCACAGCAAAAGAAAACCCAAGTCAATGTAAAGACCAACAGTAGGCATCAAGCCAATATCACCCAAGATAGCCAAGAAAATAACAGCCACCAAAAAGCCCAACACTAGCCAACCTAGAACAATAACCAAACCCAAAGTCACTACAAGAGAGGATGGCTAAAACAGGAGGAGGCCAAAACTAAAACCAAAAGGAACAAAACAAAATCGCAAAATGAAGCTTAGTCAACAAGATAAAGTAACAACCAAACAAAAACCTCCACCATTCCAAAATGAAGCTAGAGCTAAACCACCAATAGTCCCTAGATATGTCACCAACATATAAGGAAAAATAGCCAAAATAATAAACTAGCCAACCAAACCAACCTACCATCAACCTAGCCAACAAACCACCCATTCAACCACCACAGTAGGAAATCCAAAATAGGTAAGTGAAAAACTAGCCCTGAAATGAGGTAAAACCCATATAATAGGAAAACCAAAAGTAGACAAAGCCATAACCCAATAGGAGGTTATCAAAAATAGCCAAGGATAAAATGTGGTAAAAACCCAGCCAGGAAAATAGCAGCCACCAAGTCGAAAAAACCAAATCAACCAAGGCTGCAATAATAATAACCAACAGGTAGTAAACACCAGGCCAACCCAAAAGTAAAAGGTCAAAAGTAACAACCGCTCAAAGAGTTAAATAAGCATATAACCACAACCCAAAGAAGGTTTAACAAATGAAAAAAAAGCAAAGGCTCATCAAAACCAACATAAAAGAAAACAAGCCAAGAAATTATGCAGGATAAGACAATCTAGTATTATCCAAATTAACCAAATATCTTAGTTTAGGCAACATTTGGTTGTCAAATAAAGTGAGCAATTAAGTTAAGTTAATGAGAAATCAACACAAGCATTACCTCCATGAAGGATGTGGAAAATTTTAAAACAAACTTGAGAAAGAAGATTTTTTTGTATGATTAAGGAGATAAAATAATTGGGTTTCCCATTTCTATTGGAATTAAGCATGTTTGAAGAAGAGCTTCAATCTAGATGTTGAGAAAACCTCTATTCAAAAAAAGTTTCAATAGCTTTATTATTACCATAAGCTCAGCAAAAAATAATAGGCGGTAAGAGGATAGGAAAAAACACAAATGATAATTTCCTTAGAATCCTAAGGATACCACATGTTTATTGAAAGATATAGAACCATCTTCACTTTAATCAAGTTCTTTAGGTTTGATCAATGGATAATCCAGCTTTATACCATATAAGTCGGGCAAAATGATACCCAATTTTTTAGCCAAATTTATAGCCTCTAAAATGAATGTTACTAATAAGATTGGAATTAAACAGAGCATGAATTTATTTTTCTTTAGTTCTATCCAGAATCCTTTTATGGTTCATAGGAGTGCCACGATATTTAACATCATTTCTATCCATTCACATGAACCAGAGAAGGGTAATCGCAATTAAAACTTATATATGACCTTTCATAGTTTTTTTGAAACAAACTTCAAGAAGTTGATATAAAGAAAGAGAACCATGAAAATAGTTGGTTTTAAATAAATCATCATACCAAAGCCATAATTTAGAAGCAATAGCACCATTGATAAAAACATGATTTAGATTTTCATATGAAAGCAAATGGCATTTTGATGGTAAATAAAACCCTTTAGTCCAGAGAGCAAAGAGTCCACAGGAATAAAGTTATTCAAAATCCTCCAAGCAAAAAGCCAAATAAAAAATGGAAATTATATTGTTCCAAAGTTTAATAAAGACATTGGAGGGGTTCTACTTAACTCTAATAAAACTCCAAACCTCTTTAAGAACAAAATCACCATTATAAGCTTTCTCAAGTTGACAAAAAGAAATGGGGATATTTTTAAAATTGATAAAAAAAGAAATAGGGATATAATTCTCAAGTTTACTTTCATTCCAATTATTATTAAGCCAAAAATAGTTAACTTTGATAGTGAAGTATAGTGGGTAGATAAAAGGGTGTCAATGGAGCTATTGCTAGTCTGTCTTGCCAAAAGAAAAGAATGAATACTCGACACATTAAGAATTCAACAACCTATTTAATGGATCAAAGCCTTTTCCAAACTAGAGAGTCACCAACTTTATATGAACAAATAAGAGAGTGTTTACCCTTGCAATAATTTTCCATCATAAACATAGCCCAAAGGCTATCGTTCTTTCTAAAATTCCACCAGAGCTTATGAGAGAAAGCGATGATAGCTTCACAAATAGGTTTGAAACCTAGAGCACCTTCACCCAAATGACCACAAATTTTTTTCCAATATGTCTAATGCATTCTTTTGGTAGAGTTATTGTAGGCCCAAAAAAATTTATTAAGCAAGCAATCAATTTTGATGAGAGTAGCATTAATGGGGATAATGCTTTGAATCAAATAAAGAGGCATTGAATTGAGAGTGCTTTTAAGAATGGAGAGCCTACCACCAAAGGAAAGTAAATGGAATTCCCAAATGGAAATTTTATTTAAAATTTTCTTAATTAACTTGTCAAATAGATGGGATCATTTCGGGCCTTTAAAGAGAGGAGCACCCAAGTACTTTAGAGTTAATTTTGATAGTGAAGTAAGTGTTGATGCTTAAAATTAGTGATATGTAGGATTTGATTGATTTTATTATTAGAGATAGGAGAGGAAGTGATAAAATAGATGTCGTTATCATTGATAGAAAGGCCAATTTAGAAAATACTTGAGATGCTTGATATGATGAATAGAAGCATTGCAAAAAATAATGAAATCATCAAAGCTTAAATAGAAAATAGGAAGACCACTAAGAGTTCTATAGTACATACTAGATTGTTAAAAAATAAATCATTGATGCTCCTAGATAAGTACTCAACAATAATAATAAATAAAGCAAGAGATAATGGATCCCCTTATCTTAAGCCATGTGAAGAGGCAAAGAAAACCAAAGCTTCCACATTAAGCAATGTGGAAAAATAGGCATTATTAATACAATTTTTAATAAGAAAAATAAATTTATCAGAAAACTCAAATAAGTTTAGAATATGGAAAAGAAAGTCCCATGAAATGTTATCAAAGTCTTTGGTAATATCTAATTTGAGAAGAATATTACCACCTCTAATCTTGGCATCAAGATCATGAATTAATTCTTGGGCTAGTAAAATATTATCAAAAATAGATCTACCTCCAATAAAACCAGTTTGGTTGAGAGAGATAATTTTATTAAGTACTAAGCCTGTTGGTTAGAATTTTGGAAATCAACTTATTGAAGAAGGTGCAAAGACTACTAGGTCTAAAATCAGTCCAATAGTTTGGATTATCTTTCTTAGGTATGAGAATGATAGAAGTACAAAAAAAATATCTAGGAAAAAGATTACCATTAAAAAATTCAACCACTACCTCAATTAAATCATTTTTAGTGATAAACTAACATTTTCAAAAAAAAAAAAGAGTAGTGGAACCTTCGGACCAGCAATAGAATCTATATTCATGCTATTAAAGATTTTAAAAAGTTTATCTTCATTAGGTTCGATGGTAAGCAAATCATTATCATCATTAGTAATAATATAAGGAATCAAACGCAATTTAGAAATAACTTCATAAGTGCAACTCTTATTACGCATATTTCTAAAGTAATTAATAATTGATTCCTTAAGATCATTATTCTCCACAATCCAAACACCATTATCATATTTAATTTTTTAAATATTATTTAAAACTCTCTTTTTATTAACTAAAGCATGGAAATACCTAGTATTCCTATCACCATCCGCAATATGCTTACTAGTAGCTTTTTGGCTCAAGTAAGTCTCTTCCATATTTTGGAAGTTAACAAGTTTGTCTTTCGCCTCAATCAAGTCCTTAATCTTAGAAGGATCAGACATAATAGAGACTTCAAGGTTACAAACCAATTTTTCCATATCTTTAATATTAGCAAAAAAGTTTTTAAAATAATACTTGTTCCACCAACCCAAATTTTGTATAAGTCTTTTAAGTTTAAACCAAAGTCTATTCATCCCCATAATTGAATTATCAGGATGTAAAGGGGCTTTCCAATTATTAGCCACAACATAAAAAAAATCAATATACTGAATCCACATGTTCTCAAATCTAAATGGAGAAGATTTATGTAATCTATTAGAAGTATCTTTAATAGAAACTAGAAGAAGAGCATGATCAGACAAGGTTCTGCTTAAATGATCAATAGAAGTAATAGGAAATTGAGTAATCCAATGAGTATTAAAAAGAATCTGGTCCAACCTTTGCCAAAGTCTAGAGTTTTGCCAAGTATAATTAGAACCCTTAAAGCCAATTTTAATCAAATTATAATCAAATTACAATCAAGGATCATATTGGAAAAATCTTTCATGGAATGAATATTGGGAGACCAGCCACCACTTCGTTTAGAAGAGAATAAAATAGTGTTGAAATCACGACCCACAAACCAAGGTTTGTTGACCTTGGTAGCAAAATTCCTTAGATTATCCCAAAGAAGATTTCTATCAGATCTATAATAAGATGCATAAACAAAAGAGCCCAAAAACACAATAGTCACCAAAAGAGATTTGAGCATTGAAAACTTGTTGAAAATCATGAATAAAAGAAACCTCAATGAAATTATTCCAAAAACACCAAATTTTATTACTAACATTACAAAAAAAATTATTGAAGCTGATCATTCTAGCAACATGGTTAATTTTATTAGCATGAATAAGAGGCTCTATAATAATAAGTAAATAAATATTATGAATGCAACAAATATTTCTAATATGATTATGAACAAAGAGGAAACTGATCCCTCTAGCATTCCAAATAAGAAAATTAAACATAAGTAAAATAAAAAGGGGTTAAGTAAAGGTTAATTAAGAGAGGAGTGAGAGGCTACAGTAGATCTATAGTGTTTTTCGAAAATTTGGAAGAGTAATTTTTAACACTTTTTTTTTTAGCATGATAAGTTTGAAAACCATTTTCTTTTCCCCTAGAGTCATCATCCGAGTAAGATTTAGTAACATTGCTCACAAATTTAGGAGAATTCTCCAAGTGTTTGGAGGGGAGTTCACCCTCTTCCAAATCCATATTAAGTTGAATAGTAGGATTAACATGAATATCAAGATTAAAAATGAGAGATGGTGATGATTTAGATCCATTTAAAGTACAAGTAGTTAAATCTAAATCAAAAATGTTTTCAACATGATCAACATCATTTAAATCCTCATTAAAAGCTTCATTTTTATTGATCAAAGCTGGCATAGATGTAGGAATAGAATCAGAGGAAATAGAATTGTCTTCTAATAACTATAAAAATTTATTATTCTCCGCATTAGAAATATTCAAATTCAAAGAAGGAAAAAGAGGTAAATCATCCTTCCCATTTTGAAAATCATTCAAATCTATATCAATAGTAGGAGCTAAAACTTGTTCAACAGGTTTAACTCCAATATCCATGGAATTGATCTCAATAATAGCCATCATATCATTCTTAGGATCGAGGTCAATTTCTAAACATAAGTAGGGATCAGCTTATGGGTAGGAACAACATTCTCTTCAGGAGGATTTCATTTTTTTTAAGTGGGGGTGGAGAATATAACATTTTGAATTATCATGATCGAGAATTGAACAAAAAATTAGAAGGTTCTCTAATTCAACCTTTTCTAATACACATATTTTTCAGAGCCAATCAAAACTTCCTTTTGGTATTTTTTAGTTATGTCTAATTCTATGAGTATTCGAGCCACAAAAGGGTGAGATTGCTTAGCAGTCGCTTGGTCGAGTTGCAAAGGCCAACCAAATAAAACCTGACAAAAAAGAACATGATGGGTAACAAAAAGAATGCACCTTTTAGTAAGAGATAACCCCAAAGGGACAATAGGATATTCTTTCTTAATGTCAAAAAGGGGTGACCACTTCAACAAATGTATTTCACAATTAAAGATGAAATAAGAATGATGTAAAAAAACACATGAATAATCTAGATCATTAGAAAGTTGAATCAGGATATGTTGAGGGTCAATAAGACCAATCGAGAAAGCACCTGTAAGCTTGAGATTTAGGAAAAAAGAGAGAATCTTATCCAAATTTGGACAACGTTAAGCAAATTTATCAATAAGAGAAAATTCAAATTATTTTGCCAAGTCTTCAACATCCACATCAGAGCACATTACTACGGTCAAACCTTTAAAAGATGTCAGAATGATATTAACTGAATCAACAGAGTGAGAAGGCTTATGAGAGAGCACTTCCTTTAAAGATTGAATAGAAGCAGCAGCATTAGGGCCACCAAGCCCTAAAGTGTCAGATGCCCTAGCCAAAGCATCGATAATTTGAGGTGGAGCCCAAGGAATAGAACTCACCACAACCATGATCAATGATGAAGCATCATGCAAATGTCAGATGCCATTCAAGCCTTTGAATTTGGTTAAAATCAAAGCCAAAGCCACAGAAATCCCCAGTCGGGGATGCACCACCAAGAGGGATTCAAAAATTGCTAAAGAAAGAGGGAATGCTAGGGGGGTAGGGCTTTAGGTTTAGGATTTAGGGAAACTTTAGGGTTTATGATTTATGGTAAAGGGTTTTAGGGTTTTGGCTTTAGGGCTTATGGTTTATGATTTAGGGTTGTATGTTTAGGGTTTAGAGTTTCAATTTTAGGTTTAGTTTTAGGGTTTAGCATTTTGGGTTAAGGTTTTTTTTGAAATTTAAGTAAACTCACATGTTTATGTTTATTTATTTTATTTTATTTATTTTAGGTTTATTTATTTTACCTTAGGTTATTTATTTTATTTTATGTTTTACATTTAGGTTTAGGTTTAGGTTTATTTTTTAGTTTAGTTTTATTTTTATTTTTAATTTTAGGTTTAGGTTTTTTTTTTAGGTTTATGTTTAGGTTTTTATTTTATTTTTCTAGGTTTAGGTTTCATATTTTTTTTTTAGTTTTATTTTTTTATTTTATTTTTAGATTATGTTTAGGTTTATTTTTTAGTTTATTTTATTTTTGTTTAGGTTTAGGTTTAGGTTTTAGGTTAGTTTATTTTAGTTTAGGTTTAGCTTTATTTTATTTTTTTATTTTAGGTTTAGGTTTTTTTTAGTTTAGTGTTTAGGTTTTATTTTTTATTTATTTTTATGTTTTATTTTTAAGTTCATTATTTAGGTTTAGGTTTTATTTAGTTTTTATTTTATTTTATTTTAGGTATATTTTATTTTTTATTTTAGGTGTAGTTTTTATTTTATTTAGGTTTTTTATTTTTTAGTTTAGATTAGGTTTTTATTTATTTTATTTTAGTTTAGTTTTTATTATTATTTTTTTAGGTTTAGATTTAGGTGTTGGTTTAGGTTTAGGTTTTAGTTTATGTTTTTATTTTATTTTACTATTTTATTTTATTTTGGTTTAGGTTTTTTTATTAATTTTATTTTTAGGTTTTATTTAGTTTAGGTTTAGGTTTTTAGATTTTTAGGATTTAGGGTTTAGGGATAGAGTTCAGGCTTAGTTTATGGTTTTTTTGGGTTTAAGGTTTAGTGTTTAGGGTTTAAGTCTTAGGGTTTATGGTTCAAGGTTTTAGGATTTAGGGTTTAGGGTTTAAGGTTTAAGGTTTAGGGTTTTTTGGATTTAGGATTTAGGGTTTATGGTTCAAGGTTTTAGGATTTAGGGTTTAGGGTTTAAGGTTTAAGGTTTAGGGTTTTTTGGATTTAGGATTTAGGGTTTAGGATTTTTGGTTTTAGGTTTAGGGTTTAGGTCTTAGTTTAGGATTTAGGGTTTTTTATTTATTATTTTTTTTTGATAGAGAACAAATTTAGATTCAACATTTCTTCTTTTCAATTTCAATAGCCAAGTAACACATCAACTTTTCTAGGACATAAGCGATGACATAGATAAAAATGAGCCTGCATAGAGCAAATCAAAAATGCTAGATAACTAGAATCGTCTCTACTATAAAGACACAATTCCATAAGCAATAGATCAAATCAACCATCATATCATTTAGGGTCACGATGTGCTTTGGCCCTCGCTAAAGCTCCCTAGATTTAGGATCTGAGGTTGCTATTTCCCCTCAGTGTATAAGTATAAATCCTCACCTCTTAGGTATTTCCACAACCTTTTGTTGTGAGATTATAAGTCCTAGCTTTCTATTAAAATTCCAATTCAAACATATAATTCTCCTCAACTTCAAATATACAAAACCCAAACATATGGTAGGGTGGAATGCTTACTAGCTTTCCTAGTTTAATGAGTATTCCCTATTCATCTCTTTTTGGCTTCGATAATAAGTCTCTCCTTTTTGAACTATCCCGATTGGTTTTCCAAACATAGCCAATTTATTAATAGACCTATGTTTAAAATCTTTGGAGATAATACTTGCCTACTTTAATCAAGAGTATTCCTAAGGAACTCACCTTCCTTAAGATGTAATTATGCTTGCATATGAACTTTACCTTTTTAAATAAACCCTGCTTTATTCATCCTTATAAAGTAGGGTTTTAGGGTTGAAGTTTAGGTTTAGGTTTATTAGGTTTTAGGGTTTAAGTTTAGTTTTAATTTATTTAGTTACTTTAGGTTTAGGTTAAGGGTTAGGGGTTTAGTGTTTAGGGTTTAGGGCTTAGGGTTTTAGGGTTTATGCTTTTAGGGTTTAGGGTTTAGGGTTTAGCATTAGGGATTAGGGTTTAGGGTTTTAGGGTTTAGGATTATAGGTTTAGGATTGAGGATTTAGGATTTAGGGTTTATGGTTTTTTTCCAAAATAATTAAGTAAACCAGTAGGTTTAGGTTTATTTAGTTTGATTTTTATTTATTTTAGTTTATTTTATTTATTTATTTTTATTTAGGTTTATTTTTTATTTTTAGTTTAGTTTATTTAATTTAGGTTTATTTATTTTAGTTTAGGACTTTATTTTAGCTTATTTTTTAGGTTTAGGTTTATTTTTGGTTGAGCTTTATTTTCATTTTTCTTTTTAGGATTAGGTTTTGTTTTTTATTTTTAAGTTTAGGTTTAGGTTTAAGGTTTTTATTTTAGGTTTTCTTTTTTTTAGTTTAGGTTTAGGTTTATTTTTAGTTTATTTTATTTTATTTACTTCAGGTTTAGGTTTAGGTTTAATTAATTTTAGGATTAGGTTTAAGTTTTATTTATTTTAGTTTAGTTAATTTTTTTTTAGGTTTAGGTTAATTTTATTTTGTTTATTTTATTTTTCTTTTAGGTTTAGGTTCTTTTATTAGTTTAAGGTTTAGATTTTATTTTTTATTTATTTTTAGTTTCTAATTTAATGTTTATTTATTATGTTTAGGTTTTTATTTAGTTTTTATTTTATTTTATTTAAGGTTTATTTTATTTTTATTTTAGATTTAGTTTTTATTTTAGTTTATGTTTATGAGTTTATTTTATTTTATTTTTTAGTTTGGGTTTATGTTTTAATTTAGGTTTTTATTTTATTTTATTATTTTATATTAATTAGGTTTAGGTTTTTTTATTTATTTTATTTTTAGGTTTTATATAATATTAGGTTTAGCTTTTTTATGGTTTTAGGGTTTAGGGTTTAGCATTTAGGGTTTATGGTTTATAATTTTAGTTTAGGGTTTTAGGGTTTAGGGTTTAGGGTTAGTGTTTAGGGTTTAGGGTTTAGTGTTTAGGCTTTAAGGTTTAGGGTTTTAGGGTTTATGGTTAGCTTAGGGTTAGGGTTAGTTTATGATTTAGAGTTTAGTGTTTTGTGATTAGGCTTTAAGGTTTTTAGGGTTTAGGGTTACTTTAGGGTATAGGGTTTTAAAGTTTAGGGTTTATGGTTTAGAGTTTAGGGTTTAGAGTTTAGGGTTTAGGGTTTAGAGTTTAGGGTTTAGGGTTTAGGTCTTAAGATTAAGGATTTAAGGTTTTGGGTTTTTGTTTTATGGTTTTTTTAAATTGAGTAAACCTTTAGGTTTAGGTTTATTTAGTTTATTTTTTTTCATTTGTGTTTATTTTATTTTTTATTTTCATTTAATTTTATTTTTTATTTTCATTTAGTTTAGTTTATTTAGTTTAGAGTTTATTTTATTTTATTTTTTGTTATTTTGGTTTATTTTTTAGGTTTACATTTATTTTTTAGTTGAGTTTTATTTTTATTTTATTTTTTAGGTTTAGGTTTTATTTTTTATTTTTAGGTTTAGGTTTAGGTTTTTATTTTATTTTTTTAGGTTTAAGTTTTATTTATTTTAGCTTAGTTTATTTTAATTTAGGTTTAGGTTTATTTTTTTTTAATTTTAGGTTCAGGTTTTTTTTAGTTTAATGTTTATCTCTTATTTTTATTTATTTAAGGGTTTATTTTTTGGTTTATGTTTTTAATTAATTTTTATTTTAAGTTTACTTTTTTATTTTATTTAAGTTTTTATTTTATTTAGGTTTTAGTTTAGTTTAGGTTTTATTTATTATATTTTAGTATAATTTTATGTCTTATTTTATTTTCTTTTAGGTTTAGGTTTAGGTTTTAGTTTATGTTTTATTTTATTTTATTTTTTTATTTTAATTTTATTTTTTATTTTTTTTATTTATTTATTTTAGGTTTTAGTTTAGGTTTAGGTTTTTTAGGTTTTTTAGGGTTTAGGGTTTAGGGTTTAGGGTTTAGGGTTTTGGGTTTGGGGTTTATAGTTTAGGGTTTAGGGTTGTAGGTTTTAGGGTTTAGGATTTTTATGGTTTAGGTTTAGGGTTTTGGGTTAGTTTTAGGGTTTAAGGTTAAGGTTTTTTTATTTTTATTTTATTTTTTTAAATTAAGTAAACTGGTACGTTTAGGTTTATTTAGTTTATTTATTTATTTATTTTAGTTTACTTTATTTTTTATTTCTATTTAGGTTTACTTTTATCTTTATTTAGTTTAGTTTATTTATTTTAGTTTATTTTGATTTTATTTTTCAATTTAGGTTTATTATTTAGTTTATTTTTTTATGTTTAGGTTTAGGTTTAGGTTTTTTTTTTTAGTTTAGTTTTATTTTTATTTTATTTTTTAGGTTTAAGTTTAGGTTTTTATTTAATTTTTTAAGGTTTAGGTATTAGGTTTTTTATTTTGGTTTATTTTTTGGTGTTTTTTTGTTTTTTGTTTTTTTGGTTTTTATTAGTTTATTTTATTTAGTTTAGTTTAGGGTTAGGTTTAGGTTTAGTTTATTTTTGTTTAGGGCTTTATTTATGTTTATTTTTATTTTAGGTTTAGTTTTTTAGGGTTTAGGTTTATTTTTATTTATTTTTTTAGGTTTATTTTTTGGTTTATTTTTTAGGTTTATGTTTTATTTAGTTTTATTTTATTTTATTTTAGGTTTATTTTATTTTTATTTTAGGTTTAGTTTTATTTTATTTATGTTATTTTATTTTTTAGTTTACTTTAGGTTTTTACTTATTTTATTTTAGTTTAGTTTTTATTGTTTATTTTTCTTTTCTTTTTTTGGTTTAGGTTTAGGTTTAAGTTTGAGTTAGTTTATGTTTTATTATATTATTTTTATTTCATTTTATGGTTTAGGTTTTATTTATTTATTTTATTTTTTAGATTTTATTTTAGTTTAGGCTTAGCTTTTTTAGCTTTTAGTATTTAGGTTTATTTAGGGTTTAGGGTTTAGGTTTGGGGTTTAGGGTTAGTGTTTAGGATTAGGTTTAAGGTTTAGGTTTAGGGTTTTGGTTTTAGGGTTTAGGATTTAGGTTTTTTTTTAGGTTTTGGTTTATTTTAGAGTTTAGGGTTTATTTAGTATTTAGGGTTTTGGTTTTAGTTTAGGTTTATTTTTTAGTATTGGGTTTATGGTTTATGGTTTTGTTAGAATAAATTGATTCAATATTTCTTCTTTTTTGATTTTTAGTTTAAATTTTTACACAAGTTTAGATGTGAGCAAATAGATTTAGAACTATCTTTTAGTTCCATATATCATTTTATTTTTTTACCACCCTAGCTCTCGGTAGATCCACCATTTATTATCTCTTTAATTTTATTTATTTTATTTTCTATTTTTTTAGAGGTTTATTATTCTTAGATTTTAGGTTTATTAGGTTTTAGGATTTAGGTTTATTTTTAAATTTATTTAGTTACTTTAGGTTTAGATTTAGGGTTTGGGGTTTAATGTTTAGGGTTTAGGTTTAAGGTTTAAGGGATATGGTTTAGGGTTTAGGGTTTACTATTTTTTTAGGGTTTAGGATTAAGGTTTTAAGGTTTAGGGTTTAGGGTTTATGGTTTGGGATTTAGGGTTAAGGTTTAGGATTTATGATTTAAGGTTTTTTTTTTAAATTAAGAAAGCTAGTAGGTTTAGGTTTTTTAAAATATTTAGTTTATTTTTTATTTAGGTTTATTTTTTTATTTAGTTTAGTATATTTATTTTAGTTTAGGATTTTTATTTTAGTATATTTTTTTGGTTTAGGTTTAAGTTTAGGTTTATTTTTTAGTTGAGTTTTATTTTTATTTTATTTATTTTTTAATTTTTAGGTTTAGGTTTTAATTTTTTATTTTTATTTTTAGATTTTAAGTTATTATTTTAGGTTTATTTTTAGGTTTTATTATTTTATATTTAGGTTTAGTTTATTTTGTGTTTATTTTGTTTTATTTAGTTTATGATTAGGTCTAGGTTTAGTTTATTTTAGGTCTAGGTTAGGTTTTATTTAGTTTCATTTAGGTTTAGGTTTATTTTATTTTTATTTTATGTTTAGTTTTATTTTAAGTTTAGGGTTTTGGTTTTATTTTTTATTTATTTTTAGGTTTTTTTTTATTTAGGTTATATTTAGTATTTATTTTATTTTATTTTAGGTTTATTTTATTTTTATTTTTTGCTTAGTTTTTATTTTATTTAGGTTTTTCATTCTTAGGTTTTTTCCAATTTTTAGTTTAGTTTAAGTTTTTATTTATTTTACATTAAATTTTTTTATTTTATTCTATTTTAGGTTTAGGTTTAGGTTTTAGTTTAGATTTTATTTTATTTTAAATTTTGATTTTATTTATGTTTTTCATATTTTTTTATTTTTTTTATTTTTTTATTAATAGTTTATTTAGTTTAGGTTAAGGTTTTTAGCTTTTTATGGTTTATGGTTTAGGATTAAGGGTTTAGGGTTTAAGGTTTAGGGTTTAGGGTTTAGGGGCTTTTTTAAAAAAAAATTAAGTAAACCAGTAGGTTTAGGGTTTAGGGTTTAGGATTTAGGGTTTAGGGCTTAGGCTTATTTTTTCATTTTTTAAATTAAATTAAACAGGTTTGGGTTTTATTTAGATTATTCTGTTTATTTTATTTTTATTTTTATTTAGATTTATTTTTTATTTCTATTTAGTTTAGTTTTTTTATTTTATGTTTATTTATTTTAACTTAGGTTTTTTATTTAGTTTATTTTTTAGGTTTAGGTTTAGGTTTATGTTTATTTTATTTTATTTTTTAGGTTTAGGTTTTATTTTATATTTCAGGTTTATTATATTTTTATTTTATTAAGTTTTATTTTTAGGTTTATTTTATTTTTAGTTTAGTTTAGGATTTTAATTATTTTATTTTAATTTATTTTTATTTTTTGAGTTAATTTTATTTTTAAGTTTAGGTTTTTATTTTATTTATTTTATTTAGGGTTTTTTATTTATTTTATTTTTTAGGTTTTATTTAGTTTAGGGTTATTTTTTTTAGGTTTTAGGTTTAGGTTTAGGGTTTAGGTTTATTTATTTTATTTTATTTAGGTTTAGGTTTTATTATTTATATTTAGGTTTTAGGTTTAGGGTTTAGGTTATTTAGTTTATTAGTTTTAGTTTTTTAGTTTAGGGTTTAGTTTAGGTTTAAGTTTATTTATTTTTTAGATTTTTAGGTTTAGGGTTTAGGTTTTAGTTGGTTTAGGTTTTATTTAGTTATTTTTTAGGATTTAGGTTTAGGGTTTAGCATTTAGGTTTTTAATTTTAGGCTTGGTTTATTTAGTTTATTTTATATTTATTATTTTTTTATTTTATGATTATCTTTTCTTTTTAGTTATTTAGTTTATTTATTTTTAGGTTTATTTATTTTAGTTTAGGTTTCTTCTTTTAGTTTATTTTGGATTAGGTTTATGTTTATCCTTATTTTTAGTTTAGTTTATTTTATTTTAGGTTTTGGTTTTATTTTTATTTTAGGATTAATTTTAGGATTTTATTTTATTTTTTTTGGTTTAGGCATTTAGTTTTTTTATTTTAAGTTTATTTTTTTTATTTTTGTTTAGGTTTAGGTTTTGTTTTAGTTTATTTTATTTTTAGTTTAGGTTTAGATTTAATTTATTTTGTTAGGTTTAGGTTATATTTATTTTAATTTAGTATATTTTAGTTTAGGTTTTTGGTTTACTTTATTTTGTTTATTTTAGCTTAGGGTTATTTTAGTTTAAGGTTTAGGTTTTATTTTTTATTTATTTTT
The DNA here is from genome assembly GCA_021442155.1 of Cymbidium sinense. Classification (NCBI taxonomy): domain Eukaryota; kingdom Viridiplantae; phylum Streptophyta; class Magnoliopsida; order Asparagales; family Orchidaceae; genus Cymbidium; species Cymbidium sinense. Next base: position 89,539,765 of record CM038214.1, on the reverse strand, counting down.
TAAGTTTATTTTTTAGGTTTAGGTTTTTATTTAGTTTTATTTTTATATTTAGGTTCATTTTTTATTTTATTTTGGGTTTTAGTTTATTTTTTATTTTTATTTATTTATTTTATTTTAGTTGTTTAGGTTTATTTATTTTATTTTAATTTAGTTTTATTTTTATTTTATTTTATTTAGGTTTAAGGTTTAGTTTATTTTTAGGTTTTACTATTTTATTTTATTTTATTTTTATTTTATTTAGGCAGGTTATTTTAATTTTTTTATTTAGTTTAGGTTTAGGTTTTATTTTATTTGGGTTTAGGTTTAGGGTTTAGGGTTTAGGGTTTAGGTTTAGGTTTAGGTTAGGGTTTTATTTAGGTTTAGGTTAGTTTTTTGGGTTTAGGTTTAGGTTTAGGGTTTAGTTTAGGTTTATTAGGGTTAGTTTTATTTTATGTTTAGTTTTATTTTTTTTAGGTTTAGTTTAGTTTAGTTTATTAGGTTTAGGTTTTAGGTTTAGGTTTATTTTAGGTTTAGGGTTTATTTTTTAGTTTAGTTTAGGGTTTTAGTTTATTTAGGTTATTTAGTTTAGGGTTTATGATTTTATATTTATTTATTTTAGTTTAGGTTTATTTAGTTTATTTAGTTTATTTTTTTATTTTATTTAGTTTATTTTATTTATTATTTATTTTATTTTACTTGGGTTTATCTTTTATTTTTTATTTAATTTAGTTTATTTATTTTAGGTTTATTTATTTTAGATTAGGTTTTTTTGTTTTAGTTTATTTTTTAGGAATAGGTTTATGTTTATCCTTATTTTTTAGTTATTTTTATTTTTATTTTATTTTTTAGTTTTAGGTTTTACTTTTTATTTTAGGATTAGGTTTAGATTTTTATTTTATTTTTTTAGGTTTAGGTTTTAGGTTTTTATTTTAGGTTTGTTTTTATTTTTCAGTTTATGTTTAGGTTTATTTTTAGTTTATTTTCTTTTATTTAATTTATTTTAGGTTTAGGTTTAGGTTTTATTTATTTTAGTTTAGTTTATTTTAGTTTAGGTTTTGGTTTATTTTATTTTGTTTATTTTAGGTTTAGCATTTTTTTAGTTTAGGGTTTATGTTTTATTTTTTATTTAATTTTTAGGTTTATTTTGTAGGTTTGGGTTTTTATTTGGTCTTTATTTTATTTTATTTTAGGTTTATTTTTTTTATTTACATTTAGGTTTTATTATATTTTTTCTTTTTTAGGTATATTTTATTTTTTAGTTTAGCTTAGGTTTTTATTTATTTTATTTTAGTTTAGTTTTTATTTTTTATTTTATTTTATTTTATTTTATTTATTTTATTTAGGCATAGGTTTTTTTATTTATTTTATTTTTAGGTTTTCTTAGTTTAGTTTAGGTTTTTATTTATTTTATTTTAGTTTAGTTTTTTTTAATTTTATTTTTAAGTTTTAGTTTAGGTTTCTATTTAGGTTTATTTTTTTAGTTTATGTTTTTATTTTATTTTATTTTATAATTTAATTTTGGTTCAAGTTTATTTATTTATTTAGTTTAGGTTTAGGTTTTTAGGTTTTTAGGGTTTAAGGTTTATGGTTTAGGATTTATGGTATAGGGTTTAGGGTTTGGGGTTTAGGGTTTAAGGTTGTAGGTTTAGGGTTTAAGGTTTAGGGTTTAGGGTTTGGGGTTAGTTTTAGGGCTTAGGATTTAGACTTAGGGTTTTATTAATTATTTTTAAATTTTTTTTAATTAAGTAAACTGGTAAGTTTAGGTTTATTTAATTTATTTAGTTTATTTTTTATTTGTTTTAGTTTATTTTATTTTTTAATTTTTTAGTTTATTTTTATTTTTATTTAGTTTAGTTTATTTATTTTAAGTTTATTTATTTTAATTTAGGTTTTATATTTTAGTTTATTTAGGTTTAGGTTCATTTTGATTCATTTTTTATTTTTATTTTATTTTTAGATTGTTTTATTTTTTTTATTTTTAGGTTTAGGTTTAGGTTATTATTTTTTTTTTTTTTTTTTGTTTAGGTTTTAGGTTTTATTTTAGGTTTATTTTTAGGTTTATTTTTAGTCTAAGTTTAAGTTTATTTTTTAGTTTATTTTATTTTATTTAGCTTAGGTTTAGGTTTAAGTTTAGTTTATTTTAGGTTTATGTTTACGTTTAGGTTTTAATTATTTTAGTTCAGGTTTAGGTTTAAGTTTTTTTAGTTTAAGTTTTCAATTTTTTTATTATTTATTTTAAGGTTTTTTTTGGTTTATTTCTTAGGTTTAGGCTTTTATTTAGTTTTTATTATATTTTATTTTAGGTTTATTTTAATCTTATTGTAAGTTTAGTTTTTATTTTCTTTAGGTGTTTTATTTTTTAGTTTAGTTTAGGTTTTTATTTATTTTATTTTAGTCTAGTTTTTATATTTTATTTATTTATTTTTTAGGTATAAGTATAGGTTTAGGTTTTAGTTTATTTTTTTATTTTATTTTGGTTTATTTTTTAATTTTTAGGTTTAGTTTAGGTTCAAGTTTTAGCTTTTAGGGTTTAGGGATTAGGGTTGAGGGCTTAAGGATAGTTTAGGGTTAAGGATTTAATGTTTAGGGTTTGGGGTTTAGGGTTTATGATTTAGGGTTTAGGGTTTAGGTTTAGGGTTTAGGGTTTAGGGTTTAGGGTTTTAGTTTAAGGTTTAGGGTTCAGGTTCTAGTTTAGGGTTTAGGGTTTTTGGTTATTATTTTTTTTAACAGAGAAGAAATTCAAATTCAACATTTTTGGTTTTTCATTTCATCAACCAAGTAACACACAAAATTTTTTTTAGTGAGTAGATAAAAAATGAGAATGCATATCCACCAACACTTTAAATTTTTTTCCACCACTTCTCGACCACCACCTCATATCAATTGATAATGGTTTCCTAGATTTAGGTTTAGGGTTTAGTATTTAGGTTTCTTAAAAAATTAAGTAAACCAAGGTTTAGGTTTATTCAGTTTATTTTGTTTTTTATCTTAATTTAGTTTAGTTTGTTTATTTTCTATTTATTTATTTTAGTTTAGGTATTTTATTTTAGTTTATTTTTTGGTTTAGGTTTAAGTTTATGTTTACTTTTTAGTTTAATTTTATTTTTATTTTATTTTTTATGTTTAGGGTTTATTTTTTTATAGGTTTAGATTTAAGTTTTATTTTCTTAGGTTTAGGTTGTAGGTTTTTATTTTAGGATTATTTTTAGGTTTATTTTTTGTTTATTTAATTTAATTTAGTTTAACATATAAGTTTAGTTTATTTTAGGTTTATGTTTAGGTTTGATTTATTTTAATTTACTTTATTTTAGTTTAGGTTTATATTTATTTTATCATGTTTATTTTTAATTTAGTTTATTTTTAGTTTAGGGTTTAGGTTTTATTTTATTTATTTATTTTTTAGGTTTATCTTTTAGGTTTAGGTTTTATTTAGTTTTTTTATTTATTTTATTTTTTATTTATTTTATTTTTATTTTAGTTTAGTTTTATATTTAGGTTTTTTTAGGTTTATTTTATTTTTTAATTTAGTTTAGGTTTTTATTTATTTTATTTTAGTTTAGTTTTTATTTTTTAAAAATTTTATTTTTAGGTTTCTATTTAGGTTTAGATTTAGGTTTATTTTTTTATTTTAGGTTTTTATTTTATTTTATTTTTTAATAAAATTTAGGTTCAAGTTTATTTATTTAGGTTTAGGTTTTAGGTTTTAGGTTTATGGTTTATTTAGGGTTTATGGTATAGGGTTTAGGGTTTGGTGTTTAGGGTTTAGGTTGTAGGTTTAGGGTTTAGGGTTTAGGTTTAATTTTAGGGTTTAGGTTTAGACTTACTTTTATTATTTTTTTAATTTTTTCTAATTAAGTAAATGGTAGGTTTAGGTTTATTTAATTTATTTAGTTTATTTTTATTTATTTTACTTTATTTTATTTTATTTTTGGTTTATTTTATTTTATTTAGTTTAGTTTATTTATTTTAAGTTTATTTATTTTAGTTTGTTTTATTATTTTAGTTATCTTTTTTAGGTTTAGGTTAAGCTTTAGGTTCATTTTTAATTTTGTTTTATTTTTATTTTATTTTTTAGATATAAGTTTTATTTTTTATTTTTAGGTTTAGGTTTAGGTTTTTATTTTATTTTTTTTGGTTTTGGTTTTAGGTTTTTATTTTAGGTTTATTTTTTTAGGTTTTATTTTTTAGTTTAAGTTTAGGTTTATTTTTAGTTTATTTTATTTTATTTAGCTTATGCTTAGGTTTAAGTTTAGTTTATTTTAGGTTTAGGTTTAGGTTTTATTTATTTTAGTTTTGGTTTAGGTTTATGTTTTTTTTAGTTTAAGGTTTCAATTTTATTATTTATTTATTTTTAGGTTTTATTTTTTGGTTTATTTCTTATGTTTAGGCTTTTATTTAGTTTTTATTATATTTTATTTTAGGATTATTTTATTTTTATTGTAAGTTTAATTTTTATTTTATTTAGGTTTTTTATTTTTTAGTTTTGTTTAGGTTTTTATTTATTTTATTTTAGTTTAGTTTTAATTTTATTTATTTATTTTTTTAGGTATAGGTATATCTATAGGTTTAGGTTTAGGTTTTAGTTTATTTTTTATTTTATTTTATTTTTCTATTTTATTTTGGTTTAGGTTTTTCTAATTATTTTACTTTTTAGTTTTATTTAGTTTAGGTTTAGGTTTTTTAGCTTTTTAGGATTTAGGGATTAGGGTTGAGGGTTTAAGATTATTTTAGGGTTTAGAGTTTAAGGTTTAGGATTTGGGGTTTAAGGTTTAGGGTTTAGGTTTATAGTTTAGGATTTAGGGTTTTTAGGGTTTAGGGTTTAGGGTTTAGGGCTAAGGATTTAGTTTGAGTTTGGGGTTTAGTTTAGTTTAGGTTTAGGGTTTTGGTTATTATTTTTTTTAGAAGAAATTGATTCAACATTTATTTTCATTTCATCAACCAAGTAACACACAAGTTTTCTAAGACACAAGTGATGACATAGATAAAATGAGAATGCATATCCACCAACACCTCAAATCCCAGCTTTTATCCATAACCACCTTCTCGACCACCACCTCCATATCCACCGGCACCTCTAGATCCCCATCCTGATAATGGCCCCTCCACCTTAGCCTCCACTCAAATCTATTTAGCTTGGTTGATGATGTTCTGTGGTTCAGCCCATTCTTAGGGTTTAGGTTTAGGTTTAGGTTTATTAGGTTTTAGGGCTTAGGTATATTTTTTAATTTATTTAGTTACTTTAGGTTTTGGTTTAGGGTTTGGGGTTTAGGGTTTAGGGTTTAAGGTTTAGGGTTTAAGGTTTATAATGTAGGGTTTAGATTTTATGGTTTAGGGTTTAGGATTTTAAGATTTATGCTTTTAGGGTTTAGGGTTTAGGGTTAGGGTTTTGGGTTTAGGGTTTAAGGATTAGGGTTGTAGGGTTTAGGTTAGGGTTTAGGTTTAAGATTTATGGTTTAGGTCTTTCTTTTTAAACAAAAAAGTTAAATAAACTGGTAGGTTTAGGTTTATTTAGTTTATTTTATATTTTTATTTAGGTTTGTTTTTTATCTTTATTTAGTTTAGTTTATTTATTTTATATTTATTTATTTTAGTTTAGGTTTTTATTTTAGTTTATTTTTAAGCTTTAGGTTTAGGTTTATGTTTATTTTAGTCTAGTTTTATTTTTATTTTATTTTTTATGTTTATGTTTTACTTTTTATTTTTAGGTTTAGGTTTAGATTTTATTTAATTTTTGTAGCTTTAGGTTTTTGGTTTATATTTTAGGTCTATTTTTAAGTTTTATTTTTCATTTAATTTTAAGTTTATTTTTAGTTTATCTTATCATATTTAATTTAGGGTTTAGGTTTAGTTTATTTTAAGTTTAGGTTTAGGTTTTATTTATTTTAGTTTAGTTTATTTAAGTTTGGTTTAGGTTTATTTTATTTTGTTTATGGTTTAGGTTTTATTTTTTATATTTAATTTAGGTTTAGGATTTTTATTTTATTTTATTTTATTTTAGGCTTATTTTATTTTTATTTTAAGTTTAGTTTTAATTTTATTTAGGTTTTCATTTTTAGGTTTATTTTATGTTTTAGTTTAATTAAGGTTATTATTTATTTTATTTTAGTTTATTTTTTTTATATTATTTTTTTTAGGTTTAGGTTTTGGTTTTAGTTTAGGTTTTTATTTTATTTAGGCTTAGGTTTTCTTACTTATTTTATTTTTAGGTTTTATTTAGTTTTGGTTTAGAGTTTAGGGTTTAGGGTTAGGCTTAGTTTTAGGGTTTAGGGTTTATGGTTAGGGTTTTTTTTAACTAAGTAAACTGGTGGGAATAGGTTTATTTAGTTTATTTTTTATTTATTTTAGTTTATTTTTTTTATTTTTACTTAGGTTTGTTTTTATTTTAACTTTTATTTAAGTTTTTATTTAGTTTTTATTTTATGTTAATTTAGGTTTCTTTTATTTTATTTTAGGTTTAGTTTTTATTTTAATTAGGTTTTTTATTTTTTAGTTTAGTTTAGGTTTTTATTTATTCTATTATATATTTTATTTTCTTTTTAAGTTTTGGTTTTAGTTAATGTTTTTATTTTATTTTGGTTTAGGTTTTTTATTTATATTATTTTTAGGTTTTATTTAGTTTAAGCTTACGTTGTAACTTTTAGGGTTAGTTTAGGGTTTAGGGTTTAGGGTTTCGGGTTTAGGTTTAGGGTTTGGGGTTTAGGTTTTATAGTTTAGGGTTTAGGCTTTAGGGTTTAGGGTTTAAGTTTTAGGTTTTAAGGTTTATGGTTTAGGGTTTAGGCTTTAGGGTTTAGGGTTTAGGGTTTAGGGGTTTTATGATTTAAGGTTTAGGATTTGGGAATTAGGGTTTAGGTTAGGTTTAGTTGAGTTTAGTTTAGGGTTTTGGTTTTTTTTAGAACAAATTCATATTCAACATTTCTTCTTTTGGATTTCATCAATCGAGTAACAGTTTTTTGAGACATAGCGGCGTAGATAAAATTGAGCATGCATAGAGCAAATCAAAACCACTAACTAGAATGGTCTCTCTTGTAAAGACATAGTTCCATAGCGTGGATCGGATCAATTACATGGTTTCTCTAGTTCCCATTAGAACCACCCTAGCCTCTCGAGTAGCGAGATCCACCATGATATCCCTGATCTCTCTGTCTGCCACCACCATGGTTGTAACCTCTGTCACTCCTCCCGCCTTCATAACCACCACTGAGATAACTGCCATGTCTGCCTTTGCCTCCACCACATGATCTAGACTGAGCTTGGTTGATGGTGATGTTCCTGCCGTCAAGGTTCTGCACATTCTTAGGGTTTAGGTTTAGGTTTCTTAAGTTTTTGGGTTTAGGTTTATTTTTAATTTAGGTTTAAGTTTAGGGTTTGGGATTTAGGGTTTAGGGTTTAGAATTAAGGTTTAGAGTTTAGGGTTTAGGGTTTAGGATTTTAGGATTTATGCTTTTAGGTTTTATGGTTTAAGGTTTAGGGATAGGGTATAGGGTTTAGTGGTTTAGGGTTTTTTACGTTTAGGGTTTAGGGTTGTAGGTTTAAGGTTGTAAGTTTAATTGTTTATGTTTTAGGGTTAGTTTAGTTTTTAAAGTTTAGGTTTAGGTTTAGGAGTTTAGGTTTAAGTTTAGTTTAGGGAGTTAGGGTTAGTTAGAGTTAAATTTATAGTTTATAGTTTATAGTTTAGGGTTTAGGTTTAGGTTAGTTAGGAGTTTAGGTTTAGATTTAGGGTTTTAGAGTTTAGAGTTTAGGTTTAGGGTTTTAGGTTTTAGGTTTAGGTTAAACTAGGAGTTTAGGTTTAGGGTTTAGGGTTTAAGTTTTAGAATTTTAGTTTGATTTAGGTGTTTAGGATCATCAATAGTAGCCTCAAATCTTATTACTAACATTTAATTGAGATGATCATTCTAGCAACATGGTTAATTTTATTAGCATGAATAAGAGGATCCAGAACAATAAGTAAATAAATATTATGAATACGACAAAGATTTCTAATATGATTATTAATAGAGCAGTTATCGATCCCTCTAACATTCCCAATAAGAAAATTAAACATAAGTAAAATAAATAGGGGTTAAGTAAAGGTTAATTAAGAGAGGAGTGAGAGGCTGCAGTAGATCTAGTTTTTTTGGACAATTTGGGATTTTTAACACTTTTTTCTTTTTTGCATGATAAGTTTAGAACCAATCATCATCAGGTAAGATTTAGTAACATTGGTCACAAATTTTGGAGAATTCTCCAAGTATTTGGAGGGGATCTCACCCTCTTTCAAATCCATATTAAGTTGAAAAGTAGGATTAACATGAATATCAAGATTAGAAATGAGAGATGATGATGATTTAGAACCATTTAAAGTATGAGCAGTTAAATCCAGATCAAAAATGTTTTCAGCATGCTTGACACCAATTAAATCCTCATTAAAATATTCATTTTCATCAATCAAAGTCAACATAGATGGAGGAATAGAATCAGAGGAAACAAAATCATCTTCCAATAACTTTGAAAATTATTATTCTCCGCATTAGAAATATTCAAATTCAAAGAAGGAAAAAGAGGTAAGTCATCCTTCCCATTTTTAAAATCATCTTAATCTATATCTATAGTTGGAGCTGAAACTTGTTCAATAGGATTAACCCCGATATCCAAGGAATCAACCTCAATAATAGCCTTCATACCATTCTTAGGATCTGAGGTGGATTTTTAAATATAAGTAGGGATCAACTTATGGGTAAGAACATCATTCTCTTTAGGAAGATTTCATTTTTTTTAAGTTGGGATGGAGAATAAAACATTTTGAATTGTCATGATCATCAATTTTATAGTGGAAACAAAAAATTGGAAGGTTCTCTAATTCAACCTTTTATGAATACCCATATTTTTCAGAGCCAATCCAAACTTCCTTAAGGTATTTTAGTTATGTCTAATTCCACAAGGATTCGAGCCATAGAAGGGCAAGATCGCTCAGCGGTCGCTTGGTCGAGTTGCCAAGATCGATCAAATAAAGCACCGATAGCAAAAAGCACATCATGGGTAACCAAATGAATGCGCGTATTAGGAACAGATAACCTCATAGGGACAATATGAGATTCCTCCTTAATGTTAAAAAGAGGTGACCACATCAACAAACACATTTGAAAATTAAAGATGAAACAAGAATGATGCAAAAAAACATGTGAATAATCCATATCATGAAAAAGAACTAATCTTATCCAAATTCAGAATACACAAAGAAAATTTACCTACAAGAGAAAATTCAAATGGTTTTGCAAACTTTTCAACATCCACATCATAGCACATTACTGCCGGCAAACCTCTAAAAGATGTCAAAATGAGATTAATTGAATCAATAGAGAGAGAAGTCTTACCAGAGAGCGCTTCCTTAAATGATTTAGTAGAAGAAGCAGTATTAAGAGTTGATTTGGTTTAGTTTGGCTCAATTTGACTCATTTAGGTCAAATTTGATTACGTTGGGTCAAGTTGACCAATTGGTCAAATTAGGTCAAACCAAGGGTTGGATTGAGTTCATATGATCATTGGGATGTTTTGGTTCATTTGGTTTGGTTTAGTTTGGCTTAGATTTGATTTTGGCTCCTTTGAATTCATTTAGGTCAAATGGGTTAAGTTGGCCAATTTGACCAAATTGGCCAAATTGGCTTGGGTTTTGGGTTTAGTTAACCAATTGAAGATGATTGTAGGCTTTGGTTTCAATTAATTTGGATTTGGTTTTGATTTAGAGCTTGAACCTTTAGGTCAATTTGGAAATTGGGTTCACTTGGGTCCAATTATAGCTTTGGTCAAGTTCAACAATCAATTTGGAATGAACTTGAGCCATTGATTGCAATCAATTTGGTTTATATTTTGATTTGACCTAATTTGGTCTTTTAGGTCAATTTGGGTCAAATTGGGTCAAGAGGGCCAATTGGGTTTTGTTTGATTCAGTTGAAGGTCAAGTCATATTCAAATATTTATTTTGATTTGGTATGAATCATTAGTTTCAAGGATTTGGCATAGTTTTGGCTAGTTTGGATTCATATGGGTTAACGGTCAAATGATCAAATTGACTTGGTTTGACCTAATTTGTGATAATTGATCAACATGGTGATCAACAATCATGATGGGAGGTTTTGATGGGCTTGGTTCAATCCAATTTAGGTAGGATTAGAACTTGGCAAATTGGTCAAATTGGCCACTTTGGGTCAAGTGGACCAATTGGCTTGATTATAGGTTGAGTTTGATTTAGTTTTATATATGGATTTGCAATTGATATATAAATTCAATTAATTGGCAAGGGTTCAAATGGGCTTTTTTCATTTGAACATTTCAACTCAAAAGGGTTAAGTTGGTTTGACTTGGGTTGATTTTGGTTTGGCTTGATGATTGTAGATTTCATTTATATCGTGAATATGATTGAAGGTATGATTGATTCATGAGAAAATCAATTGAATTTGGGTTTTGGAATGAAGGAATTTGGCTAAGTCCATAGTGTTGGGTCATGTGGCTTAGGTTTGGATTTTGATTTGGTTTGATTTATTTTTGATGATTTAAATGTATATTTCATTTAAATTTGTGAAGAAGATTGAAAATATGATTAATTTGTGAGAAAATAAATTGAGTTTGACTTGATTTGGATTAAGATTTGGCTAAGTCAAATGGCTAGGTCATATGGCTTAGGAAAGGTTTTGATTTAATTTGATTTAGTTTGATTTAGTTTTGATTATCTGAATGTAGATTTGAATTATATTTATGAATATGATTGAATATATAAATTGATTATGAGAAAATCAATTGATTTTGGATTGATTTGGATTAATATTTGGCTAAGTCCATGGGATATATGGCTTAGAAGGGTTTCAAGTTTGGATTTGATCATGGGCTTCATTTGCTTTTGGAATTTGGGTTTGGATTTGGATTTAAATTTGATGTTTGAATTGAACTTGAGGTTTGGTTTGAGAAGGTGAACATTAATTGGATTTGGGTTGTAGGGTTGCAGATTATCCTAATCCTTAAGGCATAACCTAATCCTATGGTTAACCCTTCTAAGTCTTTAGGCTAAGGTTAAGTGTTTACCTAATTATTAGAAGTGTCTTATGTCTAGGCAAGTCTTAGTGTCTAGAAGACTCCTAAGTTTAATATGGAAAGATTGAATCTGACTCCATAGGTATGGTCATGGCCTTAGCCCATAGTGTTTCACTTAGAAAAAATGATTGGAAGACTGCCAAGCTTCACATTATAGACTCTGATACATCTTTCAATGCTTTGCTTATGATACCATGGATACATGAGAAACACATAGTTCCATCCTCTTTACATATAAAGTTTGTGAGAGGTGGGATCATCTATTATGTCAAAGGAGATTTCAAGCCATTTAGAGTTCACGAGGTTGGCATATATGAGGATGCGGCTTACTACCTCCCTCAAAATCAACAAGTCTATTCTCGCGAACTTGGCCAAAGTTTAAAAATAAAAGAAAAAGAAAAAGAAAAAGAAAGAGAAAAACAAAAGAAAAGAGAAAATGAAAAGAAAATAAAAGGGAGCGAAAATAGACTTGGAGGAAGAAGTGGAGCCTAACATTAGATTCCACCCACAGTTCATTACTCCATTCAAACATATGGGTAGGATGACCTAACCTCCACTAGGCAGAGGAAGAGGCTAGTTCAGAGGTAGTCTTAGGGATGGAAAACCTCCTTATTGGCCACCCAATAGAAGATATGTCCCAGTACCAAGAGTACACACTATCTATATAGACTTAGAATCTAGTTCATAGGATGAGTCTTATATGGTTAACATGCTAGCCAGACTCTTCTCAGTAGTAGATTCCTTTGGAGGTGACACTTGACCCAGATAGAAATGAAGATCGAGATCCAAGGAAAAGCATAAGTGTATCCAAGTCTATATGTGAAATAGTTAGGCATCAGTTGGGAACCTTAGCTCTAACCCCACTTTCCACTCAAGAAGTTGAGGGTTTGTTAGTTAAGGAATCCCCTAAGTCATCCATAGGTGTGAAGACTTAGAGGTTCTTTCTGGGAGCATCATCCTCAAGTTAAGAAGTTAATGTAAAACTTGAGTATGATTCATATAAAGATTTAATAGAATTACCTTTTGATTGGTACTTGCCTTGTGTTCATAATTTAGCATTGAAAGGGTTAATCACATATACTTGGTCAAAGCACAGGTCAGATTACTTTGAAAGAATATGGAAGAACAAATTAAAAATCTCTCAATTAGGACTGGAACTAGGATTTGGTACAGTGGGTCCAGTCAAAGTTGATGATTACTGCTTAGTCATCACCATTTGGAATCTGATATGTTGTTTTCAAATCACATTAAATCATATGAGGAGCTATGCTTAAAAACTTTAGATGATCCATGTGTTTTTGAAGTCAAAGGTGCACTGCTAGAGTTTGAAGAAGAGATTAATCAACCATCCACGATCTCAAGGAAATCAACTTAAGAATTGAAGAAGATCCATGCCCGACATACATCAGTTCTTTGTTGAATGAAATTGAAACCAATGACTTAGTTAGGCTATTAACTGAGTTTAAGGACTGCTTTGCATAGAGTTATGAAGAGATGCATGGATTGGCTCTTGACAGTAGTGGTCCATAAAGCAGCAATTAAGCCTACTACTAACCCTATCAAGCAAACTCCTAGATGCATGCAATTAGACATAGAACAACAGGTCATTTCTAAAGGCAAGAAATTGATCGATGTTGGCTTCATCTTGGAAGAAAAATATCGTATCTGGTTAGCCAGTGTCATCCCAATTTAAAAAAAGAATGGCCAAATTCACATATACATCGATTTTAGAGATTTAAATAAGGCATGTCCAAAAGATAAATTTCCACTACCAATCTTGGAGCTGATGGTGGACATTAACTCATCTCATGCAGTTTTCACTTTCATGGATGACTCAACTGATATAATTAAATAATGATGGCCCATGAAGATAAAAGAAACATAGCTTTTAGAACACTAATCAAAATCTATTGCTATAAGGTCATGCCTTTCAGCCTTAAAATTGTCTATGCTATATACCAGCGGGCTATGACTCGAATCTTCGACAAACTCATTCATCATCAAGTCGAGTGCTATGTTGATGATCTTATAGTCAAAAGCATAGAAAAAGAATACCACCTCTTTGAATAGAGAGTAGTTTTCAAACAGTTAATATAATTTAACCTCAAAATGAACCCTTTGAAGTGTTCATTCAAGTAGTATCAGAATAATTCCACTTGGTTTGTTGTCTATCAAAATCAATCTAGAGAAGATCAAGCGATATATTAGAAATCCACCTAAAGTTTAACTCAACTCAGATCATTCCAAGGGTGGTTGGTGTATCTAAGACGCTTTATATCCAACCTATCAGGAAGATGTCAGCCATTCTTAGCACTTGTCAAAAAGGATGCCAAGTTCAAGTGGGATGACAAGTGTGAGCATGCCTTCAAAGACATCAAGCATTAGCTGATGACACCATGATTCTAGTAGCCCCTATCATGTCCACACCGCTCATACTTTACATTGCTACATTAGAGGACTCCCTTGGTGCTTTATTATCCTAAGCCAATGGTGAAGGGAAGGAAAATGTACTCTACTACCTCAACTATCATCTAATCCTTGGTGAGGCTAATTATCCACCCATTGAGAAGCATTGCCTAGCTTTAATCTTTAAAACCCAAAAGCTATAGCACTACATGCTTCTTCATAAGGTGAACTTAATCTCTAGGATCAATCCACTACATTATCTCATGACATGATTGACTATCTGATGGTTGGCAGTACGATGGTCCATGAACCCTTGTAGTTTGACATTACCTTGCACTCTCCATGTGAAAGGACAAGTGCTAGCGATTTCTTAAGCACACCCACTTCTTGTCGACTCTACTTAGTGATGATCTCCCGATGAAAAATCATGAACTTAGGGATACTAGCATTCACCAGAGATGTACTTTGATGCTTCCTCTCAAAGAGGAGAAAAAACATAATCTAATATTTTAGGAAAGGTAGGGGTAGGAATAGTTCTCTTTACTTCAGATCATGATGTGATGAAATTCTCATATCATCTGTCCAATCCTTGCACCAACAAAGAAGCCGAATATGAGGCTCTAATTTTCGGTCTAGAGTTAGGCATTACTTTAAGCATCCAGAACATCAACATCTTCAAAAATTCTCAACTAGTTATGAACCAAATCGCTGGGTCCTATAAGGTAATAAAGCCCAAGATCCATCACTACCATAAGTACACCATGGAGTTATTGGCCCAAATCCCAGAGGTTACCATTTATAAGATACCTTGAGGAGAGAATGTCATAGTGCATGCTTTAGCTGCTTTCCAAGGAGTTGGCATGTTTGAGAATGAGTCCATGTAAATAAAGGTCCAAAATAGATAATTCTTATCCATGATATTGAACTCATCAAAAGTACTCTGAAGGGAGGTTGCCATTGCCGGAAGGGAGGAGTTAGATTAGAGAACCATTCATGGATTACCTAAATAAAGGCAAACTACCTCGAGAAGTCCCAACCCATCAAATCAAGCAAAGAGTACTTTCCATGCTCATGTAATAGATCATGTGGTCTTGAGATTGGTCTTCGACCATATGGTTTTTGGATGAAACTGTATATAAATGCTTGATCTGGGTCTACATTTGTCTGTGGAGTGTTGGGAATGCTCACATAGTGGGTCCAAATTGATCCTCTTTCTTCAGTGTCCGGTTCATCTTAGGCACTCTTGACTACTTTTCCAAATGGTCGAAGGTGCTTCTGCTCAGAGAGGTCATAGCTTAGCATGTGCTCCAATTTTTTAGGAACCATATCATATATAGGTTCAAAGTGTCTCGATGAATTATATCTGATAATGGTACTTCATTCAAAAGCACCAAGATCAACAATTTTACATAGATAGATAGCATAGATTAGAGATATTCTACCATTAACTACTCGAGGGAAAATGGCTTAGTAAAAGCCTTCAACAAAACACTCATCTAAATCTTAAAACTTTCGACAATAATAAGTTATAGTGGCATGAAGCATTTAGTTGAAGCCTTTACGACTGCCATGACATATAGAACTCCAACTCGGTTTACTCCTTTCTTAGTGTGTGGGTTTGAAGCTATTCTACCATTAGAAGTCCAACTCCCATCACTAAGGATAGTTGTGGGTAGCAAGATGATAATAGAGAGTGTTCCAAGTTACGGCTAGAAGAGCTCGAAGGTTTGGAGGAGAGATTCTTGCGGGCATGCCAAAACCTCTAGTTATACAAAGCTAAAATGATTCAAGCTCACAATAAGTTGGTCTGCCCTAGAGCTTTTCAACTAGAAGAGATTATTTTAGTTCTAAGGAAACCGATTATTGCCCATCATAAGATGGGAGGCATGTTTGAACCCACTTGGGAAGGCCCTTTTTTTTCCATAGAGGCCCAAGAAGGAACTTATCGACTTATTAATCATAAGGAGAGCACCCAATGCTTCCAATCTTATAGACTCTACTTAAAAAATAATCATGTTTGAAAATAATTATCATCAATGAAATTTTTTTTGAATTCAATCTCTTCCATGTTGAAAGTATTTTTTGTTTGTGATCCATGATGTGTTTAGGGTAGGTGTAAGGAACGGTGGCATCTATCTGCATGACAACACAAACACAAATTACGACAAACATATAAAACAAACACATATCTTTTCCTCTTGGGCTACTCGAGTTGATATGACACCCCTCACTCACTAAACTCTAGGTGGTTGATGCTACCACCATACTAGTGTGTCACCCTAGTGGTATTCTTACTTTGGAGGATGTAAGTATGCTATGCTTTCTTTCCTTACTTGGCCACTGCACACCGATGAGCTCCTTATTAATTTGGTAGGCCTTACTACATGGCTGGTAAGCTACATCATGTTGGCTTTGTTTAAAAGGATGTGAGTATGCTATGCTTTCTTCTTAGATTAGCCTTACTTGGGTCGTATATTTGAAGTTTAGGATAAGTCCCCTAGAGGCTCCTTCCCTCGGACTACTTCAAGTCGGGTCTAGTCCTTCCTCAGTTGCTAGGTGGGGATAACATGTCCCCAGATGACACCAATCTTAATGATCAATTCTACTCAAAAAGTTGTAAGCCCACATGCTTTCTTTCTAGATTGCTCATTATACACTGACGAGCACCTTAGGTTGGTTTGTTCTCATTATGCTGATGGATACACCACTCATGCTGACGGATACACATTAGGTTGGTTGGTTCTCGCATCTTAGGATACACCACTCATGGTAGATGTAAGTCTGCTACGCTTTTTCCTTGAGTTAGTCACCACACATATATGCTTTCTTTTCCAGGGCTCAGGATAACGTCCCTAGTAGCACCTCCCCTGTGGGCACTAAATTTGGATCACATCTTTTACGACCCCATTTAGACACTACATGGGTTACTATCAGAATGAATAGATCCCTTTTCCTAGTAACCACTCCTATGGTTGGAGAATTCATCTCGGGGATGTGTAGATTCTCCCTTGGTCCAGTAAATCTGAGATAGGTTAAGGCTGACATAGCCCCATTTAGTGTGGTCCCTCACACAACATGTCCATGTAAATATATAAATATATATTCACTTTTTGGATTAGGAGGACTCCCATAATGCCTTTTCCTAGCGGCATCCTATCTTTATGGAAGTGTCACAAAACTCCTATAGGAATTGCACTACTCTTGAGTTGATATAAGTCCCCAACATTCACTTTCGATTAAGCCTCTAAGTTGGGTTTGATTTGTTGTGCTTGGCGATTGTTCCTACTTTAGAAGATGTAAGTGTGCTACACCTTCTTCTTAGCATAGTTGTTCAACACTAAGGCAACCCGGTTGGGAAGCTCTACCCACGACGGTAGACTATCCCTTTGGATTTGTAACTCTAAGGTAGGACAAGTCGATATAGCCCTTGGGTCCATTAGACATGGTCCAAAAATTAAATCTATCAAATTCGATCGAGCTCACATCCCCAATGGATATGCCCTCAATCCAAAATCAAACTAAACAAAATAAATCATTTCAAATCACATGAAATTAAGATATAATTAATCCTGACTACTTTTGAGTTGATATAAGTCTCCAATGACATTCACTCAGTAGTTTTCCTAGGTCAAGTTCAATTTGTTGTGCAACCAATAGGTCACCCTAGCAGTTGTTCCTCGCTTTGGAAGATGTAAGTCTACTATGCCTTTTTCTTAGCACAACTGTTGTACACTGAAAGAAAACCCATTAGGTTGGTTAGCTCTACCCCGCATCTAGTAGACTATCCCTTTGGATTTGTAAACGAGGTAGGTCAAGGCGATATTGTCCCTTCTCGTGGGTCCATCATACCGAGTTCATATATATTAACTCAGATTAAATTAAACCTAATTTGATTTTTCTCAATGCAGTTAAATCACACCCTTCACCCTAATGGAGCCCCAAATCATATATAAACAAGTCAAGCAAATAAATCAAATTCAAAACCAACCTCCTCGGTGGAGCCAAATTAAACTCCCGGTAGATTCTAAATCAAGAAATCAACCAAACTCTTTTCCCCAATGGATACATAAACAATTCTTTGAAATCAAACTCAAATCCCAATCCCGGTAGATAGCCCATGCTTTTCTAGTGGAAGGTTCATATACCGTCCCATCGGACTTCATATCTCTAGCGGATATGCTTCCACATCAATTAAAACAAAACAAATTAAAATTGATTTGATCTTAATCACGATGGATTATAGATTCTTATCCCGAGATCTTCTTTTGATAAATCATATAATAAAATCAAATTCAAACCTTATCACTAGTAGATTTTCTCTTTTTCTCGACATAGAACCCTCATATGTCATGTCCAATGCATGTGATCTCTTAGCGGATCTCCCTCCATGTCATGGAATTCTCATCAAATCTTATTTCTTCTCTTATGCATCTTTAATACTTTAAAGCTTAATGTATTCATTCAAATTACATCATCTTAGCATTGCAATAAACATTTTATTTGATGGTGCAAGCTCAAACTAACTATACAATATCATGCTAAAGATATTATATTTTGAATTCACACACTATATTATTATAATATATGATGTTATATTATAATTTATTATAATATAATATATTGTCTAACATTACACCTCATTATAATTTCTTAAAATGAACAAATAATAAAATTTACTCAAAATATGAATAATGTTCATTTTGGATGTAAAATTGTTATTTTTCTATTAGAAATGGTACAAAATAGAATAATTTTGGTGTTTCTTCTTGGTGTGTGTCATGAATTTGGCCTAATTCTTCCATCTCAACCTTTAAATTAACATTTTTGTGAGTTTTGACCCAATGAATTATAACAAAAGTAAAATATACTAAAATGTACAATAACATTAGTAACACACCACCACATTCATATATATGTGAAGTTATATTGTTATGTACATAATATTTTAATATGCATTCATATAATATATTATCTTACATTACACCTTAAAATGAATCACTTTAGTAAAAAATTTATAAAATTTGGTTGAAAAATGAACATTTATTTGGGATGCAAAATTCCATTCTTTTGATTAAATGACACACCATAGCACAATGATGTTCCTTAAAACTTACTTTAAATTTGGCCAAATCCCATCATCTCGACTATAAATCAGTATTTTTTATAAATTATACTAGTGCAAACTCTACTACATCATACTATAACAAACTAAAATATGGTAAAAATAAGTAGTAATACACAATATGTTATAATGCATGATGCTACACTATGTTATGACATCTATATTATAATACACTATAATATATTATATTCTATTATATTTCATATCACATCACAAGGATTGCTTATGATAAAATTCATAAAAAAATTAGTATATATTTTAGTTGTATCACTTACATTATTTAAATCGACACAATAAATTATGATGCCATGCTCTACTACTAGAATTTGGCCAAATTCCACCATTTTAAAGTCTAAATCAAAATTTTTATAAATAATAATAGTGTTGGCTCGACTGCATGATTGTAAAATAATGAAATAATTAAAAATGCATAAAATAATATATTATGATATATGATGCAATATTATGCTACAACATATAATATTTATTTTAAACATAAAATCTTACTTTTAGAGTATAAGTGGCATAGCACACCTTTGGTACTACACCATAATTCCCACTTGAAATTTAACAAATTTCATCATCTAAATTTTTAAATCAATATTTTATGCTTTATATTAATTTAGACTATAGGGCACAATACCATAATATACTAAAAAATTTCAAAAGTCTTATAACTTTAAAAAACACATCACTACATGCTCAAATATATGATGCCATATTATACTATAATATATGGTGTTATAATATGATTTAGGGTTAGGGTTTAGGGTATTCAAATCTCTAATAGTCAAGGAAAAGTCTCTTGAAGACATTTTCTTTAGCCATTATTTAGAATAGGTCATTCTTAGATCTAATGACATCTTTAGGTTTTTAGGGTTTTAGGTTTAAGTTTATAGTTTAGGGTTTAGTTTAGTTTAGGTTTAGGGTTTAGGTTTTAGGTTTTTAGGTTTAGGGTTTAGGTTTAGGGTTAGTTTAGGGTTTTTAGGGTTTAGGGTTTAAGGTTTGGGGTTTAGGGTTTATGGTTTAGTATTTAGGGTTTAGGGTTTTTTGGGTTTAGGATTTTGGTTTTAGGGTTTTGGGTTTAGGGTTTATGGTTTAGGTTTTAGATTTTGGGTTTATGTTTTAGTTTTGGGATTAGAGTTTAGGGTTTAGGGTTTAAGGTTTAGGGTTTAAGGTTTTTCTTATTTTTTAATAAAGAACAAATTCGGATCCAACATTTATTCTTTTAATTTCATCAATAGCACCCAAGTTCTTAAGACACAAGAGATTACATAGATAAAAATGAGCACTTATAGAGCAAATCAAAACCCATAAGTAGAAGTATCTCATTATAAAGACACAATTTCATAGCGGCAGATCGGATGGTTCTTGATATCTCAGTTCCCATCAGAACCACCTCTTCGACAAGGATCGCCATCATATCCTTGATCTCTGATCTCGCCACCACCGGATGTAACCTCATCTCTCACCACCTCCTTAACCTTCACTCCCTAATACCACTGATAAGCCTCACGCCTTGCCTCCATGCAGTCTAGATTGAGCCTAGTTGTGATGTTTACTGATCAGGTTACGCATTCTTTAGGGTTTAGGGTTTAGGATTTTATGGATTAAGGTTTAGAGTTTAGGGCTTAAGGTTAGGGTTATAGTTTAGGGTTTAGGGTTAGTTTAATGTTTAGGGCTTTGGGTTTAGGGTTTAAGGTTTTTTAGGGTTTAGGATTTAAGGTTTAGGGTTTATAGTTTTAGGGTTTAGGGTTTAGGGTTGTAGGTTTAAGGTTTAGGGTTAGTTTTATGGTTTAGGGTTTAGTGTTTAGGATTTAGAGTTTAGATTTTTTTTAAAAAAAAAAGAAATTAAAAACAGTGGGTTTAGGTTTATTTATTTTTTCTTATTTGAGTTTATTTATTTTTTATTTTTATTTTAATTTAATTTAGTCTATATTTTAGATTTTTCTATTTTAGTTTAGGTTTTTTATTTTTGTTTATTTTCTAGGTTTATGTTTATTTTTTAGTTGAGTTTTATTTTTATTTTATTTTGTCATTTTACATTTTTTTTAGGTTTATGTTTAGGTTTTTATTTTTATTTTTTTAGGTTTAGGTTTTAGGTTTTTATTTTGGGTTTATTTTTTAGGTTTTATTTTTCTTGTTTAAGTTTAGGTTCATTTTTAGTTTATTTTATTTTATTTAGTTTTGGTTAAGCTTTAGGTTTAGGTTTATTTTTGAGTTGAGTTTTATATTTATTTTATTTCTTAGGTTTAGGTTTTATCTTTTATTTTTAGGTTTTTATATTATTTTTTAGGTTTAAGTTTTAGGTTATCATTTTATGTTTATTTTTAGGTTTATTTTATTTTTCTAGTTTAGGTTTTTATTTTATTTTATTAGTTTAGGGTTAGCTTTATTTTAGTTTAGTTTAGTTTATTTTATTTTATTTAGTTTAGGTTAAGGTTTAGGTTTTATTTATTTCAGTTTAGTTTATTTTAGTTTAGGTTCAGGTTTATTTTATTTTTATTTTAGGTTTAGGTTTTTTTTTTTAGTTTCGGGTTTAGGTTTTTTTTTATTTATTTTTAAGGTTTATGTTTTTATTTAGTTTTTATTTTATTTTAGTTTTATTTTATTTTTAGTTTTATTTTTTGGTTTTTAGGTTTGGGTTTTCATTTATTTTATTTTGGTTCAGTTTTATTTTTAATTTATTTTTTTAATTTATTTTTGGTTTAGGTTTAGATTTTTATTTTATTTTATTTTCTTTTCTTTAGGTTTAGGTTTATTTATTTAGTTTATGTTTTTATTTTATTTTATTTAGGTTTAGGTCTTTTTATTTATATTATTTTGTTAGGTTTATTTGAAGTTATTTTATTTTTTTATTTAGTTTAGGTTTAGGTTTAGGTTTATTTTTTATGTTTAGTTTATTTTAGTTTAGGTTTAGGTTTATTTTGTTATTTTTATTTAATTTTTATTTTATGTTTAGGTTTTCTCTTTAGTTTAGGGTTTAGGTTTTATTTTAAGGTTTATTTTTTAGGTTTAGGTTTTTATATAATTTTTTATTTTATTTTATTTTAGATTTAATTTATTTTTAGTTTTTTTTATTTAGGTTTTTTGTTTTTAAGTTTAGTTTAAGTTTTTATTTATTTTATTTTATTTTATTTAAAATTTTTATTTTATTTTCTTTTTAAGTTTAGGTTTAAGTTTTAATTTAGGCATTTATTTTATTTTATTTTATTTATATTTAAGTTTTTTTATTTTTTTATTTTTAGGTTTTATTTAGTTTAGGTTTAGGTTATTAGGTTTTTGGGGTTTAGGGTTTAGGGTTTAGGGTTTAGGGTTTAGGGTTAAGGTTTAGGGTTTAAAGTTTAGGGATTTAAGTTAGTTTATGGTTTAGGCTATAGTCTTTAAGGTTTAGGGTTTTAGTTTAGGGTTTAGTTTATATTAGTTTAGGTTTAGGTTTAGGGTTTAGGTTTAGGGTTTTAGGGTTTAGGGTTTAGGGTTTATGGTTTAGGGTTTAGGGTTTGTTTAATGTTTAGGGTTTAGGGTTTAGGATTTAGGTTTTGTTTAGTGTTTAGGGTTTAGGGTTTAGGGTTTTCTTAGATTTAGGGTTTAGGGTTTAGGTTTTAGGGTTTAGGGTTTAGGGTTTAGGGTTTAAGGTTTTAGGGTTTAAGGTCTATGGTTTAGGGTATACGATTTAGAGTTTAAGGGTTTGGGTTAAGGTTTTTGATCTAGGGTCTAGGTTTTAGTTTTGGGTTTAGGGTTTTTATTTTTTTTAATAGAGAATAAATTCAGATACAACATTTCTTCTTTTTGATTTCATCATCGACGTAACACACCAGGTTTTCTGAGTCACAAGCGATGACATAGATCAGCTGGAGCATTTAGTTTTCCCCAAGTATTCACAGAAATCAACACCATGGAAAATGGTGCTACTTAAGAACTAAACATGGATCAACTAAAGATCGAAGATCTGAAGCAAAACTAGAAGACATTTCTAGAAAACCAGCCCATAAACGATGAGAAAAAGAATGAAAAGGATTCAAGAATCGTTAGAGCTTGGGACAAGGAGGGGTTTTTTGTTTTAATTTTTTAGTTTTTTTTTGTTTTTTATTTTATTCTTTTTTTTTTGGTTTCTTTTGTTTTTTTTTTTTTGGGTTTGGGGTTTAGGGTTTACGGTTATATGTTGTAGGGTTTTTAGGGTTTAGGGTTTAGGGTTTAGGGTTTAAGGTTTAGGGTTTTAGGGTTTAAAATTTAGGGTTTCGGGTTAGGGTTTTTAGGGTTTAGGGTTAGGGGTTTTTATTTTTATTTTTTTTTTTTTATTTTTTATAAATTAAAGTAAACTAGTAGGTTTATTTAGTTTATTTTTTTTATTTTATTTATTTTATTTTTATTTTAGGTTTATTTTATTTTTATTTAGTTTATTTATTATAGGTGTTTTATTTTGATTTTTTTTTAGGTTTAGCTATAGGTTTAGGTTTATTTTTAGTTTAGTTTTTTTTAAGGTTTATGTTTATTTTTATTTTGGTTTAGGTTTAGCTTTTATTTTATTTAGGTTTTTTTATTTTAGGTTTATTTTAGGCTTTATTTTAATTTAGGTTTTGGTTTATTTTAATTTATTTTATTTTATTTTAGTTATTTATTTTATTTAGGTTTAGGTTATATTTATTTTAGTTTAGGTTTAGCTTTATTTTACTTTATTTTAGGTTTAGGTTTGTTATTTTAGGGTTTAAGTTTTATTTTTATTTATTTTAGGTTTATTTTTTTAGGTTTTTTATTTAGTTTATTTTATTTTATTTTATTTTAGGTTTATTTATTTTATTTTAGGTTTTTTTTATTTTATTTAGGTTTTCTTATTTTTTAGTTTAGTTAAGATTTTTATTTTATTTTATTTTATTTTAGTTTTATTTTATATTTTCTTTAGGTTTTGGGTTTAAGTTTAGTTAGAGTTTATGTTTTATTTTATCTTAGTTTATGTTTTAATTATTTTATTTTAAGTTTATTTAGTTTAAGTTTAGCTTTTGGCTTTAGGGTTTAGGGTTTAGGGTTTAGTTTAGGTTTATGATTTGGGGTTTTTTTAAGGTTTAGGGTTTAATTTTTTTGGCTTAGCTTTAGGGTTTTAGGGTTTATTTTAGATTTAGGGTTTAGGGATTTTAGGATTTAGTTTAGGTCTAAGGAATAGGTTTAAGTTTAGGGTTCAGGTTTTAGTTTATGGTTTAGGGTTTTTTGTTTTTTTTAATAGAGAACAAATTCATATTCAAGATTTCTAAGAGACAAGTGATGACATAGGCTGTTCTTCAGTTTCTTTAGTTTCCATCAGAACCACCTAGGCCTCTTTAGTAGAGGGATCCACCATCATATCCACAATCTCTCCCTCCACCACCACCATAGCTATAACCTCCGTCACTCCTCCTACCTCCATAGCCACCATTGCTCTAACCACCACCTCCATATCCACGACCTTTGATCCCCCACCACCACGATGATATCGCACCACACTTTGACTCCGCAGATCTAGACTGGTTTGGATATAGTGATGCCCTTTCATCAAGGTTTTGCCCATTCTTGGGTTTTAGGTTTAGGTTTAGGTTTATTAGGTAGTGGTTTAGTTTATTTTTTAAAATTTATTTAGTTATTTTAGGTTTAGGTTTAATGTTTGAGGTTCTGATTTAGGGTTTAGGGTTTTAGGGTTTAGGGTTTAGGGTTTATGCTTTATTTTAGAATTTATGGTTGGGGGATTAGGGTTTAGGGTTTAGAGTTTAGGGTTGAAGTTTAAGGTTTAGGGTTTAAAGTTTAGATTTATGGTTTATGATTTCTTTTTTAATTAAGCAAATAGGTAGTTTAGTTTATTTAGTTTATTTTTTTATTTTATTTTATTATTTTTTATTTGTATTTAGGTTTTTTTTTATTTTGTGTTGTTTAGTTTATTTATTTTAGGTTTATTTATTTTTTTGTCAGGTTTTATTTTAGTTTATTTTGGATTAGGTATAGTTTAGGTTTATTTTTATTTGAGTGTTATTTTATTTTATTTTTTTGGGTTTTATTTTCTATTTTCAATTTATATTTAAGTTCATATTTTATTTTTTTAGGTTTAGGTATTATATTTTTATTTTAGGTTTTTTTTAGGTGTATTTTAAGTTTATTTTATTTTTTTTAGTTCAGGTTTAGGTTTCTGTTAAGTTTATTTTAGGTTCAAGTTTACGTTTTATTTATTTTAGTTTAGTCTATTTTAGTTTATGTGCATGTTTACTTTATTTTATTTATTTTATTTTTATTTTTCATTTAGGTTTTCTTTTTAAGTTTATTTTATTTAGTTTTCATTTTATTTTATTTTATTTTAGGTTTATTTTATTTTTATTTTACATTTAGTTTTATTTATTTATATTTTAATTTTAGGCTTTTATTTTAAGTTTAGTTTAGGTTTTATTTAGTTTATTTTATTTATATATATTAGTTTATTTTATTTTATTAGGTAGATTAGTTTTAGCTTAGGTTTTCATTTTATTTTAATTTATTTTATTTTAGGTTTACATATATTATTTTTAGGTTTATTTAGTTGGATTAGGTAGGTTTAAGGTAGTTTAGATCTTATGTTTAGGGCTTTTTAGGGAGTGGGTTTAGTTTAGGGTTTAGTGTTTCGGATTTAGGGTTTAGAATCTTTAGGGATTAGCATTTTGGGTTTAGGGTTGACATAGGATTTTGGGTATTTTTAATTAAGTAAACTGGAAGGTTTAAGTTTATTTAGTTTATTTAGTTTTTTTTAATTATTTTTATTTATTTTATGTTTTATTATATTTATGTTTATTTTTAAATTTTATTTAGTAGTTTATTTATTTTAGTTTTTTTTTTATTTTAGGTTTAGGTTTAAGTTTATTTTTTAGTGTTTTGTTTTATTTTATCGAGTTGTGTTTGTTTTATTTTAGGTTTAGTTTAGGTTTTTTATTTTAGGTTTATTTTTTTAGTTTAGGTTTAGGTTTATCTTTAGTTTATTTTAATTTATTTAGATTTGGTTTAAGTTTAGGTTTAGTTTATTTTAAGTTTAGGTTTAGGTTTTATTTATTTTAGTTTAGGTTTATTTTATTTTGTTTATTTTATTTTGTTTATTTTATTTTTAATTTGGGTTTATGGTTTTTTTGTTTAAGGTTTTATTTTTTATTCATTTTTAGGTTTTATTTATAGGTTTACTTTTTTAGTTTAGGTTTTTTTTTTTTCTTTTAGGTTTATTCATGATTTATTTTCTTTTTATCTTAAGTTTAGTTTCTATTTTATTTAGGTATTTTAATCCTAGGTTTATTTTATTCTTTTTAGTTTAGTTTAGGTTTCTATTTCTTTTATTTAGTTTATTTTATTTTATTTTTTATGTTTAGGTTTAGGTTTGAGTTTAGGTTTTTAATTTATTTTATTTACTTTATTTTATTTGGTCTTAGGATTTTATTTATTTATTTTCTTTTTATGTTTTATTTTGTTTAGGTTTAGATTTTTTGATTTTTATGGTTTAGGGTTTAGGGTTTGGGGTTTGGGGTTTAGGGTTTTGGGTTTAGGGTTGTAGGTTTTAAGGTTTATGGTTTAGGGTTTAGGGTTTAAGTTTTAGTGATTAGGGTTTAGGGTTTAGGTGTTAGGGTTTAAGATTTAGGGTTGTGTTTAGGTCACAGTTTAGGGGTTAGGGTTAATTTTAGGGTTTAGTTTTTTCTTTATTATTATTTTTAATTTCTAAATTAAGTTTAGATTTGGTTTATTTATTTAATTTTATTTATTTTATTTATTTTTTTTATTTAGCTTTATTTTATTTTATTTAGTTTAGTTTATTTTATTTAGTTTAGATTTTATTATTTTATTTTAGGTTTAGGTGTAGGTTTATTTTATTTATTATATTTTATTTATTTTATTTTTTTTAGTTTTACATTTTATTTTATTTTTTAGGTTCAAGTTTAAGCTTTATTTTATTTTTTATTTATTTTTATGTTTTATTTTTTAGTTTAGGTTTAGGTTTATTTTAGTTTATTTTTATTTTATTTAGTTTTAGTTTAGATTTATGTTTAGTTTATTTTAAGTTTATGTTTAGGTTTTATTTCTTTAGTTTAGGTTTATTATTTTATTTTATTTTAGGTATAGGTTTTTTTTTTAGTTTGGGTTTGGTTTTATTTTATTTATTTTAATGTTTTTTTTAGGTTTATTGTTTAAGTTTAGATTTTTATTTAGTTTTTATTTTATTTTACTTTAGGTTTCTTTTATTTTTATTTTAGGTTTAGTTTTTATTTTATTTAATGTTTTTTAGTTTAGTTTTAGTTTTTATTTATTTTCTTTTAGTTTAGTTCTTAATTGTTATTTTTATTTTCTTTTTTGGTTTAAGTTTAGGTTTAGGTTTAGGTTTCAATTTATGTTTATAATTTATTTTATTTTATTTATTTTATTTTGGTTTAGGTTTTTTATTTATTTTATTTTTTTGTTTTATTTAGTTTTGGTTTAGGTTTTTAGGTTTTTAGGGTTTAGGGTTTGGGGTTTAGGGTTAAGGGTTTTAGGGTTTAGGATTTAGTGTTAGGGTTTTTGTTTAGGGTCTAAGGTTTAGTATTTAGGCTTTTATGTTTAGCATTTTTAGGGTTTGGGGTTTGGGGTTTAGGGATTTTGATTTTTTTTTTAAACAAAAAATAAATTCAGATTCAACATTTCTTCTTTTTGATTTCCTCAACCAAGTAACACAACAAGTTTTCTTATCATAAGCGATGACATAGATCAAAAATGAGCAGGCATAGAGCAAATCAAAAAAGCAAGATAACTAGAACCGTATCAACTATAAAGACATAATTCCATATGTAGCAGATCAGATTGACCATTCTTCAGATTCTCCAGTTCCCATCAGAACCAAACTGACCTCTCGAGTAGAGGTATCCACCATCATATCCCCGATCTCTCCCTCCGCCACCACCATGGCTGTAACCTCCGTCGTTCCTCCCACTTCCATAACCACCACTATTTGGACCACCACTTCTATATCCACCAGCACCTCCAGATCCCCCACCACCATAGGTTTTTATTTTTGGTTTATTTGTAGGCTTTGTATTTTGTTTAGGTTTAGGTTTATTTTTAGTAGATTTTATTTTATTTAGTTTAGGGTTTTGGTTTTGGTTTTATTAATTTTAGTTTACTTTATTTTAGTTTAGGGTTTAGGTATTATCTATTATTTATTTTTAGGTTTAGGATTTTTATTTAGTTTTTATTGTATTTTATTTTTGATTTATTTTATTTTTATTTTACGTTCAATTTTTATTTTAATTATCTTTTTTATTTTTAGGTTTATTTTATTTTTAATTTTGTTTAGGTTTTTATTTATTATATTTTTATTTAATTTTCGTTTTTATTTTTATTTTATTTTTTGTTTTAGGTTTAGTTTTGTGATTAAGTCTTAGTTTAGTTTTTATTTTATTTTATTTTTTTAATTTTATTTGTGTTTAGGTTTTTTATTTTATTTATTTTATTTTTTAGGTTTTATTTTGTATTTAGGTTCATGTTTCTTTAGGTTTTTTAGGGTTTTGATTTAGGTTTATTTGGGTTTAGTTTTTTATTTTTATTATTATTTTTTATTTTTTATTTTTTTTTATTTTTATTTTTATTTATTTATTTTATTTTATTTTTTATTTTATTTTTTATTTATTTATTTTATTTTATTTATTTTTAGGGTTTAGGGTTTAGGGTTTAGGGTTTGGGTTTAAGGTTAGGGTTTTTTTAGGTTTTAATAGGGTTTAGGGTTTAGGGTTAGGGTTTTAGGGTTTATTTAGGTTTAGGTTTAGGGTTTTAGGTTTAGGTTTAGGTTTTAGGTTTAGGGTTTAGTTTAGGGTTTAGGGTTTAGGTGTTTAGGGTTTAGTGTTTAGGGTTTATTTAGTTTTAGGTTTATTTAGTTTTATTTTTTTTTATTTTATTTAGTTTATTTTTATTTTTTTAGTTTATTTTATTTTTTATTTTTTTTTTATTTAGGTATATTTTTATTTTCTTTAATTTAATTTATCTATTTTATGTTTTTTATTTTAGTTTATTTTTAAGTTTAGGTTTAAGTTTAGGTTTATTTTTTAGTTTATTTTTTTTTTATTTTTTTTTTTTTTAGATTTATGTTTTATTTTTTAATTTTTAGCTTTAGGTTTAGGATTTTATTTTATTTTTGGTTTATTTTAAGGTTTTATTTTTTAGTTTAGGTTTATGTTTATTTTTAGTTTATTTTATTTTGTTTAATTTGGGTTTCGATTTAGGTTTAGTTTTTTTTTAAGTTTAGGTTTAGGTTTATTTATTTTAGTTTAGGTTTATTATTTTTTTTTTAGGTTTGATTTTGTTTTAGTTTAGGCTTTAGATTTATTTTCTATTTATTTTTTAGGTTTTATTTTTAGGCTTATTATTTAGGTTTAGATTTTTTATTTTATTTTATTTTATTTAGGTTTTTTATTTTTTATTTTGGGTTTAATTTTTATTTTATTCAATTTTTAATTTTTTTTAGTTTGTTTAGGTTTTATTTATTTTGTTTTAGTTTAGTTTTTATTTTTATTTTATTTTATTTTTAGGTTTAGGTTTTAGTATATATTTTTATTTTATTTTATTTTATTACTTTATTTTGGTTTAGGTTTTTTTATTTATTTTATTTTTAGGTTTTATTTAATTTAGGTTTAGGTTTTTAGGTTTTTAGGTTTTAGGGTTTAGGTTTTAGGTTTTATGCTTTTAGGGTTTAGGGTTTAGGGTTAGGGTTTAGGGTTTTGGGGTTTAGGTTTAAATTTTTGAGCTTATTTGGGTTTTAGCTTAGGTTAGGGTTTAATTTAGGTTTTGGGTTTGGGGTTTAAGGTTTATGGTTTAGGGTTTAGGGTTGTAGATTTTAGGGTTTAGGGTTTAGGGTTTAGTGTTATAGGTTTTAGGGTATAGGGTATAGGGTTTAGGGTTTATGGTTTTAGGGTTTAGGGTTTAGGGCTTAGGGTTTTAGTGGTTAAGGTTTAGGGTTTAGGGTTGTAGGTTTAGGGTTTAGAGTTTAGGGTTTATTTTAGGGTTTACAATTAGGATAGGGTTTTTTTAATTTTATTTTTTATTTTTTATTTTTTTTTATTTTTTAAATTAAGTAAATTGGTAGGCTTAGTTTATTTAGTCTATTTAGTTTATTTTTTATTTACTTTAGTTTATTTAAATTTTTTTTATTTAGGTTATTTTTTATTTTTATTTAGTTTAGTTTATTTATTTTAGGTTTATTTATTTTAGTTTTAGTTTTTTATTTAATTTTATTTAGGTTTAGGTTTAGGTTTATTTTTAGTTTAGTTTATTTTACTATAGTTTAGTTTTTATTTTTATTATTTTTTAGGTTTAGGTTTATGTTTAGGTATAGGTTTTAGTTTAATTTATTTTCTTATTTTATTTTATTTTGGTTTAACTTTTTTTATTTATTTAAATTTTAGGTTTTATTTAGTTTAGATTTAGGTTTTTAGCTTTTTAGGGTTTAAGGTTAGTTTAGGGTTTAGTGTTTAGAGTTTAGGGTTTGGGGTTTTTGGTTTAGGGTTTAGGGTTTTGGGTTTAGGGTTTAGATTTTAGGTATTATGATTTAGGGTTTAGGGTTTAGGGTTTAGAGTTTAAGGTTTAATCAGTTAGGGTTTAGGGTTGTAGGTTTAGGGTTTAGGGTTTAAGGTTTAGGTTTAAGTTTAGTTTAAGTTTTAGGTTTTAGTTTAGGTTTAGGTTTTAGGGGTTTAGTGTTTAGGATTGATTTAGTTTTATTTGGGTTTAGGTTTAGGTTTTGGTTTTAGGTTTAAGTTTATACTTTAGGTAGGGTTGAGTTTATTTAAGGTTTATGATTTTGGTTTTAATAGAGAATAAATTTAGATTCAACATTTCTTATTTTATTTAATCAACAAGTAAGATTTTAGGTTTTAGGTTTAGGTTTAGGTTTTTTAGGTTTAGGTTTTAGGGGTTAGTTTAGGGTTTAAGGTTTATTGTTTTAGGGTTTAGGGTTTAGGGTTTTAGGATTTATGGTTTAGGGTTTAGGGTTTAGTATTTAGGGTTTAGGGTTTAGGGTTTGGGTTTTAGGTTTGGGGTTTAGGTTTTTGGGTTTTAGGGTGTTAAGGTTTAGGGTTGTTTAAGGTTTTTTAGGAAAAGTTAGAATTTTATTACCATAAAAGGAAAAGATATAATGTCCTTAAAAGGGTTAAAGATCTAAAATTCTATTGCTCTGAGAGCTATAAGAAACTTGAAGCGATAAACCCCCATCTAAGTACATTAGAAAAAGAAAAGAAATACAAAAATCTACTAAAAACAAAGAAAAATACATAGAGTAAGACTAAATAAATCCAGAAAGTTGTAAAGGATGAGTTAGTAGTTCATGATTCCTTTGAGAAAAGAAGATAAGAAAGATCCCAACAACACTTGGGTTGGTAGTAACAAATTTTGTAAAGTTCAACCTATAAAGAAATTGTAAACACTACAAAGTCATAGCAAAAGGATAAGGATAAGAGAAAAGGAGAGAAAGAGGCTCATGCTCAGTTAGGATCATCTCAAGTGGCAACTATACATATGAGCATCAAACTTCATAAAGAAGGATTATAATCATATGTAATGCTACCAAGGCGAGGAGGTGAGCAACATCAAAGCCATCATAGCCTTCATAGTGATACAAAACATCAAGGAGAGTTCCAAATCCCGCACCATTAAATGAAGAGAAACCATCTAACAACCAGCTAGAAGCCAAACCACCAAACAAAACCATAATAGACTAACCATAATAAACTAGAGAGAGGCTGAAACAAAGTCAGAACACCAACAACAGCCATTATCCAAAAACCATCCAAATCAACTAGGAAAAAGAACCAGCCAGCACCAGACCATGCTAATTAACAGAAATAGCCAACAAAGCCAAGAATAGCCCTCAAGACAAATTCCCAACAAATAGTAGTCACCAAGTGAAAGTGAGCAACAAATGACTAAACATCTCAAAATGAAAACATCAAAGGAAACATAATGCTGAGTGCAAATCCCAGAAGATAAAAATCAACACAAAGAAGGCGACCACCAATAGAAACAAAAGTCCAAGCCAAAAGGATCAATAAAGGTTCACACAAAAGGCTCCAATTTGTCCAGAAGAAAGAAAAAAACCAATAAGGAAAAAATCAACCAACCAAGATTAGGATAACTAAAATCCTCCAATAAACCACTAAATAAAAGCATAAGGCACCAGAGAATAGCATCATAGTAACCAAAGGAAGCAAGCCAAGGAAAAGTAGAATACCAACAAAGCACCACATAATGTCTAGAAGAATCCCACCATAGAAGGCAACAAAATAGGACCATTTTACAGCAAACTATAGTTCAGATTAGAGAACCAAAAAATAGAATAAAAAGCATAAACATCTCATCCACTAGCAAAGTATGAAGAAGGCATAATAACCACAGTTTGAAAAAACAAACCAACCAGCTAAAAAAACCCAATAGGCAAACCAAATGTCAAATAACTGCTCAAAAAAGAAAATAAGCTTAGGATTCTAGGTTTAGGGTTTAGTTTTAGGGCTTAGGATTTAAGGTTTAGAGTTTAGGGTTTAGTGTTTAGGCTTTAGGGTTAAGGGTTTTGAGGGTTTAGGGTTTAGGGTTAAGGGTTTATTGCTGTAGGGGGGTTAGGGTTTATGGCTTAGGGTTTATTTAGGGTTTAGTGTTTAGGGTTTAGGTTAATTTAGGGTTTAGGGTCTAGCATTTATGGTTTAGGTTTACCTTTTTTTTTTTATTTTAGGTTTAGGTTTTATTTTTCCTAGGGTTTAAGTTTTATTTTTTTTATTTATTTTTTAGTTTTATTATTAGGTTTATTATTTAGATTAGGTTTTTATTTAGTTTTTATTTTATTTTATTTTAGTTTATTTCTTTTTATTTTAGGTTTTGTTTTTATTTTATTTAGGTTTTTTATTATTTTAGTGTAGTTTAAGTTTTTATTTATTTTATTTTGGCTTAGGTTTTCTTACTTATTTTATTTTTAGGTTTTATTTAGTTTAGGTTTAGGTTTTTAGGGTTTAGTGTTTTTTGGGTTTAGGTTTATGGTTTAGTGTTTTAGGGTTTTACTTTTATTATTTAGGTTTAGGGTTTATGGTTTAGGGTTTAGGATTTAGGGTTTAGGTTTTAGTTTAGGTTTAGGGTTTAGGGTTTGGGTTTTTTAGGTTTAGGGTTTAGGGTTTAGGTTTAGTTTAGGGTTTAGGGTTTAGGTTTTAGGGTTTAGGTTTTGGTTTAGGGTTTAGGATTTAGTTTAGGGTTAGGTTAGGGTTTAGGGTTAGGATTAGGGTTTGGGAGTTTTAAAATTAGTTTAAGTTTAAGTATTTAGTTTATTTATTTATTTATTTATTTTATTTTAGTTTATTTTATTTTAGGTTTATTTTATTTTATTTAGTTTGTTTATTTATTTTAGGTTTATTTATTTTAGTTTGGTTTTATTTTAGTTTATTTTAGTTTAGGTTTAGGTTTAAGTTTATTTTGTTTGGTTTTATTTTGATTTTATTTTTTATGTTTAAGTTCTAGTTTTTTTTTAATTTCGGGTTTAGATTTTGGTTTTTATTTTATTTTTTTAGGTTTAGGTTTTGTTTTAGGTTATATTTTTTAGTTTAAGTTTAGGTTTATTTTTAGTTTATTTTATTTTATTTAGTTTAAGTTTAGGTTTAGGTTTAGTTTATTTTAGGTTTATGTTTTATTTATTTTAGTTTAGTTTATTTTAGTTTTGGTTTAGGTTTATTTTTTTTTTTAGGTTTAGTTTTTTTTTCAGGTTTTATTTTTTATTTATTTTTAGATTTTATTTTTTGTATTATTTTTTTAGGTTTAGGTTTTTTATTTACTTTTATTTTATTTTATTTTAGGTTTATTTTATTTTAATTTAGGTTTTTTTATCTTTTTAGTTTAGTTTAGGTTTTTATTTATTTTATTTTAGTTTAGTCTTTATTTTTTATTTTATTTTTTTAGGTTTAGGTTTTAGTTTCAATTTATTTTATTTTGGTTTAGGTTTATTTATTAATTTTCTCTTTAGTTTTATTTAATTTTGGTTTAGGTTTTAGCTTTTAGGGTTTAGGGTTTATGGTTTAGGTTTAGGGTTTAGGGTGTTTAGGGTTTAGGGTTTAGGTTTGGGGTTTAGGGTTTAAGGTTTAGGGTTTTAGGTTTAGGGTTTAGGGTTTAGGGTTTTATGTTTTAGGTTTAGGATTCAGGTTTTAATTTAGGGTTTGAGGTTTTTGGTTTTTTTTTCAATAGGGAATAAATTTAGATTCAACATTTCTTATTTTAGATTTCATTAACCTAGTAACACACCAAGTTTTTAGGTTTTAGGTTTAGGGTTTAGGTCTTAATTTAGGGTTTAGGGTTTTTAGGGTTTAGGGTTAGTTTAGGGTTTAGGTATTAGTGTTTAAGGTTTAGGGTTTTAGGGTTTAGGGTTTAGGGTTTAAGGTTTATGATTTAATATTTATGTTTAGTTTAGGGTTTTAGGGTTTAGGTTTAGGTTAGTTTAGGTTTAGCTTTAGGTTTAGGGTTTAGTTTAAGTTTAGGGTTTAAGGTTTAAGGTTTATGATTTAGGGTTTGGGTTTAAGTTTAGGGTTTAAGGTTTAAGGTTTAGGTTTAGGGGTTAGGATTTAGGGTTTAGGGTTTAGGATTTAGGGTTTAAGTTTTATGGTTTAAGGTTCACCAGAAGACAAAACAACCACAAAAGGGCAAAAGGTAAAAGAAACCAAAATCAATCCAAAAGGATCAACAACTATTTGGCCAACATAACAAAAGGCTCCAAAAGTCCAAGAAAAGGAAAGGACAAAATCAACCAACCAAGATTCCAATGGCGAAAGCCCTCCAACCAAACCGACAAGTTAAACGACCATAAACCCAGAATAGCCATGATAAGTAACCAACAGGAAGCATCTCCATCATCAAGGAAAAGTAGAAAACCAACAAAGCACCACACACGAGGTCCAAATGAAGCACAACCACCATAGAAAGGCAGTAGCATAGACAACAAAAATAAGACTTCCCATCAACAAAGACTAACCAAAGCGAAGCATGATAACAACATAAGACGTGCTTCAAACAACATACCCAATAGAGGCTAATCCTAGTGAATAAACACAAAATCAAGGCAAAAGAAGGATCCAATAACAAACAACAAGGGTGAGGCATCCCTAAAAAAACCAGAAATTCTCCAAAAGACCAAAAATGGCAACAACCAATAGCAATTCTCACTAGAAAGGACACCAATTCAACCATGAAAAACCAACAAAAAGTAATTTGAGTTCAAGAGGATAGCCAAAAGACCAACCAATGCAAAACATAGAATAAAGCAGACCATCCATCTCTAGAGTAACAATGTGAGAAGACATCTACCAAGTTGAAAACCATGCCAACCTAGGTTGGAAATACAAACCTAGCACCAGCCAACCCAAGCAAGGTCAAAACATAACCCAGCTTAGGCCAAAAAGTGAAAATAAGTTTAAGGTTTAGGTTTAGGTTTAGGGTTGGGTTTAGATTTAGGGTTTAGGGTTTAGTGTTTAGGCTTTAGGGTTTAGGGTTTTGAGGAGGGTTTAGGTTAGTTTAGGGTTTAAGGTTGTAGTGGGGTTAGGTTTAGGGTTTTGGGTTTAGGGTTTAGGGTTTAGGGTTTAGGGTTTAGGCTAGTTTAGGGTATAGAGTTTAGGGCTTAGGGTTTAGGATTTCTGGTTTTTTAGGGTTTAGGGTTTCGGGTTTAGGGTTTAGGGTTTATTTTAGGTTTAGGGTCTTTTTCTAAATTAAGTAAACTGGTAGGTCAAGGTTTATTTAGTTTATATAATTTATTTTTTATTTATTTTAGTTTATTTTATTTTTTATTTTTATTTAGGTTTATTTTAATTTTTATTTATTTAGTTTATTTTTTAAGTTTATTTATTTTAGTTTAGGTTTTATTTTAGTTTATTTTAGGTTTAGGTTTAGGTTAATGTTTATTTTTAGTTTAGTTTTATTTTTATTTTATTTTTTAGGTTTAGGTTTTTATTTTAGTTTTGTAGGTTTAGGTTTTAAGTTTTTATTTTAGGTTTATTTTTAGCTTTTATTTTTTAGTTTAGGTTTAGGTTTATTTTATTTTATTTTATTTTATTTATTTTTTTTTGGTTTAATTTATTTTAGGTTTAGGTTTAGGTTTTATTTATTTTACTTTAGTTTATTTTAGTTTAGGTTTAAGTTTATTTTATTTTGTTTATTTTGTTTTTATTTTAGGTTTAGGTTTTTATTTTAGTTTAGGTTTTATGTTTTATTTATTTTTAGGATTTATTTTAAAGTTTATTTATTAGGTTTAGGTTTTTATTTAGTTATAATTTTATATTATTTTAGGTTTATTTTATTTTATTTTATGTTTGGTTTTTATTTTATTTAGGTTTTTATTCTTAATTTTATTTTATTTTTAGTTTAGTTTAGGTTTTTATTTATTTTATTTTATTTTATTTTTATTAGTTTATTTTATTTTATTTTTAGGTTTAGGTTTAGGTTTTTGTTTAGGTTTATTTTATTTTATTTTATTTATTTTATTTAGGTTTAGGTTTTATTTATTTATTTTATTTTTACGCTTTATTTAGTTTAGGTTTAGTTTTTTTTATTTTCAAGGTTTAGGTTTTAGGATTTTGGGTTTAGGGTTTAGGGTTTTAGGGTTTAGGGTTTAAGGTTAGGGTTTAGGGTTTAGGGTTTAGGGCTTTAGGGTTTAGTGTTTAGTGTTTAGGCTTTTATAGGGTTTTAGTAGGTTTAGGGTTTAATATTTAGGGTTTAGGTAGGTTTAGGGTTTGGGTTTAAGGTTTAGGGTTTAAGCTTTAGGGTTTAGGGTTTTTAGTGTTTAGGGTTTATGGTTTAGGGTTTGTTTAGGGTTTAGGGTTTAGGGTTTTAGGGTTTAGGGTTTATAGTTTTAGGTTTAGGGTTTAGGGTTTAAGGTTTAGGGTTTAGGGTTATAGTTTTTTTCTTTTATTTTGTTTTCTTTTTTTATTTTTTTATTTTTTTAAATTTAAGTAACTGGTAGGTTTATTTAGTTTATTTATTTTATTTTTTATGTTTTTAAATTAAGTAAACTGGTAGGTTTAAGTTTATTTAGTTTATTTTTTATTTTAATTTATTTTACCTTATAAATTGTCTGACTTGTAGACTTATACCTGCCTAGAGTGGTCACTAACTCCTCCTATGATTTTAAAGCCATGTAGTCCGGTCTTATGAATTGCAAGATAGCTAGGGTAGTTAATTAATTAGAAAGAGACTAAAGTCCTAAACACACTCCCTAAGAGACTAGAGCATGAGTGGTATGAGTATATGACTTAATCTATAGATACAAAATCTTTTCAAATTTTATTTCATTTTAGACACATCATTTTGACAAAGGCTTTAAGATTTCTTATGCCTAAATGCATGATTAAATAGGTTATGTGCCAAATCAGCAGGTGTTCTCCACCCAAGGGATGCTCTCACAGGTCAAGCATTCCTTTATCATGTAAGGATGGAAATCCTTCATGTTCAAGAGAGAAAGAATATGCATGCATGATGCATGATGTGAAACATACAACCATACTAAAGGGTTAATCTTTTAATTATCTTATTTATGTCTTTAGCTTTATGATGAGGTTATGAGTTATTTAAAATTTAGTTATGAGTGATTAGTTGGGTAGAAAAGTTATTTTTATCCTAAGAGCCTTATCATTATCCAAGCCACACATTAAAGCATCAATCATTTAAGAAACTATGAAAAGCATGTCTTCCTAATGCACAATTTAAACATAACATCAAACAATTATATAAACTATCATAAAAGAATAAAAAGTCAGTAGGGTGCCATACAACTCGAGAGAAAAGATGGGTAAAAGCTCTAGCCTTATACCTGAATATGAAAGAATAATTATAATTATACTAAATTTTATGGGGGTCTTCTTTCTTTATATCTCCATTTTTAATTTGGTTCCTTCTTTGATTTGGATGGTGCTTGCTTCAAAGGCATTACAGGGCACCCCAAGACAAAGCCTTCTAGCAACTGCTCATTCTAATCCCCCATAGCACTAATCATAATTTCTATTGCAAAAATTACATTTATGTGGGAAAAGTAAATCTAACTATACCTGCAAAATAGAGGTTAGCTAAATATACATATAATCCCAAGCAGTTGTATTTATAATTTGGACTTAGCACCCTGCACATGGGTAACTAATCCCACTTGTCCTAACTTGGATTATGCTTAAGGATTTAAGCAACCTAAAAAAAAACATTTATATTTATTTTTAAGCATCCCTTAAGCATAATCCACTGAATAAAACATGATTAGGCTAATATTGGCCTATCATCTAGTCTATGAAGCATAAACCCTAACATCCAATCTAAAATAATACATCATAAAACAAAACATACATCACATCATACACCGTCCTAACTGAGAACTAGAAGTGGTGACTTAATTCTAATGTGTGTATTAAGGCTTGTGTGGTACATATTGTTATGCATTAGTGTTGTATTTTCTGAGTGTAGAAGATTCAATTTAACATGAAAAGTTGATTTCACTTGAAGTAGTTTAATTGATTTAAACTTAAGTCACTTTCTAAAGCATATTAATTTGTTTTAGTTCTCTTTAATGAATGGCTTATTAAATGATTTAATTAATCCTAAGTTTAGGTTCACTTTAAATAATCATATTCAAAATGAAAGGCATCTTAAGATTAATTTAATTAAATTACTACCAGATGACATTTATTAAATCATTCCTTTCCATGACATGTAACATGCATATGATTTAATCCTAAGCGTATCTATACATGCAACATATTTTAGCACACTTAAATGATGAATGTATGTGTATGTTTAGAATTTATATTTTATTTGATTGAATTATTTAGACATATTAATTTAAAACTTTATCCAAATTCTTATATAAAAAGGCCATAAGAATGAAATTAAGTAAGCATGTGCCGTTGTTAAACTAAGGAAGTGAGGTAATCAAATGACCTCCTTGGAGCTAGCTAAAGCCTCATATTCCCGGGCTGTACAGACTATATACCCATTTGCATTCAAACATATGTAAATTTGTATACATGAACATAGGAAGTAAGCTCCAAATCATATGGCTAATTAATTCAACTACTTAGTCAATTATGAATGCATGCAATTTTAATGTAAAATGGGATTTTCATTCACTAATCACATATACATATACAAAGACATAGGCAAGTACATGTCGTCATTAAACCAGGGAAGTGAGGTAATCAAATGACCTCCTTAGGGCTAACTAAAGCCTCGATTTCTCGGATGTCTAGACTATATACTTGCTTTTCTTGGACACACATGGATGTATACATAAATGAGGGAAAGAAAACCATGCAAAGATGGTATATATATATATATATATATATATATATATATATATATATATATATATATTATATAATTATATATATATGAATTAAACTCTATCCAAATTCTAATGTTGAAATACATAAGAATGAAATCAAATGGGTATGTGCCTTTGTTAAACCAGGGAAGTGAGGTAATCAAATAACCTCCTTGGGGCTAGCTAAAGTCTTGTGTTCCCGAGATGTCCAAACTATATACTCATTACCATTCAATCTTATATAAATCAACACATGAATTGAGGAAAGAGAACACAACATTCATACACTTAAGCTATAAGAACATGCATTTCTTATGTAATTATAACTAGCATCATAACACATATTTTTATTCATTTATAAACTTTTGAAAAATACATTTGGATTTAATAATGATAGCCATGCATATATTAAATTAAATCAACACATGCAAGATTACATAAAAGAAATCCATTTTATTTTACTTGATTTTGAAAAGATGGATGCATGAATTCAAATGACATACAAAAATTTAACATGATTGGAAAGAGGACAATCAAATATAAGCATGTGATTCATTCAACCAAACTAGTTCTTTGAGATAATCAAATCAAATAAGATTATTTAAAGCAAACTAAAGCTTCTTTATTAATTAAGTTTTGGATTTGATTTGATTTAAAGAGGAGAAGAGAAATCATCTCTTGTTTTTTTAAACCTATTCCCACATTACTGATTTGATTTAATTTAATGAAATATAATTAAGTTGATTTTATGGGTTAATTAGGTTGAACCCTTAATTAGATGAATTAATTACCCTTACTTATGTCACCTTAAAGTAATTAACTAAATAATTATGAGCCAAGATGATATGCATGGAAAATAAACTTGCAATGATCCTAGGAAATAAAAGGGGCCTAATGTGATTGGCTCGTGATTAATAGTTAATTTGATTATGGGGCTTAATTAATTACTCTTATGGTTTTCCCACACATGTGGACTAACCATAATTTCATTAAACTCCTTTAGGTTATTAAACACCTAAAGATCTACCCCATGATTTAATTAGTAGGTCGATGTGATTATGATTTCAATTTGATTAAGTGGTTTAATTAATTAGTTAAATTTAATTTCATTTCAAAAGGGTGAAATGAACTTAAAGAAAGGGGTCCCAACCCTATTCCTTAGTTCACTTACTGTTGAATAATGATTAATAAACTTAATTAACCAATTTGTTACTTTTCATGAGATTAATTAATCATTAATTAACTTAAAAGAGTAGTTAAGGTTTAATTAGTCAATTTCTCTAATTAAGTGAGCAATAAATCCTAAGAAAATCATGGGAGGCTGTGTCATCCCGTTAAATTTACCCACAAAATTTGGGATTAATTTCTCAAGTAATTAAAGAGTAAGCTAATTAATTTTATAATTAAAACTTAATTACTATTTAAAATTAGTTAAGATCATTTTAATTAATTCTCCTTTGAAATACCTTTAATATGAGTATTTATTTGGATTTGTTTGATTTCTCCATGATTTCTTATGAATTTTAGAAGTTTTAGCCATTAATAATGATTAATTAAGCCTAACTAAAACTAATCTATTGGCACCACATGGCATCTTTGGCTTGTGCACTTTGCATGCTTTGTGGATTGCCTACTTAAAACTTATCCTACTTAGCTCCTACGTGGTGACTGCGGATGCACTTTCCTGTCTACCATCCGATCTAAGATCAGATGGCTATGATTAATCCCACAGTTTAATAGGATTAAATCAGCGATCTAGCGAATCTAATCATGATCGTCCATTTCGATCATGTAAAATGGACAGTGTGTGATCTAACATCATCCGAGTGAGGGAGAATGGTGTTTGTCCACCATTACTCACTTGATCCGAGCTTACTAGAGCTGAAATAACTCCAAAAGGATCCCACTCCTTCACAATCGAAGTATCAACGATCAAGATCACACGAGATGCAAGCTTTCTTCAAAAAGCTTCAACTTATTTTTGCCTAAGGATCAGTTTTGGAAGCATACCTCACTAGAGCTCAAGATTCGATAGCTCGAACAATTGATAAAGCTTCATCTAGTGGAGATGAAGCCCTATTGAGTAGTAATTGGATCAATTCCTTGATGTTCGCTCATAAGGCTACAAACTAATGATTTAGAGCTCAGCTTTGATTGAAGTCCCACCTTAGGTGCTAGGGAAACTTGGGAGATGATTCGTTCTTGCTCAACGAGGCCTAGGGATGGTGTGTGTGAAGTTAATTTGAGTTTGATGAAGAAATGGGGAAGTTAGGTCAAAAATGGGAGTGTTTAGTTTCAAGACAGACAGGAATGGCATTTTTTGATCGAGGAATGAGCTTGGGAGAATAGGGAATGGCTCTAAGAGCTCATCTTGGGTAGCTACAGCACTAAGGAATGATTTTTGTGTGTGATTGAGTATAAACGAGGGGGTGTATACCCCTCCTCCTCTTTATTGGACGTGGGATCAGGTTTGGCTTCTAGTGGCAATACAACCATCTCAGAGAGTCATGGGTGGTAGGGAGGAGGTGAGTTGGCTTGGCTTGGTGGTTGTCAAAGAGGAATCATGGGTGTCCTCTGGGTTTCAAATGCTTAGATGTGGAGGGCTAGGTGATTTCACATCCCATAGGTTATAGGCCAACCACCCCTTGGTTGAGGTGTCCTAGTGCCTAAGTGGACCATTGGGAGAGTACCAGTGGCCAAGGAATGGAACTGACCACTTACATGGGTGATTTGTCTCATGTGATTCCCTTGACCCAAGGGTAGAATGATCATTTGGCATTAGATTTTATTTGAGCAAAATTAAAATGAGCCAAAAGTGGGTTAGCCCAAATTTCAAGTCAATTGGAGTTGATTTGGTTAAGTTTGGCTCAATTTGATTCATTTAGGTAAAATTAGGGTAGGTTGAGTCAAGTTGACCAATTGGTCGTCAAATTTAAACCAAGGTTCATATGATCATTTGAGATGTTTTGGTTCAATTGGTTTGATTTAGTTTGACTTAGATTTGATTTTGGCTCATTTGAATTCATTTCGGTCAAATGGATTAAGTTGAGCAATTTGACCAAATTGGCCAAATTGGCTTGGGCTGGTTGTTGATTTGGGTTTAATTGACCAATTGAAGATGATTGTAGGATTTTTTTTCAATTAATTTGGATATGGTTTTGATTTAGGCCAACTTGACCGTTTAAGTCAATTTGGGCTAAGTATGTCAATTGTGTTCATTTGGGTCCAGAAATGGCTTTGGTCAACTTCAACAATCAATTTGGAATCAACAGTTAAGATAATTTAACCTCAAAATGAATCCCCTAAAGTGTGCATTCAGAGTAGCTTAAGGGAAATTCCTTGGGTTTGTTGTCCAACACCAGGGAATCAAAATTGATTTAGAGAAGATCAAGGAGGTATTAGAAATGCAACCCCTTAAAAGTTAAACTCAACTCAGATCATTCCAAGGGTGGTTGGCATATCTAAGACACTTTATATCCAACATATCTAGAAGTTGTCAGCCATTCTTAGCACTTTTCAAAAAGGATGCCAAGTTCAAGTGGGATGACATGTGTGAGCATGCCTTCGAAGACATTAAGCATTATTGAAGCTACGGTTGTATCATCTCAAGCAAGCCACTCATACTTTACATGCTTAGATGACTCCCTTGATACTTTTTTGGCCCAAGCTAATGATGAAGGGAAGGAAAATACACTATACTACCTCATCCATCATCTAATCCTTGTTGAGGCTAATTATCTACCCATTGAGAAGCATTTCCTATCTTTAATTTTTTCATCCCAAAAGCTACAGCACTACATGCTTTCTCATAATGTGAACTTGATCTCTAGGATCAATCCACTACAATATCTCATGACCCGATCGAAGCTATCTAGAAGGTTGGCATGACAGTCCATGATCCTCTCACAGTTTGATATTACCTTTATACTCCTCTATACGGTGAAAGGACAAGTGCTAGCAAATTTCTTAGTAGTACATTTAATTTTACCGACTCTCCGCTAGTGATGATCACCATGAACAAATTATGAAATTAGGGATATTAGAATTCACCACCGGAGATGTACTTTGATGTGCAACTTTCTCTCAAAGAGGAGAAGAACCATAATCTACTATTCCAAGAAAGGTAGGGGTAAGAATAGTTCTCTTAACTCTAGACTGTGATGTGATGAGATTCTTATATCATCTATCCAATCCTTGCACCAACAAAGAAGCCAAATATGAGGCTTTGATTGTTGGTCTGGAGTTAACCATTCTCTAAGTATCCAAAGCATCAACATCTTCAGAGATTCTCATCTAGTTATCTACCAAATCATTGCGTCCTATAAGGTTATAAAGCCCAAGCTCCATCACTACCACAAGTACACCATGGAGTTGTTGGCCTAAATCCTAGAGGTTACCATTTATAATATTCCTTGAGGAGAGAATTCCATAGCTTTTGCTTTGGCCAAGCATGCCAAGGCGTTGACATGTTCGGAGGATGAGTCCATATCAATAAAGGTCTAAAATAGACAAGTCTTATCCCTTATTGATATTGAACTCATCAAAAAGTACTCTCTTGAAGGGGAGGTTGCCATTGCCAAGAAGAATGATGAGTTAGATTAGAGGCAACCATTCATGGATTACCTAAATAAAGGAAAACTAC
Organism: Cymbidium sinense; assembly: GCA_021442155.1. Lineage (NCBI taxonomy): Eukaryota > Viridiplantae > Streptophyta > Magnoliopsida > Asparagales > Orchidaceae > Cymbidium > Cymbidium sinense. Next base: position 89,496,259 of record CM038214.1, on the reverse strand, counting down.
TTCAAGAGAAGTCTCAAGCTTATTAGATGAAGCAGATAGCACTTTCCTACACTCTTGTGGATGATGTATTGTACCAATGGTCTTTCAATCATATGTGGTTATGTTGTTTAGACAAGCATGAAGCCCATAAGATCATGATTGAGGTACACTCAAGATAATATGGAGCCAACCAATCTAATCTGAAGATGAAATCTAAGATCAAGAGACTAGGAGACTATTGGACATTGATGATCAAAGAATGCATGGATACGGCTAGGCTATGCCATCAATATCAAATACACAGTGTGGTCCTAAACCAACCACCCAACATTCTACATCCTACATTAGCCTCATGGCCATTCGAGTGTTGGGGTACTAACATAGTGGGTCTGATTGATCCTCCTTCCAAGAGACAACGATTCATCTTAGCTACTACTGACTACTTTTTCAAATGGGTGAATGATTCACTTAGAAAAGTCATAGCTCAGCATGTGCTCCAATTTTTTAGGAACTATATCATATATAGTTTCGGAGTGGCTTGATGAATTATATTTGATAATGATATTGCATTCAAGAACACTAAGATCTACAACTTTTCCTTGAGAAATAATATAGATTGGAGATATTCTACCATCAACTACCCGAGGGAAAATGACTTAACATAAACCTTCAAGAAAACTCTCATCCAAATACTAAAGAAGATACTCGACAACAACAAGCAACAAGTGACATGAGCAGTTAGTTGAAGCCTTGTGGACCTACCGCACCACATATAGAACTCCAACTTAGTCTACTCCTTACTCCTTAGTGTATGGATCTAAAGCTGATCTACCAATAAGAGTTCAACTCTCATCACTAAGGATAGCTGTGAGTAGCTAGATCACAACAGAGTAGAATGCCAAGTTACGGTTAGAAGAGCATGAAGATTTGAGGAGAAACACCTATGGACATGCCAAAACCTCAAGTTGTACAAAGCTAAAATGATTCAAGCTCATAAAAGTTGGTCTCGTTTCTAGAGCTTTTCAAGTAGAGAACTTATTTTAGTTCTAAAGAGATCTATTATTTCGTGTAAGATGGGACGCTGAACCCATTTAGGATTGCACAGAGAAGGCCTACCAAGGAGGATCTTATAGCTTATTAATCATAAGGAGAGTGCCCAATGCTTTCAATCAATGGGCTCTACTTAAATAAATATTATAAATTATGTTTGAAAATAATTATCATCAATGAAAATTCCATTTCGAATTCAATCTCTTCCATGTTGAAAGTATTCTTATTTGCGAATCCACCATGATGTGTTTAGGGTAGCTGTAAGGAACTCGAGCGGCATCTTATCTTTCATCGACACAACACAAACACAAACTACAAAACATATAAAATAAATATATATCTTTTGTGTCAGGCTACTATGAATTGAGATAACGCCTCGACACCCCGAAAGTAGCGCTAACATGCTACCCTGCTAGTGTGTCACCCCAATGGTCTTCTTGGTTTGGAGTATGTAAGTATGCTATGCTTTTCATCCTTACTTAGCCACTGCACATGGATGAGAGCCTTGTTAGTTTGGTAGGCCTTACTATGTGGCCGGTAAGCTACTTCATGTTGGCTTCGTTTAAGAGGATGTGAGTCTACTAAACTTTCTTCTTGGATTAGCCTTCATGCACTGACTGGGTCGAGTATATTTGAGGTTCAGGATAAGTCACCTAGTGGCTCCTTCCCTCCTTACTACTTCAAGTTTAAGTCCAATCCTTCCTTTGAGCTCCCCGCTTAGTAGTTTCTCTAAGTCAGTTAGCATCTATCTTGCCGATGACATACTATCTTGATGATCAATTTTGCTTGAAAAGTTGTAAGCCAACACGCTTTCTTTCCAGATTGATTATTGCACACCAACGGACATCATAAGTTGGTTAGTTCTCACTATGTTGATGATACATCGCTCATGCTGACGGATACACTTTGGGTTGGTTGGTTGTCACACCTTAGGATACACCACTCATGGCAGATGTAAGTTTGCTCACTTTCTCCTTTAGTTGGCCACTGTACACTTATATGCTTTCTTTTCCAAGGCTTAGGATAATGCCCCTAGCATCACCTCCCCTATGGGCATTATATTTGGCTCACATCCTTTGCGACCCCATTTAGACATTACCCAGGTTACTAACGGATTGGACAATTCCCCTTTCCTAGTAACCACCCTTATGGATGTGCAGATTGTCCCTTATTATAAACTATAAGTCATAATACCATAATATACTAAAACATTTCAAAACATCTTATAACATCCAAAAACACATCACTACATGCTCAAATATATGATGCTACATTAAACTATAATAAGGTATTATAATATGATTTAGGTTTGAGTTTAGGGTATTCAAATCTAATAGTCAAGGAAAGTCTCTTGAAGACATTTTCTTTAGCCACCATAACTATGTTGATTAGGTCATTTTTAGATCTACTCTAATGACATCTTTATTCAAGGTTTAGGGTTTAGAGTTAGGGTTTAGGGTTAGGTTTATGGTTATTTAGGGTTATTTTATGGTTTATGGTTTAGGGGTTAGGTTTAGAGTTTAGAGTTTAGGTAGGTTTATGGTTTAAGGTTTAGGGTTTTAGGGTTTAGGGTTTAGGTTTAGAGGTTTAGGTTTAGGGTTTATGGTTTAGGGTTTAGAGTTTAGGGTTTAGGGTTTAGGGTTTAGTGTTTGGGTATAAGGTTTTTAGGGTTTAGGGTTTAGGGTTTATGGTTTAGAGTTTAGGGTTTAGGCTTTAGGTTTAGGGTTTAGGGTTTAAGGTTTTTTTTAGAGAACAAATTCATATTTGTCATTTCTTCTTTTTAATTTTATCAACCAAGTAGAACACCAAGTTTTCTTAAACACAAGCGACGACATAGATAAAAAATAAGCACCCATAGTGCAAATCAAAACCTAGATAAGTAGAACTATCTCTACTATAAAGACACGCCCATAAGTAGATCAAATCGATGCTCTTGGTTCCATCATAACACCCCCGCCTCTCTAGTAGTGGGATTTGTCATCATATCCTCGATCTCTTCCTTTACCACCACCACAGCTGTAACCTCTAATGCTCCCCTCATATCCGTAACCACCTTTACTACGAACACCACCTCCATATCCACTAGCACCTCTAGATCCCCCACCACCACTGTGATAATTGCACCTCCCCACCTCCACTCTACCTTCGCCTCCACCATTAGATTTAAACGAGCCTAGTTATCAGATGTTCTGCCATCAAGGTTCTATTATTAAGATTTAGGGTAGTTTAGGGTTTAAGGTTAGCATTTAGGGTTTAGAGTTTAGGCTTTAGGGTCCATGGTTTAGGGTAGGTTTAGGCAGAGGTTGGGTTTAGGGTTTATGGCAGGTTTAGGGTTTAGGTTTAGGTTTAGGATTTAGGGTTTAGGTTTGGAGTTTAGGTTTAGTTTTGGGTTTGGTTGAGTGGGTTTAGGAGTTTAGGTTTAGGGTTTAGGGTTTAAGATTTAGGTTTAGGTTTAGGGTTGTGGTAGGTTAAGGGTTTAGGGTGGTGGTAGTATAGATCAGTGGTTAGGTTGATTTGGTAGATTTAGGATTTTAGATATTTTTTTAAATTAATTAAATAGGTTGGTTTATTTATTTATTTTTTTATTTATTTTATTTTATTCTTTTATTTTTATTTAGTTTATTTTATTTTAGTTTATTTTATTTTATATTTATTTATTTATTTGTTATTTTTTGTTTGTTTTTTAGTTTAGGTTTATTTTTTATTTTATTTTATTTTTTATTTTTATTTTTTAGGTTTAGGTTTTATTTTATTTTTATGTTTAGGTTTTATTTTATTTAGTTTTATTTTTAAGTTTTTTTTAATTTAGTTTTTTTATTTTTTAATTTATTTTATTTTAGTTTATTTTATTTTATTTTTAAGTTTAGTATTTTATTTTATTTTATTTATATTTTGTTTTAGGGTTTAGGTAGGGTTGGGTTTAGGGTTTAGAGTTTAGGGTTTAGTGTGCAGGCTTTAGTTTTTTGAGGTTTAGGGTTAGCAGGGTTTAGGGTTCAGGTTTTAGGTATGGCTTTAGGGTTTAAGGTTTTTAGGGTTTAAGGTTTATAATTTAGGGTTATGTTAGGGTTTAAGGCTTAGAGTTTTAGGCTTTATGGTTTAGGGTTTAGGGTTTAAGGCTTAGGGTTAAGGATTATGATTTAGGGTTTATAGTTTAGGGTTTACAGTTTAGGGTTAATTTAGGGTTTAGGGTTTAGGATTTAGGGTTTAGTGATTAATGTTTAGGCTTAGGGTTTAGTGTTTAGGCTTTAGGGTTTAGGGTTTTGAAGGTTTAAGGTTTAGTGTTAAGCATTTAGGGTTTAGGGTTAAGCTATTACCCACATACTCTTGCCCACTTCCTCCGGCCTCTTGGGCTCTGGTAACTAAAAGTCAGGTTTTTTTATGAGATTCTTAAAGATTTTCCTAACTACCTCCCTCTTGAATGAATATGGCTTATTTAATCTATTAGTAAGAGTATGTGGGTAATAGCTACCTAGTAGTGGATAGGAGTACCACTATTAGGTATGCTATTGAGGAGATGGGAATGTTATGGCGGCTGTGGCAATTGATATGATGATCGAGGTGGTGGTAGAGGTGGCAAAGGAGGCTACTGAGCTCAGGATCTCTCATACTAAACTCTGGCTTCCCTCTATCCACTGACACAACTTTCCTGGCTCCTTCTCGAACACCTCTTATAGCTTGGGCTGAGATGATTAGTCAGGAAAGGGAAACTGTTTGGCTTCCTCTTATAAGTTAGCCACCTTATTTATTAGTTTCCCAAATGTATGGATGGTAAAACCATTAAGCATGAAGGTGATCGGGACATGAAAATTCTTGAGAAGAATCTCAATGGCATGCTGTTCAGAGAGCTGTAGCTCTCATTCCATGCTCAGGTTGTGCCATCTAAGAATATAATAAATAAGGGACTCATTGAGAACTTGCTTCATTACAATAAGGTCATCTACAGTCACTCTTTACTAAGCTTCAATGAACCTCTTGAGGAAGAGGTGCTCCAACTCAGTGAAAGTCCTAACCAAACTGTTGGTCAGTTTAACATACCAATCAAATGCAACCCCTGCTATGCTACTAACAAAAAGTTAGAACAAGAGTGCGTCACTGCCACTAGCATTGCAATAGTCGACTCTAAAATGTGCAATATGCTGATGTGGGTTCCCATTGCCATCAAAGATCTTGAAGGAAGGTGGCATAAAACCCTTAGGGTTTTGAACTACATCAAATTCCTTTGAGTGTGGTCTACCATTTGGAATGGATGAGCTCCCCTGGCTTATGTCATTGCTTCCCTCACTTATTGCTTTACCATATGCTTGATATCTTTTTCATACATGGAGATGCCATATAAAATCTTCCTATGCAAGCTACTAGCATCATCCTCTATGAGAGTACACTTAGGATGGTCTAAAGTATGCAACCAACTTTTTTGGTCTACCATGGGAGAAAGCTATAAAACTAGGGCTGAGTTCTGCAATGCTAAAACCACTACCATCAACTCCTCTACTTTCTTTTCCATCTTGTCAATGTGATCATCCCTCTACCTGAGCTGGTGGAGGAGGTGCTGAGTCAAGTGAGAAGTGTCACCTACCTCGAGCATAGCACCTTCTTGGCTAAGCTAATTCTGCTATAAGGATCCCCGTATGTCAACCTTGTGGACATCAGTTGTGTCATCCAACATGTCATTTTCATTAGGATCAAAGCTGATTCTATCCTCCTGATATGAATGGCACTCTCATGAATTCATCTTTTCTCATCAAAGTAGTTTGCTAATATGTCATATATCGATCGGTCTATATACTGGCGGATAACATGAACACTCACTACTGTGCCCGGGCGCTTATCTGTCTCTATACGAACATTGCCTATTGTCAAGACTTTCATCGGTTGGATGATCATCATGGGGATTATTATATGTCCCTTCCCCTTTCCCTCTATCTATAGTCATAGTGATGTGACAATGATGCTCTTGGGTCTTCCTCCTTTTGAGGGTAGAGGGTTGAGCAGAGGAGCTCGATCTCACCTCAATAGGTGGAGTGGATGGAGGGCGATCCTTAGGCCATACTAGGATCACCAACGGGGATGGTCTTTCCCTGGATAGGGGCTTTTGAATCTTTGTAGGGATGGTAGATGTTGTAAGCTAAACATGTGATGGTGGATGGTGGATGGTGAGTGGAGCAGTGTGATGGCAACACCGACTGCCTCTCAACTTGAGATCTCCTCTTATATTAGATTATGCTAATAAGAACAATATTATCTGAATGATTGACCCTGACAGGGAGACTATAAGGGAAATCCATTAGGGTGGAGGCTACCGACTACCTGGCATACCTTTGTCACTCCCTCTTGCCTGCTTGGGCTGATAGTGACCCCTAACACTTCTAGGGATTATGGATCTCAGATCAAATGAGGTACTGGACTTAGAGCATCTATAATCTCTGCCGACCTAGCATAGAATAGTCTTAAGTCTAGCATAGGGCCTCCAATGCTCCCTAGCTAATGTCTCAAAGTATGCTGGTGGTAGAGGCGGTGTAGCAATCCTCTTGTAGTCTTCCTCTTAATCTGAGGTCGAGAGGGGGGTGGAACCTACTGCCACTCAAATGTGGAGAGGTCTCATAGGGAGAACCTTCATTAGCTATGTGGGAAGTAGCATTGAGCTCCTTGACTGTTTGCTCCTGGTCCCACTTGACCTTCCTATTTTTGGTACTGGTGAGCAAAGTAGGGCGAGAACTAGAATCTACCTCGAAGGTAGGGGAGACTATCTCGGAGGCCAAGATAGCCTTCCCCTTTGGGGTGACCAAAGAGGAGGTAGCAGCTCTCACAGATCTATGATGGGAAGGACCATGAAAATTGGTAACACATGACCTTGAATGGGGTGTGGGAACCCCTATAACCTTCCTCTTCAATGAGGAAACTCAAAGTCAAATGGCATGTCAAAGTGGATAAGTGGTGTCTATCTTGATACCTCCTCCCTACTACCTACTATGAGGGTTGTCCCCTCACAAGTAATCCAGACTCCCTCAAAACCATGACCAAAGTAAATAAAATATGTGGCAGCATTCAGGTGAGATTAGCCTGATCCAAGGCCAGATTTACACTAGAGGGGAAGGAGAAAACAAACCTTCCTGAAGCCATGATCACTGCACTAATTGAAGACTAAAAAGACTGACTGCATTGAAATCATTGTATTTGTTTGAAATGTAATTGAATCAGATCCTTTCTTTAGTATTTGTCTTCAATCATTGACTTCTAAACTTGATTTGAAATTTGAACCCACACTTAACAAATTTAGGTATGCTAAGTGGGGTTCATTGAATTTTTGGAGAGATTTTGACAATTGGAGGAGAGACTTGGCCAAATGATTTTGATTTAGAAACAAATTTAAGTATGTTAAGGGGTTCAAATATTTGGAGACTTTGGAGATATATATATATATATGTTGTATGTCTTGTTTGAAAATTTGATTTGGAAATCCTTTACTTAGCAAATTTAGGTATGCTAGGTTTTCAATCATGTGTTTGAAAATTTTATGGAAACATCTTTGTTATGTGTGTGGTATATGTTGATTTTATTTGAAAGTGGGTCTTACTTAACATATTTGGTATGTTAAGTAGAGAAATGTTTATGAATTTTGAAAATGAGGCTCTTACTTTACAAATTTGGTATGTTAAGTAGGAGTCAAGTGTGTCATGATTTGAAAATGAGGCTCTAACTTAACAAATTTGGTATGTTAGGTATGAGTCAAGTGTATTAATTTAAAAAAAAATGTGGCTCTCACTTAACAAATTTGGTATGTTAAGTAAGAGCCAAGTTTGTTTACAATTTCTCTCTCTCTCTCTCTCTTTTAGAAAAAGAGGTGAACTCTTTGTTTGAAAATATGGTATGCCAAATAGAGTTCAAAATGTGTTGTAATATTGAAAGAAGGAAACCTATTTTAACAAATTTAGGTTTGTTAAATTGATTTCAATTTGTTTTTTTTTGTGATTTTTGAAAATGGGACCCTCATTTGACAAATTTGGGTATGTCAAATGGAGTCCAAATGTATTTTGATTTTCAAGAATTTGGAAAAGAGGATTCTCTTTAACAAGCTAAGTGTGTTAAATAGAGTTCAATTTTCTTTGATTTTCCAAAAGAAGAGAACTCTCATTTGACAAATTTGGGTATGTCAAATGGGGTTCCAATATGCCTTCATTTCATGTGTGATTTATTTACTTTTGAAAGGAGGAAAACTCCAATTTTAGCATATATGAAATATGCTTAAGTGGAGTTTCAATTTCATGTTATGATTTTATTTGAAGATAGAATCTTTATTCAACAAATTTGGGTATGTTGAATGGAGATAGTTATCTTCAAAAGTGTGCTTTTTTAAAAAAGGGGTTTTAAAAAAATTTGATTTTGATTTTGAAAGAACTTCCATGTAACAATTATAGGAATTGTTAAATGAGGTTTGGTTATATGAATTTTGTGCTTTTTATGAAAATTTCTTGTATATTTTGTGCAAAAATTTTGTTATGTGAATTTTGAAAAAGTGCTTTCGGAAAGTGGCATTTTGCGAAAGAGGTTTTTTTTCTTAAATATACGATGAACCTTACCTCACCAAGCTAGTGGTAAAGTGGTTCAAATCTTTAGTCATCTCCTTTCATTAGTTAATTTTATCTTTTACCTATTGGGGGATCCAATAGGGGTTTGAAAACCTACAATGAGTGAGGTCCAAAAACCTAGAGGGTGTTGGTTAGCTTTGCTTAAGAATGAAATAAACTAAGTGCCAATGGAAAAATATATAGTCTTAGACTCATATGAAATACAAGTCCATTATCGATGCTTGGAGAAAATAATTATCTACTAGAGATGGAGAGAGGAACTATGCCCAGTGGAGTCACCAGAAAAGTCTGTCGTGTTTATTTTTGGATATGTATATATGGGGGACACCACGTTAATCTGAGGGTGTACTTATTGAAGTTATCAGGTATGACATTGAGGTATGATGTACTATCTCGAAAGGTAGAGGCATCACCCTTCAATGGACTAATCACCTAATAAGGACTCTTAAGGCTTGTTGGTCCTCAAATATACTAGAGATTTTTCCCTTACTTTACATGGAAGAATAAAGTGGGGTTCATATTAAATAGGGTTCTAAAGTTCTCTATATGGGCAAAACCCCATAGTTAATTACATCCTAAGGAAGGTGAGTTCCTTAGGAATACTCTCAATTAAAGTAGGCAATTGTTGTCTCTAAAGATTTCAAAGATAGGACTATCAATAAATTGGTTATATTGAAAAATCAAATGGGATATATCAAAAAGGAGAGACTTATTATTGAAGCCAAAGGAGATGAGTAGGGAATGCTCATGATACTAGGAAACTTAGTGAGCATTCCAACCTATCCTATGGTTGGGCTTTATATGTTTGAAATTGAGGAAGATTATTCATTTGAGTTAAAATTTTATTAGAAAGCTAGGACTTATAATCCCATAATACAAGATTGTGGAAATGCCTAAGAGGTGAGGATTTCTACTTGTAGCCCAAAGAAAATAACAACCTCATATCCTAAATCTATAGAGCTTTAGCGAGGGCTAAAGCATGACATAAATCTAAAAAAAATGGGCATAAGGTTTACCTCCACAAGAGAGAGTAAACCACCCGACTACTAGACTTATAACTAACTGGAGTGGTAGCCAGCTAACTCCTCCTACGCTTTAAAATTGTGTAAGCAAGTCATATGGTTTTGCAAGATAGTTAGGTTGTTATTATTTAGAAAGAAACTAAAGTCCTTAAACCCACTCCCTAAGGGGCTAGAGCATGAGTGTTATGAGCATTGATGTAGTCTAATGAAAATCTTTTTAAATTTTATTTAATTTTGGACTCTTCATTTTGATAAAGTCCATAAGATTTTCATATGTCTAAATGCATGTTGAAATGAGATTATGGCTAAATCAGAGAGAAAGAGGTGTTTTCCACCACATAAGAGACCCTCAAAGGTCAAGTCTTCCTCCATCGTGCAAGGATGGAACCCTCTCTTAGCAAGAGTGAAGCAATATGAATGCTTGATATTAAACATACAACATTTAGCTAAGGGGTTACTAAATCTTTTAATTATCTTAATTTAATGCTTTGGTTTTATATGAGGTTATGAGTTATTTAGAAAATATAGTTATGAGTTGTAGTTGGGGTAGAAAAATTAATTTTTTTCCCGAGAGCCTAATCAGATCTAGGCCATGCATTAAATCACCAATCATAAAGAAACTAGAAAGAGGCATGCCATTTATATTACATAATTTAAACATAACATCAAGAATTTTATAAAATTAATGCAAAAGAATAAAAGGCCGGTGTGGTCGGGTACCGCTGTACAATCCAAAATGATAAAAAATGTGTTGCTAAGCTCTACCCTTATAAAACTCGGTATATGAAAGAATAAATACAATTATAAATGAATAAATGCTATGGGGCTCTTCTTATCTTCATTCTTCATATCTCTTTCATTTCTTCATTTGGATTTGCTTGCATCAAAATTATCACATGACCTCCTAGGACAAAGACTTCTAGCCACTGCTCATCCTAATCCCCATAACACTAATCTAATTCATAATGCAAAATTACTTTAAAAATAGGAAAAGTAAATCTAACTACACCTACAAAATAAGTGTTAGCTAAACAACCCAAGCAGTTATATGAGTGATTTGGACTTAACACCCTACACATGAGTAACCAAGCCCACCTGTCCTATCTTAGATTATGCTTAGGGGTTAAGCAACATACAAAAGAGAGTATTTATATTTATTTTAAACACCCCTAAAGCACAATCTTCTGCAAAAAATATGATTAGCCTAATCACGACCTACCATCTAGTCTACGAAGCATACACCCTAGCATCTAGTCTAAAATAATACATCATAAAACCAAATATACCTCACTTCATGCGCCGCCCTAGCATAAAGCTAGAAGTGGTGACTTACTTCTAAAGTGTGTGTATTAAGGCTTGTGTGGTGTGCCTTAACTAGGCTTTATTATGATTTTCAAAGTATGAATGGAATTAAATTTAAGAGATTAATTTCACTTTAAGTGGTTTAATTGATTTGGGAATTTTACTTAGCATTTTATTTTATTCCATTTTATTTACACCTAGTAACTAAGTGTTATAAAGAGAGGAAAAGAGAGGGTTACTCTCTTTTTATCTCTATCCTAAATCACATCTAGAGCATATTAATTAATCAATTCTCTTAGGTGAATGGCTTATTACATATTTTAAATTAATCCTAAATGTAGGTTCTATTTAAATAATCTCATTCAATAAGAAAGGCATCTTAAGTTAATTTGAATTAATTACTATCACATGACACATATTCATTCATATCTTTCCATCATATATAACATGCACATGATTAAATCCTAAGCATACCTAGACATACAATATGTCTTAGCCCACTTAAATGATGGATGTATGCATGTATTTTTTGAATTTAGATGTTTCTTTTGATTAAATTATTTTATCATATTAGTTTTAAGCTCTATCAAAATTCTTATATAAAAATACATAGAAGAAAAATGAAACAGGTACGTGTCATTGTTAACCAGGTAAGTGAGGTAATCAAATGACCTCTTTGGGGCTAGCTAAAGCCCGATATTCTCGAGATGTATAAATTATATTCCCATTACATTCAAACATATGTAAGCATATACACATGAATATAAGAAAGAAGGCTTTAAACTATGTGATCAATCAATTCAATCATTTGAACAAATATGAATGCATGTCTTTCTTAATAGAAAAGGGGATTTTCATTCATTAGCTAAATGTACATATGAGTGTATAAAAGTTTTAAGTGGATACTTCACCATTGTTAAACCAGGGGAGTGAGGTAAAGACCTGCTTGGGGCTACTTAAAGCCTTACATCCCCAGAATGTCCAGACTAGATATAGCCAATACTCTTAAATACACATGAATGTACAAACAACTACAAGAATAGAAAAATTATGCTAAAGTTAGAAATTTGAAATGTTTATGCATATGGAATAAAGCCTTATCTAAATTCTAGTATTGAAGCATGTAAGAATGAAATCAAATAGAGTATGTTGCATTGTTAAACTAGTGAAGTGAGGTAATCAAATGACCTCCTTGAGGCTAACTAAAGCCTTGTATTCTCTAGATGTCCAAGCTATATACTTATTAACATTCTTACTTACATAAGTCAATACATGAATGAAAGAAAAGAAACTTCACTTCATACTCTTAAGCTATAATCACATACACCTCCTATGTATTTATAACTAGCATTCATAACATATATGATCATTCATTTATAAGTTTTGGAAAATAGATTTTGATTTAATAATGATAATAGCCAAACATATATTAATTTAAATCAACACATGCAAGCTTGGCATAAGGGAAACCATTTAATTTAATTAATTTTCAAAGAAATGAATGCATGAATCAAGTGACATACAACATTTAATATGATTGGAAAGAAATAAAGGGATGTAAGCACATGATTTCATTCAATCCAATTAACTCTTAAGGACAATCATACTAAATAAGCTCATTTAAAATAAACCAAAATTTCTTAATGTCATTTTTCATTTCATATTTGATTTGATTTATGAGATGTGAGAAGGTTTTCTAATCCTTATCCCATTTCCCATGTGTGACTTAATTTGATTAATGAAAAGCAATTAGATTGATTTTATGGGTTAATTAGGTCTAGGTAATAATTAAATTAATTAATTAACCCTTACCTATGTTGCCTCAAGATAATTAATTAAATGATTATGAGCCAATGTAATATGTAAATGAATTGAAAAGTAAATAAAAATGATCCTACGAAATGAAAAGGGCTTAATGTAATTAGCTCATAATCATTAATTAATTAAGCTTAGGGAACTCACTTAATTACGTTTATGATTTTCTCACACATGTGAGCTAACAATAATTTCATTAAACTTCTTTATGTTATTAAACACCTAAAGCTCTACTCTTGGATCAATTAGGTTAAATCAGATGGAATTCCCCTCTTAGTTAGTTTAATGAAGCCATTAATCCATTCTCTTACTTAATTATAAAATTTAATTAATTATCCTTTGAAATGAAATGGGTTTAAGGGGAAAAGGTTGGGAATGAGGTCCCAACCCAATTCCATAAGCCCTCTCATTCAATTAAACATGATTTGACATGAATTTAGGTTCAATCAAACTAATTAAACCATTAATTAGTTAATTAATCATTACTTAGTATTTTGGTTGAAAAAGAGAAGGAAATTTAGGTAAAAGATTAGGAGGGAGGCCCAAATCTAATTCTCTAAGTCTCCCCACTATTCAACAGTGATTAAGGGGTCAAATTTGTTGATTAAATACTATTCACATGCTTAATTATCACTTAATTAAATTAAAAGTGAAATTAAGGCTTAAATAATCAATTCCCCAATTATTCAACCAATAAATTTTAAGAAAATAGGGGTCATCCCTAACATTCTCAAAGTTTATAATTTATTGGTTAATTAATTAGTGAGTAACTAGGCTAATTAAAATTTCAATTAAACCTCAATTAAGCCAAAATTACTATTCAAAATTAATTAAGAATAGTTTTAATGGATTCCCCTCTGAAATGCCTTTAAAATGAGCTATTATTTATATTTTTTGGATTTTTCTATAATTAGTTATGATTTATAAAAGTTTTAGCCATAAAAACATGTTAATTAGGCTTAATTAAGCCTAATCCCATTGGTGCCACATGGTGCACTAATGAGGTGCTCTTTCCATGTGGCGCCATGGGATTTGCTGTTAATCTCATCCATGCAGTCGGTGGTGGATGCTATTGATCTCATTTGATCAGTGGATGATGTTGATCAATTCTGTAGCATAAAAGGGAGAAAATAGATGGATCTAGTGTGGTCTAATAAGATCCATCCATTCCAATCACATGAAATGGATAGCCCGTGATTCCCCTTCCCACGAGAGATGAGCGACGGAGGTTGTCCACCGTGGATCACTCGATCTGAGGTCACCTGAGCTTGGATTCACTCCAAAATCAACCCACACCTTTGCATGAGGGATCCACAAGAATTCAACGGGTATGATGGGCTCACATGCGAATTTTATTCGAAAAGCTCCAACCAAAATTTCCTATTTCTACACTTTTGAGGAATTACCTTGTCGGTGCTCAAGACTGGCAATGACATCAATGGAGGTAGCTTTGTCTAGTATAGACGAGGCCCTATTGTGCAGCAATCAAGCCAATTCCTCTTGGTTCTCTCGGCGGATCAAGTTTCATCACTATGGAGCTCGGTGGTGATCTAAGTCCCTGCTCCAGTGGCTTTGGAGCTTGGGAAATGACTTGGGTAGCTTCGATGAGGTGCGTGGAAGGTGTGTGTAAGAGAAATTTGATTTTGGTTAAGGAATGAGCAAGCTTGGATTGGGATTAGAGTGTCATATTTTGGTTTCACATAGGAAGAAGAGAAATAAAAGGGGATGGCTCTAGAGAATGTAAGGAGGTTCAAATCTAGAAGCTCTTACGATTCGAATTGATGAATTTCCCGTGTGAATTGAGGGGGGTATACTCCTTGATTTGCTAAGGTGGATAGACAGGATGACTTCCCATTTTTTGGCCGCTAGCCACCCGTCAGAGTGCCAGAGTGGTCGCACTCAATTCCAAATGGCTCATAAGGATTGGGAGAAGCCATGGTAGGAGGCTTCAAGGTAGATTTGGGTATATTATCTTTCCTTGAATCCTTCAATTTTCAGTTTGCATGGGAAGTTAGTTAACTCACATTCCTTTGGTCCATGGTAAGTCCCAGCACCCTTTAGAGTGGGCTAGGAGGTTTAGGAATCCATCATTTGGAAGTTGTGTGGATGTTAAGGTTAAATGAAGAGTGGACATTGCTATATTTGGCAAAATCCCACATGAGGGAGAGGATCTATGAAGGATTTGCATTGGACTTGGCTCCAAATGGGTTTGGGCAGATTTTAGCTACAAGATGGGTTTGGATCGGCTTTGGCCTCCAATGGGTTGGTTTCATGGGTTTTGGCTTCATTTAATCAGCTGGGTTCATATTGGTTCATATTGTGTTGGGTTGACCAATTGGTTAAATTGGCTCAAACTGAGGCTTGGGTTAGGTTCAAATGATGATTTAAGGAGTTTTGGTTTAAGTGGGTTTAATCAATTTGGCCTAGGTTTGATTTTGGCTCACTTGGATTCATATAGGTCAAATGGGCTAAGTTGACCAATTTGACAAAATTGGCAAAAAATTGGGTTGGGTGTTTTCATGTTCAAATGGTTAATTGAAAATGATTGTAAGCTATGGTTTGATTCAATTTGGGTTTAATTTAGATTTTAGCAAATTTAACCCTTTAGGTCAATCTGGGCTAGGTTGGTCAAGTTGACCAATTGGTCAAATTGGGCTCAATTATGGCTTTGGTTAAGTTCAATAATGAATTTGGAATGAACTTGAGCCATTGGTTGCAATCAATTTAGGTTAGGTTATTATTTGACCCATTTTATCCTTTTAGGCCAATTTTGGTCAACTTGGGTCAAATGGCTAATTGGACTTGGTTTGGCTCAATTGAGGGTCAAGTCATGTTCAATCATTGATCATGAGTTCATGTGAATCAATGGTTTCAATCAATTTAGTGTATGGTTTTGGAGTTTAGATTTCATTTGGGCTAAATGTTGACTTGGTCAAGTTGACTTAGTTTGACCTAATTCAAGGTGATTGATCATCATAGGGGGATTGTTGATCATGATATGAGGCTTGGATGGGATTGGTTCAACCATTTTGGGTTGGATTGGCTCAAGAAGGTCTTTTAGGCCACTTTGGGGCCAAGTGGACTTAAATGGGTCAATTGGTTTGGTTTTGGCTTGATTCATGTTTGGTTGAATTTATATGAGCCTATGATTGAATTATAAATCCAATTGCAATCAATTTGGAGTCCAATGGATTTTGGCTCATTTGAAGTCTTAAAGCTAAAAGGGCTAACTTGGGCTTAACTTGGGTTGACTTGACTTTGGTTTGATAATTGTAGATTTTATTTATATTTGGGTAGATGATTGAAGAACTGATTAATTCAAGAGAAAATCCATTGATTTTGGTTAAGTCAAAGAAATCGGCTTAAAGGGTATAGATTATATTTTGGTTTGATTATGAATTTGTTTTTGGCCATCTGGATTTATATTTCATTTATATTTGGGAATATAAATGAAGATATAAATGATATATGAGAAAATCACTTGAGTTAGGAGTAATTTCAAAGTAAATTTAACCAAGCTTATGGATGTAGGTTAAAAGGGCTAAGAAGAAAATCAATTTAGTTTAATTTATTTTTGGTAATTAGAAGGTGGGTCTCATTTATATTTATAAATATAAATAAAAAGAATAATTTATTTATAAAACCAATTAGTATGGGTTGATTTGGTTGGGGTTTGGTTAAAGCTGGAGGTAGACCATATGGCTTAGAAGAGGTCTTAGCTTAGTTATTTAGTTTGATTTGGTTTTGGTCATTTGAGTTTGGGTTTCATTTATATTTGTGAATATAAATGAAGGAATAATAGATTTATAAAGAAAACAATCAAGTTTGGGATATCAAAGGTGGAGATTTGGCTAAGCTCATGAGAATGGGTCATATGGCTTACTTTTGGAACTTGGATTGGATTTTGGGTTTCAATCATTTGGAGTTGGATTTAAATTGGAATTGATAAATGATTGAAGGATTGAATGAACTTTGAAAAATCATGAATTGGGATTAATTTGAATTTGGTTAAGGCTAAGTCAATATGATGAAATCCGAGGGCTTAGAAAAGGTTTTGAATTCAATCATAAGGTTTATGGAGAATTTTGAGCTTGCATTTGATCATGGGATTGATTATGAGTTTTGGAAAATTGGTTTGGATTTGGCATGAATTTGTGGTTTGGTTTGACAAGGAAAGAATGGATTGGGTTTAGGCTATAGGGCAGGCAAAACTTCGTAAGTCCCTAAGTCTTTATTCCAATGTCTTATCTTTTTGAGTCTCTAGGCTTAGGTCAAGTATTCTATTAGTCACTAGAAGTGTCTTACGACTAAGGAGCTCTTAGTGTCTACAAGAGTCCTAGATCTATGATGAGGAAGTTGAGAACTCACTCCAAAAGTGAGA
Source organism: Cymbidium sinense (assembly GCA_021442155.1). Classification (NCBI taxonomy): domain Eukaryota; kingdom Viridiplantae; phylum Streptophyta; class Magnoliopsida; order Asparagales; family Orchidaceae; genus Cymbidium; species Cymbidium sinense. The sequence goes on along the minus strand of CM038214.1, from coordinate 89,479,124 downwards.
TCAACAACATAACCACATATGATCGAAGGATCATTGGTACAAAGTGTCATCCACAAGAGCGTAAGAAAGTGCTCTCTACTTCATCTGATGGGCTATGGACTTCTCTCAAGGTAGTTTGCCTTTATTTAGGTAATCCATGAATGGTTGCCTCTAATCTAACTCCTCATCCTTCTTGGCAACGGTAACCTCCCCTTCAAGAGAGTACTTTTTGATGAGTTCAATATCAATAAGAAATAAGGCTTATATATGTTGGACCTTTATTGATATGGACTCATCCTCCGGACACGCCAACTCCTTGGCAAGCTTGCCTAAAGCATCCGCCACGACATTCTTTCCTCGAGGAATCTTATAAATGGTAACCTCTAGGATTTGGGCCAATAGCTTCATTGTATACTTATGGTAGTGATGGAGCCTAGGCTTTAAAACTTTATAGGACCTAGCGATTTTGTTGACCACCAATTGGGAATCCCCAAAGATGTTGATTTTCTAGATGCTTAGAATAATAGCTAACTCTAGACCGACAATCATATCCTCATATTTATCTTCATTGTTAGTGTAAGAATTGGACAGATGGTATGAAAATCTCATCACATCATGATCTGGAGTTAGGAGAACTATTCCTACCCCTACCTTACTTAGAATAGTAGATTGTGGTTCTTCTCCTCTTTGAGAGGAAGCCACACCATAAAAGTACAACTCCCAGTGGTGAATGCTAGTATCACTTAAGTTCATGATTTGTTTATCGGAGATCATCACTAAATGGAGAGTCAGCAGGAAGTGGTTGTGATGCTAAGAAATCTGCTAGCACTTACCATTTCACCGCATAGAGGAGTAAGAATGTGATACCAAACTGCAAGAATCTTGGACCGTTGTGCCAACCATCGGATAGCGTTGACCGTGTCATGAGATTTTACAGTGGATTGATTCTAGAGATCAAGTTCACCTTATTAGAAAGCATGTAATGTCATAGCTTTTGGGATGCAAAGATTAAAGCTAGGCAATGCTTCTTAATGTGTGGATAATTAGCCTCAACAGGGATTAGATGATGGTCTGAGGTAGTAGAGCACATTTTCCTTCCCTTCATTATTGGCTTGAGCCAACAAAGCACCAAGGGAGTTGTCTAACATAGTAGTATATAGTATGAGTGGCTTGCTTGGGATAGGGGCTACTAGAATTGGCAGCATCATCAGATTATGCTTGATGTCTTCAAAGGCATGCTGGTACTTATCATCCCACTTGAACTTGGCATCCTTTTTGACAAGTGCTGAGAATGGCTGGCATCTTCTCGATAGGTTGGATATAAAGCATTTTAGATATGCCAACCACCCTTGGAATGATCTGAGCTGAGTTAAACATTTAGGGGGTGACATTTCTAAAATTGCTTTGATATTCTCCAGATCAATTTTGATTCCTTGGTGTCAAGCAATAAACCCAAGGAATTTTCTTGAAGCTACTTCAAATGCATACTTTAAGGGGTTCATTTTGAGGCTAAACTATCTTAACCATTCAAAAACTACTCTCAAGTAAAAGAGATGGTCTTCCTTTTCTCTAATTTTGACCATGAGATGTTCGACATAACATTCAACTTGATGATGAATGAGTTCATCGAAGATTCAAGTCATGGCCCATTAGTAAATTTTACCAATATTTTTAAGGCTGAAAGGCATGACCTTATAGTAATAGATTCCGATCAGGGTTCTAAAATTAGTGTTTCTTTCATCTTTGAGGGCCATCTTTATTTGGTTATATCTAAATGAGCCATCCATGAAAGAGAAGACTACATAAGATGAGGTAATATCCACCATCAGTTCTGGTATCGATAGGGGAAATTCATCTTTTGGACATGCCTTATTTAGATCTTTAAAATCGACGCATATGAAAATTTGGCCATTCTTTTTCTTAACTGGATGATGCTGGCTAACCAGGTAGGGTATTTTTCTTCCAAGATGAACCTAACATTAATCAGTTTCTTGACATTAGAAATGATCTATTCAATGTTTAATCACATGCATCAAGGAGTTTGCTTGATAGATTGGCACTAGGCTCTAGTTGTGGACGATATGTCAGGAGATAAATCGGGCATCTCTTCATAACTCCATGAAAAGTAGTCCTTAAACTTAGTGTCATGTTGATTTTAGGATGTGAAGGGGGGGGATACCACGCAGATCGTACAGGCTACTTATTGAAGTGAACGGGTACGACATTGAGGTATGATGTACTATCTCAAAAGATAGAGGCATCACCCTTCAATGAACTTAATCACCTAATAAGAACTCCTAAGGCATGATGAGTCTTTGAATATACCAGAGATTTTTCCCCTACTTTACATGGATGAATAAAGTAGAGTTTATATAAAATCGGGTTCTAAAGTTCCCTATGGAGGAAAGCCTCCATAGTTAATTACATCCCAGAGAATGAAATTTCTATGAATACTCTCGATTAAAGTAGATAATTACCATCTCCAAAGATTTTAAGGTTAGACTATCAAAGGATTGTTGTATTTGGAAAATCAATTGGAAAAATTCAAGGAGAAGACTTATTTTTAGAATCTAAAGGGAAGAAGTAGGAAATGCTCATGATACTAGGAAGCCTAGTTTGCATTCCAATCTATCCTAATAAAATAACTAACAATAACTAATAAAACACTAGGAAGCCTAGTGAGCATTCTAATCATAATACTAGGAGCCTATTGAGCATTCTAATTTAACTAATAAAATAATTAATAATAAATAAACTAATAACTAAACTAACTATAATAATAATAATAATAATAATAATAATAATAATAATAATAATAATAATAACTAAAAAAACTAAAAATAACAAAACTAAATAATAATAACTAATAATAACTAATAACTAATAAAATGCATAAACTAACTAACTAACTAATAAAACTAATAAAATGAAAATAAGCCTAAAACTTAAAAAACTAATAAATAATAAATAAACTAATAAAAAAATAAACTAAAAAAAAAATAAGAACTAATAAACTAATAACTAACTAAATAATAACTAATAAAAACTAATAAGTAATAACTAATAAAACTAAGCTAATAAATAAATAATAACTAATAAACTAATAAAAAAAACTAAAACTAATAAACTAATAATAACTAATAACTAATAATTAACTAACTAATAATAAATAACTAGAAAAACTAAAATAATAGTAAAAAATCTAATAATAACTAATAACTAATAATAATAATAATAAATAATAATAATAATAATAATAATAATAATAATAATAATAATAATAATAAACTAAATTAATAAAATAACTAAACTAATAAACTAAATAAAAAAACTAAAATAATAATAAATAAATTTTAACTAAACTAATAACTAATAATAATAACTAAATAACTAAAAACTAACTAAAAATAAATAAAAATAATTAATAACCTAACTAATAAAAAACTAAATAATAAATAAATAAAACTAATAAAAAACTAAATAATAAATAAAAATAACTAATAATAATAAATAAAAAAGAATAACTAATAATAATAAAATTAATAAAACTAATAACTAATAAAAAAACTAATAATAAAAAACTATTCATAAAAACTAATAAAACTAAAAAACTAAAACTAAAACTAAAACTAAAACTAAAATAAAAATAAAAACCTAACTAAAATAATTAAAACTAAATAACTAAAATAATAATAATAATAACTAATAAATAAACTAATAAAACTAAAAGTTGATAACCTAACTAAACTAATAATAACTAACTAATAATAAAACTAACATAAAATAATAAAAATAATAAAACTAGACTAATAATAAATAATAATTGATAACTAATAATAATAATAACTAAAAACTTAATAAATAAAAACCTAATAAATAACTAAACTAACTAACTAATGATAATTAAACTAATAAAACTAAATTAATAATAAAAAACTAAAAAACTAATAACTAATAATAAAAGTAACTAAACTAAAAAAAATTAACTAATAAAACTAATAATAAAATAAATAACTAACTAACTAACTAAAACTAAATAACTAATAAACCTAACTAACAAACCTAAACTAGAGTCCCTCCCTGAGCTTTGGCAATTTTGATTTCTCGCCATCTTTGTTTGTTCTAGGCTTGTTTGAAGGACTTTCACCAGATTCCCCCAGGAATCGACAGCCTTTGGTCATTTCAATGCCTTCTTTGGATTGACGTCATGCTCTTTGGCGTCTACCTCGACTAATCCATGGGAAACCCCATGTTTCTATGTATCCATTTAGGGCTTCTTTGGTTTTGGGTACTTTGGTTGCTAATCCTCCTTCTTCTATGAAATCTTTTAAAGAAGCTCTTTCTCGTATGGATTCTCCTTCTGTTCCCTCTCTGAATTTGGTTCAATCAATATTTAAAGGTGTTCCTGCTATTTTAATTTTGGATTCTAATATTGAAAAGCTGATTTGCCTTTTCTTTGGTTGGTAAATTTTCTTTTCACCTAGAATGGAAGACATCTGCATTTTTTCATAGTCTTAAACATTCGGTTCTTTTTTCTGGCTTAATTGATGTGAGACATATTTTGATAAAATTATCAAATTACCTGGATTATAGTAGAGTTTTTGCTAGATGATCTTACTATGTTTATAATTATTAGACGCGTCTTCTTAAATGGACACCTCTTTTTTTAATGAGGAATCTCCTTTTGGTGTGGATTTCTTTACCAAACATGCATTTTCATTTTTACTCATCAAATTCTTCATGCCATTGGTTTGATTTTTGGGCATCCTTTATAAGTGGATCAAACCCTTCTAGCCGCTAGGATTTTGGTTAAGATTGATGTTACAAAAAAAAAACTAAAGAAATCTGGATTGGCTCTGATAAATATTGTAATTTTTAGAAGGTGGAATTTGAAAATCTTCTTATTTTTTGCAATCATTGAAAAATTGATGGTCATGTTTTTCTTGATTGTTTTATTGCTCATCCTCATTTAAGAAAAAAGAAAGTTGATAAAGTTTCTTATCTTCAAGTTGGTAAAGAGACTTCTTTACATGATCCTAAATCTAATACTATGATTCATGGTGATAAAACTAATCTTAGTAATAATCACTCTTTAAGACTTTCTTTAAATAACTCTATTAAAAAAAAATCTTACGTAAGCTTGATAAGATTTATGAAGGATTGGATATTGTTGCTAACCCTATTCAAGATGATGTTTTGATGATGATATTAACAATAACTCTTTTTGGAGGATGAGTCCTTTCTCCAAAATTGGCTCATCATGCTTTAAATCATGAAAAAGGATCTATTTATTTGCAATCTTTGAATGAGAATGATGGAGAAAGAAATGGTTTAATCCTTGAATAATTAGCTTTAGCTTCTACTAATCTTTTGAAGGAAGATGATCATATGAACTATGAAAATGCTTAAATTATTAATAACTATTATTTGAAGACCGGTGGTAAAGCTTTGATTGGTAATTCCGCTCAATTTTTTAATAATGATCTCTTTGTTTCAAAAGGTATTGATTTTTTTGGTTTGCTTCTCATGAAGGTTTAATTGATACTTGGAGTCTGCTTCTCTTACTTCTTTTTCCAATGAAGAGTGGGAGGTTTTTGACCAGGATTAGTTGGAAGCGAATAATATTGATAATTGCCAACTTAATAAATCAATTTCTACTCCTTCTTTGGTCTCTAATTTTGAAATGCAACCTAACTTCTACTTCATTTGCTTTGGAAGATGCTGAATGTTCTTCTAAGCAATTGATTGTTACTAATCCTTAATTTTTTATTACACCACTGAATCTTTTTCGGATGGTGAGTTTCTGGATAAAGGGCATGGTTATAGAACTATTTATAAGAAAAATAAGAAACATAATGTTAAGATTTATGTCCCTCCTAATTTTTTGAGGGTCACTCACTCTAAATCTTCTTCTAAATAATCTTTGTTGTTTTCTTTTATGGATGTTCACGGGTGAGATGGTTTCTACTTTGGTTGGCATCTATTTTCTATTCTGGTTGGTTTTTTGGCTCTCTATGGTCTTGGATTTTGGTTTATTGGTTGTACTTGGTTGGGTGGGTTGCCTTTCAAGTATGAGTAGTTATTGGTTGCTACTTTTCTAGGTCTTTTACTGGAGGCTTTTCTGGCTATTTTTTGTGGGTTGCCTTCCAACTTATGGCTTGGGTTTATTTTGCAATTTTGGTGAGCTTGGCCTTCTACTAGAGCCCTTTATTTTAAATTAGTTTATTTTGTTTCTATTTCTTGTCAGGTTTTCTTGTTGCTTAGTTGGTTTAGTGTTGTTTGTTGGTTTTGCTTTTAGGGATCAGATGTTGATTCCTTTTATTTACCTTTTTGGGTTGGTTTGATTATTTTTCTGTCTGAGCTATTTTGCCTTCTTTTAGTTTATTCCTTTTGGCTGGTCTATGCTCTCTAGTTTGTTCCTTCTCTATGATTGTTTCTTTCCCTTTTAGGTGGTTGGCCTTATGGACTTTGTTGGCTATGGTGGTTGTGTTGTTTTTATTGTGTCCATTTTTAGTCGGTTGCATTTTGATTCGCCTTCCTTATGACTTTCCTCTTGGTTGGTCTATTCCTTTCTCCTCTTTGCTATTTTTGGTGTTTCCACCTCTATCTAGTAGGTGTCTTTTAAAGCTATGATGGCTATGATGGATGTGTTTCTTAACTGTGCTTATCTTTTCTTTTTGGTTGGAAGCATTTTGTGTATTATAATCCTTCTTTTAAAGTTTGGATGCTCACATAATTTGTTTCCCTTTATTCTTCTTTCATTTTGTTGATTGAATTCTTCTTCTTTAGTTAGCCTTTGAGCCGGCTGTTGTTTTGGCTTTGATTGTTATAGTTTTTTCTCTTTATGACTATTTCATTAATCTTTCTTTCTATAAATTTGCAGGTGATTTTATTCCTCTTTCAGGATCTAGATCTATCTGTTTCTCTTGTGCAAGAGTATTTTGCTACTTGGTGAATTTGAGGAGGACATGAAATTGTTTTCATAATCTTTAGTTATTGCAAAGGGTGATGGACCTTGATTATCTAGTTTTTTACAAGTTCTCTTCATTGGCTGTTGTCTCCTTCAATGTTCATTTTTTCTTTAGCTATTTTTATTTTCTCCCTTTTATTGTACTTAGATGGGGATTTAGCTCTTTAGGCTTCTTGTCACTCTTAGAGCATTAAATCTTTGAGCTTTATCCCCCTGAAGGACTTTCTATCCTTGTCTTTAGTTTAATAAATTTTGCTTTATTTTAAAAAAAACCCTTAAACCCTAAACCCTAAATCATAAAACCTAAACCTAAACTAAATAAAACCTAAAAAAATAAATAAAAAAACCTAACCTAAAAAAAAATAAAATAAATAAAATAAAATAAAAACCTAAACAAAAAGCTAAACCTAAACCTAAACAACAATAATAACAACAACAAGCCTTTATCCCACTAAGTGGGGTCGGCTACATGAATCCTTCATCTCCATTATGTCCCGTTATGCATCAAATTCTCATTTAATTCAAGTTCGGATGTGAAAAGTGGAGGGTTATGATAGGTAGTCGACATCCAGTAAAACTTGTCAAAATAATCATGACATGAATCCTTTAAACCTAAACTTAAACCTAAAACTAAAATAAAATAAAAAATAAAAACTAAACAAAAATTAAATAAATAAAAACCTAAACTAAACTAAAAAAATAAAATAAACCTAAAATTAAAAATCCTAAATAAAATAAAAACTAAACCTAAAATAAAAATAAAATAAACCTAAAATAAAATAAAATAAAGACTAAATAAAAACCTAAACCTAAAAAATAAACCTAAAATAAATAGAAAATAAAACCTAAACCCTAAACTAAAAAAACCTAAACCTAAATTAAAAATAAAATAAACAAAATAAAATAAACCTAAACCTAAACTAAAATAAATAAAACCTAAACCTAAACCTAAAATAAACTAAATATAAACTAAATAAAATAAAATAAACTAAAAATAAACCTAAACCTAAACTATAAAATAAAACCTAAATATAAACCAAAAATAAAAACCTAAAACCTAAATCTGAAAATATAAAATAAATATGTAAACCTAAACGTAAAAAAAAACCTAAACCTAAAAAATAAAATAAAAAACAACTAAATTGAAAAATAAACCTAAACCTAAAAAATAAACTAAAATAAAAAACCTAAACTAAACTAAATAAACCTAAAATAAATAAACTAAACTAAATAAAAATAAAAATAAACATAAATAAAAATAAAAAATAAAACTAACTAAAATAAATAATAAATAAACTAATAAACTAAATAAACCTAAACCTATTGGTTTACCTAATTTAAAAAAAAAACCCTAAACCTTAAATCTAACCCTAAACCCTAAATCCTAAACAACCTAAACCAGCGTGCTACTTTGGCTGTGGCAATTTTCGTTTCTCTCTTGGCGGCGCGTCTCCTTCTGTGATTTTTTGATGGCATTTGCACCGTTCTCTTCCCAAATTGAGGGCTTGCTTTGCCTTTGGTTGCTCGCATTATGATCCTCCCTTGATTATAGCTATGGTTTTTTTCTTTGCCTTGGGGTAAACCTCCCATTTTGGATGATCGTGCTAGGGCTTCTGGCCTTTTGGGGGCTCCTGGTCCAAATGTTTCGGTTGCTTCAAAATCTTTCAAAGACGTCCTCACTAGTAAGGGTGGTTGTTCAGGTGAGTCCCTGGAACTTATTTCAACTTCTTTTCGAGGCATGCCTACGATTATCTGCTCTGATTTGATTATGGAAAAGCTTATTAAGTCATTTGAATTCACTTTGGTTGGAAAGTTTACTCTTCGTAGGCCTAATCATGAAAACATTCACTCTTTCTTTCATAGTATGAAACTTTTTGGTACTTTTATGATTGGTTTAATTGACCCCCACCAAATTTTGATTCAATTGATAAATGATTTGGATTACTCTCATGTTTTATCTCGTCATTTTTTATTTTATTTTCAATTGCCAAATGAGATTACTGAAATAGACTCCACTATTTCATATTAAGGAAGAATCACCAATCATTCTGGTTTGAATTTCCCTCCCTAATATGCAAATTCATTTCATTAACCATCAATTTCTTTTTTTACTTTGGGTGCTTTATTTGGTTGGTTGTTGCCAATTGAAGAGGCGATGACTACAAAATCTTGTCCTTCGGTGGCTAGAATCCATGTTGAATTGGACATTACCAAGAAACACCCCAAAGGAATCTGGTTGGGATCTAAAAATTATGGTTATATGCAAATAATTGAATTTAAAAATATCTCTGTCTTTTGTTCTCACTGAAAAATCCACAGGCACAATAATTTTGAATGTCTCATTCTTCATCCTCACCTAAAAGAAAATCCCTATTAAGGAAACTTCTGTTCCTAACCCTAGGCCAACCACTATTAAATATCAGAAAGCTACATAAAAAGGATTTTTTGGATGTTCCTAATATGGTTGTTTTTCCTCTTACTTCTTTTGTGCAATTGAAGGCTTCTAATGTGGAGAATAATTTTTTTCTAAACTTTTGGATGATGATTCTATTTCCTCTGATTCGATCCATACATCCTTGCTGGCTTTGATTGATGAAAATGAAGCTTTAATTGAGAATATTAATGATGATATCAATGTTATGCATCATTTGAATTCAATGGAGAATATGGTTTTAGTTCCTCATGATAATCAGGTTGCAAAACTTGATTCTATTATTCAAGTTCAAAATGATTTAAATTCTCAAAAAGATTTGGTTTTGTCTAATAATTTGGGTAATGAAGAGAAAGGACTTGGTGTTCACACTTGCCTTCTTAATAAATCTATTTCTACTCCCTCTCTTGCTATTACCAATGCTCATTTGTCTTTAATAAATTCTAATGTTCTAGAAGAAGGAGAACTCACTTCTAAATAGGAGATTTCTCCTAAAACTATGACTAATGTTGTTAAATCCTTCTTGAATGATGATTCTATGGGAGAAGAAAATGGTTTCCAAACTTATCATGCTAAAAAGAAAAAAATGTTAAAAATTTCCCTCCCAAATTGCCAAGAAACACTAGAGCTGTTGTGGCCTTCCTATCCTCTCTTAATAAACCTTTTCTTAACCCCATTTTATTTCTTTATGTTTAATTTTCTTGTTTGGAATGTTAGAAGATCAGTACCCTCTCTATTAATTTTCTTGTTTGGAATGTTGAGAATGTTAGATCTCTCTATTCATAAATGAATTACAAATCTTTGTTGAATTCATAATATTTCTATTGTTTTGGAGCCTCTTATTCATGCTAATAAAAGTAACCATGTTGCTAGAATGATCGGTTTCAAATTTTTTTCTCTAATGTTAGTAAGATTTGGTATTTTTAGAATAATTTTGTTGATGTTTCTATTCTTGATGATTTTTAACAAGTTGTCAATGCTCAAATCTCTTATGGTGATTATTGTGTTTTGGGCTCTTTCGTTTATGGATCTTGTAATAGATATGATAGAAATCTTTTTTGAGATAATTTGAGAAATTTTGCTACCTCTATCAATAACCTTTGTTTGTTGGTGGAGATTTCAACACTATTGTGTTCTCTTCTGAATGAAGTGGTGGTTGTTCTCCTAATATTCATTCCATGGAAGATTTCTCCAATATGATACTTGATTGTAATTTGATTGATATTGGCTTGAAGGGTTCTAATTATACTTGGCAAAACTCTAGACTTTGGCAAAGACTGGATCAAATCCTTTTTAATACCCATTGGATTAATCAATGGCCTATAACTTCTATTGATCATTTGAGCAGATCTTTGTCTAATCATGCTCCTCTTTTGATTTCTATTAAAGATAATTCTAATAGCTTAAAGAATTTCTCTTTTTTTAGATTTAAAAATAAGTGGATTCAGCATATTGATTTTTTTTTATATTGTGGCTACTAATTGGAAAGTCCATTTACATCCTGATAATTTGGTTATGGGGATGTATAGATTCTAGTTTAAACTAAAATGACTTAAACAAAATATGATTTGGTGGAACAAGCATTGTTTTAAAAATCTTTTTGCTAATATCAAGGATTTGGAAAATTTGTGATCTTGAAGTTTCTATATGATGGAACCTTCCAAGGTTATGGACTTGAATGAGACGAAGGATAAACTTGTTAATTTTCAAAATGTGGAAGAAACTTATTGGTGTAAAAAAAGCGGTAGTAAACATATTGTGGATGGCAGAATACTAGATATTTCCATAAAAAAAAAGTGATTTAAATAATATTGAAAAAAAAAAAATAATGGTGATGATTACAAAGAATAATGATATTAAGGATTTGATTATTAATTACTTAGAAATATGCTTAATAAGAGTTGCTCTTATGAAGTTATTTCTAAATCGAGTTAATTACCAATGATGACAATGCTTTGCTTACTATTTTGCTTAATGAAGATGAAATTTATAAAGTTCTTAATAGCATGAATTTAGATTCTATTGCTGGTCCGGAGGGTTTCACTACTCAATTTTTTCAAAAATGTTGGCTTATTATTAAAAAATGATTTGATTGATGCTATGGTTGATTTCTTTAATGGTAATCCTTTTCCTAGATATTTTTCTAGCACTTCTATTGTTCTCATACAGAAGAAAGATAACCCTTACTATTGGGACCTATTAATTTTGTACCTTCTTCTTCAATAAGTTGATTTCTAAAATTCTTGCCAACAAGCAGTCCTTTACTTCATAAGATTATCTCTCTCAACTAAACTTTTATTAAAGGTAGATCTATTTCTAAAATATTTACTTGCTCAAGAATTAATTTATCATTTAGATGCTAAGACTAGAGGTGGAAACATTCTTTTCAATTTAGATATTACCAAAGCTTTTGATAATATCTCTTGGGATTTCTTTTTTTTATATTATGAACTTATTTAGGTTTTCTGATAAATTTATTTTTCTTATTAAAAATTATATTAATAATGCATGCTTTTCTATTTTGCTTAATGGGGAAGCTTTGGGATCCTTTATCTCCTACTTTATTGATTATTATTGTTGAATACTTATCTAGGAGCATCAATGATTTATTCTTAAATAATCCTAGTATGTATTAACTCTTAGTGATCTTCCTTTTTTTCATTTAAGCTATGATGGATTTTTTTTTTTTTTGCAATGCTTCTATTCATCATATCAAGAATTTCAAGAATTTTTTAAATACATTTGGTAGAGAAAGTGGTCTTGCTATCAATAATAACAAAAGTTATTTTATTACTTCTTTGAGTATCCCCAATAATAAAATCAATTAAATCATGCATATCACTAATTTTAAACATCAACATTTACCTCTTAAGTACTTGGGTGCTCCTCTTTTTAAAGGTCCAAAACAATCCCATCTTTTTGATGAGTTAATTCAAAAAATTTTAAATAAAATTTCTATTTGGGAATTTCATTTACTCTCCTTTGGTGGTAGGCTCACTATTCTTAAAAGCTCTCTCAATTCAATGCCTCTATATTTTATTCAAACTATTATTCCCACTAATTCTACTCTTATCAGAATTAACCACTTGCTTAATAAATCTTTTTAGGGATCCAATAATTTTATTAAAATAATGCATTAGACATCCTGGCATAAATGTTATATGTTATGGTCCTTTGGGTGAAGGTGGTCTTGGTTGCAAACCTATTCGTGAAGCTATTACTACCTTATCTTATAAGCTCTGGTGAAATTTTAGAAAGAATGAGCTTTGAGCTAATTTTATGATGGAAAAATATTGCCAAGGTAAATCCCCTTTATCTGTGCTTATAAAGTTGGTGACTCTTTGGTTTGGAAAAGGCTTTGCTCCATTAAATGGGTTCTGAATCCTTAATATCTTGGGGTATTCATTCACGTTCATCTTTCTTTTGGAAAAATAATTGGATTGGCGATGGCTCTATTGACTCCCTTTTATCTACACAATCTACTACTTCTATCAAAATTAACTCTTTTTGGCTTAATAACAATTGGAATGAAAACAAACTTGCGAATTATATCCCTATTTCTCTTTTTATTAACTTTAGAAACATCCTTATTTTTTCTAATAAACCTAATCAAATTCTTTTTAAGCTCTCTTATAATGGTGATTTCATTCTTAAAGAGGTTTGGAATTTTATTAAAGATAAGCATAACTCCTCTAATGTTTTCATTAAACTTTGGAATAATATCATTCTGATTTCTTATTCAGTTTTAGCTTGGAGGATTTTGAATAACTTTATTCTTGTAGATTCCTTGCTCTAGAATAAAGGGTTTTATTTACCTTCTAAGTGCTATTGTTCCTTTCATAATGAAAATGTTAATCATGTTTGTGTCAATGCTGCCATTGCTTCCAAATTATGGATTTGGTATGATGATTTATTTAACACTAACTATTTTCATGGATCCCTTTCTTTATATAAAGTTCTTGAAGATTGTTTCCACAAAATTATGAAAGGTCATATCAAAATCTTAATTTCTATTACCCTTATTTGGTTCATTTCGATGGATAGAAATGATGCTAAATATTATGGTATTCTTATGAATCATAAAAGGATCCTCGCTAGAACTAAAGAAAAAATTCATGCTTTTTTTAATGCTAATTTAATAAGTAACATCCATTTTAGATGTTATAAATTTGTAGCTAAAAAATTCGGTCTTAATTTGCCTGATGTTTCTTTCAATAAGACTGCTAGGATTATCCATTGGATCAAACCTTAAGAGAACTTTACTAAAATCAATATTGATGGTTCAGTTTCCCCTAATAAATATGGCTGAGATGATTTTCTTAGAGATTCCAAAGGTATTGTAATTTGTGCTTTTTCCTATCCCCTCAAAGCCTATTCTATTATTTATCAAGCTTAGTTAATAAAGCTATTGATATTTGTTTGAACAAAGGCTCTTTAATATTGAAGTTGAAGTTCTCTTCTTTCATTTGATATGCTCACTTCTAATAAAATGGGGAATGCTGACTTATTTTAACTTCTTAATCACACTAAAACATCCTCTCTCAAGTTTGCTACAAAATTTCTCATATTCTTCATGAAGGTAATGCTTGTGAGCCAATTTGGGTGCTGAATTAAATGAGCTCACTATATTTGATAATAAAAACCTACCTAAGTTGCCGAGAGGCTTGGTTAATATAGATAACCCCGACTGCCTTACCTCAAACTTTAACTTATGGCTTTATTTTGTTGGTCTTTAGATATGGTGTTTTCTTTGAGCCTGTTTATTGATTATTGCTTTTGTGCTTTCCCCTATAAGGATTGGTCCTTGTTGTTCTTCTTTAGGGTCTTGGCTAACCTCATTTTCTATGAGTGCTACCTTGATTGGTGGATGTTACTGTTTGTTTCTACCCTCTGCCTAGTTATCTTGGGTGGTTTTTGTTAGATGGGTGCTGTTAGTCTTTTCATTTTTGTCTTAGTGTTTGGCTTTTTGGTGGTTGCTTGTTTCCATTCCTATTTTGGCTCTGGTTTGATTGGTTATTCCCTTTGACTTGTGGCTTGAAGGTAGCTATTTTATGGTTGATTACTTCCTATTTTCTCTTTGGTGGTTGCTATTTGTTCTCTAGGGTTTAGAAGGGGCTTTATTTTTCCCTGGTTAGGTTCCTTTCCTCTCTAGTTTGTTGCTAGTGGGTTGGTGGTCCTCCCAGTTTGCCCTTCCTTGGTTGTTTGTTTGGTTATTTCTTGGTTATTTCTGGCGGCCTCCTATTAGGTTGTGGCTATCCTTGCTATCATTCTTTCCCTCTGAATGGGGTTAGCCTCATATCTGTGCTAGTTGCTTCCTTATCTGAGTTTTGGATCTTTTGCTACTATGGTGGTTGGTTGGGTGACTTTGTTGGTCAGTTGGGTTGGTTGTATATGTTGGATGGTTTGGTTGATTGGCTGGATGGTTGTGTTGGCTAGTTTTTCCTCTTCTATTGGTGACAGAACTAGGGGGTTGTTGGTGGTTTATCTTTAGTTTAGATTTGGCCTGGTGGAGGCTATTTGTTTGCTGTTATTTTTCTATTTTGTTGATTGGGGATTGGTGGTCAATTTTGCTAGTTTTGGTTTGGTTCTTTTGGTTGTGGTGTCAATCTCCTCCTATAATGGTCTTCCTCTCTTGGTTGCAGCTACTTACCTTTTGGCTAATTTCTTATTTGGGTGGTAGCTTAGATGTGTCGATTTCTCCCACCGCTTCTTGTCTTGGGTGGTTTTATTGGTTGTTTGCTTATTTATTTTGGTGAGCTCTTATGGTTTTCTTGGTCTTAGTTTTGGATTTGTTGTCATTTTGGGTTGGCTGGTTGAAGGCTATTTAGTGGCTATTGTTTTTCTTTGGGTGCTAGTGACTTGGAGTTTATTTTGGCTATGGGTATTACCTTTTCTAGTGTATTTTGCTCTCCTTATTTCCTAATACCTGCCTCTAAGTTTGTGTAGTGGTTTTATTGTTGCTCTAGCTATTCTTGGTGGTAGCTTTACTGGATGCCCTTTTGGTCTTGTTGTTTATCTAACTTGGTGGAGGTGCGACTGCCCTTTTATCTGTTGCTTGTTTGCTTGGGTTATCCTCTGATTGGATATGATTGGTGGTTGTTGTTAGCATTAGTTGTACCCTATTTGGTGTTGGTTTGCTTTTGCTTTGGAGACAATCATGGGATGGTTCTTTGGCTTTGGGACTCTTTTCTGACTGTTGTTATCTCATTAATGATGCTTGCTCTTTTGGTATTTCTCTTTTGGTGTTTGCTTTGGTGGTGTTCTATACTTGTTGTTGTCCTTGATGGATGGCTATTAGTCTATCTGGGTTTGTTTTGGTGGCTTTGTGGTTGGATGTTCTGTTTATTGGTTGGAAGACTTTGCAGCCTTGTTGGATGCTGGTCCTTAGATGATTGCCTACATGAGGTATACTAGCTATGATGGGCTTGATGTTTCCCTCTCTTTCTTCTTTTGGCTGGTCGCACTATATGTAATTGTAACCCTTCTTCTGAAGTTTGATGCTTACATATAGTGTTGCTCCTTAAGATGATTACTAAGCCTGAGCCTTTTCTTTACTTTACTCTTTATCTTTGATGTTTTTTTTATGCCTACTTAATTATACTCATCCTTTCCTTAGAATGTTGAAGATTTCTTTTATAGGTTGGGAGACTTGTAGGTGGATTTTGTTGTTATCAAAGAAAATAAGTGGATTTGACTGTTGCTCATATGGATTTTCTACTATTGCTGATTTGGTTTTTCTTTTGCTTTTCTTTATTTATTATTTCAATAGTTAAGGGATTTATCTCTTTAGATTTTATTGTAGCTCTTTGAGCATTAGTTTAGAGATTTATCCTCTTTAAGGACTTTGTACTACTTATTTTGTGGCAATAAAATTCTCCTAATTTTCCTATAAAAAACCCTAAACCCTAAACCCTAAACCTACAACTTAAACCTAACCTAACCTAAACCTAAAACCCTAAAAAACTCCCTAACCTAAACCTCAAAACCCAACCCAAACTAACTAAACTAAAACCCAAATCTAAACCTAAACCTAAACTCTAAAACCCTAAAATCTAAACCTAAACCCTAACCTTAAACCTAAACTAAACTCTAAACCTAAACTAAACCTAAAACCCTAAACTTTAAACCTAAACACTAAACCCTAAAGGCCTAAAACTAAACTCTAAACTAAAACTTAAACTCTAAAACCTAAACTAAAACTACCCACCTAACCTAAACCTAACCTAAACCCAAACTAAAACCCTAAACCTAAACTTAAACCCTAAAACTTAAACTTAAACCTAAACCTAAACCCTAAACCCCTACCCACCTAACCAGAATCTAAAACTATAAACCACCCTAAGACTAACCCTAAAACCCTAAACTAAACCTAAACTTAAAACTAAACCTTAAAACCTACAACCCTAAACCCTAAACCCTAAACCCCAAACCCTAAACCTTAAACCCTAAACATAAAAAAATAAATAAACTAAACATAAACCTACATAAACACTAAACTAAAAATAGATAAATGAAAATAAAAATAAAACATAAACTAAATAAAATAAAAATAAAAAACCTAAAAATAAACATAAACTGAAAAAATAAATAAACTTAAACCTAAACCTAAACTAAAATAACCTAAATAAAATAATCTAAAACTAAAAATCTAAACCTAAAATGAAAATTAAAAACCTAAACCTAAACCTAAAAAAAAATAAAACATAAACCTAAAATAAAAATAAAACCTAAACTTAAACAAAATAAAAAAAAACTTAAACACAAAAAACCTAAATAAATAAATAAAAATAAACCTAAAACCTAAACCCCTCGTGCTCTGGCAGTTTCCCTTTTCCCTATCATTTTCAATTTTATGGCCTCTTCATGCTGCATATTTTTGTGCAATTCTCACAGGATTCCTTCAGGAATCGACAACCACTGCCAATTTAGTGTCTTCCTTGATTGATTCCATGGCTTGGCATCTTCCCCAATGATTCCTTGGGGAAAACCAAAGGATTCTACGGATCCTGCTAGGGCATCTACTACCTTGGCTTTGGTTGCTTTGAAATCATTCAAAGACGTCCTCACTAGTAAGGATGGCTATTTAGGTGAGTCACTGGAACTTATTTTGACTTCTTTTCGCATCATGCCTGTAGTTATGTGCACTGATCTGATTGTGGAAAATCTTGCTAAGCCATTTGAATTCACTTTGGTTGGAAAGTTTACTCTTCGTAGGCTTAATTTGAAAAACTATCACTCTTTCTTTCATAGTCTGAAACTTTATGGTGTTTTTTTTATTAGTTTAATTGATCCCTATCATATTTTGATTTAGTTGATGAACGATTTGGATTACTCTCATGTTTTTTATCATCATTCTTATTTTGTTTTCAATTTCCAAATTAGGTTGCTGAAATGGACTCCACTATTTAATATTAAGGAAGAATCCCCAATCATTCGGTTTGGATTTCTCTCCCCAATATGCGAATTCATTTCGTTAACTGTTGACCTCACTTTTGGAGTGAGTTCTCAACCTCCTCATCATAGATTTAGGACTCTTATAGACACTAAGAGCTCGTTAGTCTGAAGACACTTCTAGTGATTCGGTGAACACTTAACCTAAACCTAGAGACTTAGAAGGTTTAGTCATAGGAGTGGGTTATGCCTTAGGGACTTAGGGAGACTTGCCTACCCTATAGCCTAAACTCAATCTATGTTTTTTCTCCAGTCAAACCCCAAATTCAAATCCTAAATTCAAAATAAAAATTCCAAGATTCATAATCAATCCTAAAATCAAATCAAATTCTCAAACTCTTCCATAAGCCTTATGATTGAATTCCATGGCCTTAACCTTAGCCAAATTCAATTGATTTTCTCTAAGATCAATTCAATCCTTCAATCACTCTTCAAATTCAAATCCAATCTTGACTCCAAGTGATTGAATCCCAAAAAACAAATCCAAGCTCCAAAATCCTTCTTAAGCCATATGATCCACTCTCATAAGCTTAGCCAAAATCCCCTTTAAACTAAATCAAAATCAATTGATTTCTTTATAAATCAATTATTCCATTGTTTATATTCACAAATTTAAATGAAATATAAACCCCATGATCAAGACCAAATCAAACTAAATCAAATCAAGCCAAGACCCCTCTTAAGCCATATGGACCTACCTCCATGAGCTAAAGCAAATCTTAACCCAAATCAAGCTAAAATCAATTGATTTCTTTATAAATCAATTATTTCATCATTTATATTCATAAATATAAATGAATCCTACATTATAAAGATCAAAACAAAATGAAACTAAATCAATTTCCTTCTAAGCCCTTTTTGACCTACCTCCATGAGCTTAGTCAAATTTGCTTCCAAATCACTCCAAACTCATGTGATTTTCTCATAAGTCATTTATATCTTCATTTATATTTCAAATATAAATTAAATCTACATTCAAATGACCAAAACCAAATCCAAAATCAAATAAAAATTCAATCTAAGCCCATTGAGCCAATTCTTTGGACTTAGCCAAATCCTATCCAAATCAAGTCAAAACTAATGGATTTTCTTATAAATCAATCATTCCTTCAATCTTCTATCTAAATATAAATGAAACCTACAATCATAGAACCAAACTTAGCCCTTTTGCCTTTAAAATTCAAAGTGAACCAAAACCTATTGAACTCTGAATTGATTGCAGTTAGATTTATATTTTAATCTTAGGCTCATAAATAAATCCAAACAAATTTAAATCAAGCCAAAACCAAGCCAATTGACCCACTTAAGCTCACTTGACCCAAAGTGACCTAAAGGACCCTTTTGAGCCAAGTTCTAATCCAACCCAAATTGGATTGAACCAAGTGCATCCAAGCCTCATATCATGACCAACAATCACCTAGAGTGATCAATTGCCATGTATTGGGTCAAACTTGTCATTTGGCCAAGTCAATCAGCCTAAATGAACCAAAAGTAGCCAAAACTCATGCTACACCAAATTGGTTGAAACCATTGATTCACATCAACCCATGATCAATGTTTGAACATGACTTGCCCATCAATTGAGCCAAACCAAACCCAATTGGCCCTTTGACCCAAGTTGACCCAAATAAAGGGCCAAATTGGTTCAAATCATGATCCAACCCAAATTGATTGCAACCAATGGCTCAAGTTCATTCCAAATAAATTTTTGAACTTGACCAAAGCTCCAATTTGATCAATTGGACCCAACCTACTATTGACCACTTAGCCCAAATTGACCTAAAGGGTCGATTTATCCTAAATCAAAATTAAATCCAAATTGATTCAAACCAAAGACTACATTCATCTTCAATTAGCCAATTGAACATGAATGAACCCATAACCCAAGCCAATTTGGTCAAATTGGTCAACTTGTCCCATTTGACTCATTTGATTCCAAATGAGCCAAAATCAATTCTAGGCTAAATTAAATCAAATTGATCATACCAAAATACTTCAAATCATCATTTGAACCTATCCTAAGCCTTGGTTTGACCCAATTTGACCAATTGGTCAACCCAAACCCAACATGACTCAATGTGACCCAAATGACCCAAATTGAGCCAAATCCTTTGAAACTAACTCATGGCATCTTGGGAACTGATCAAACCCAACCCAAACCCACTTGGGATCAGCCCAAAATTAGTCTAAACCAATTTAGAACCAAATCTAAGGCAAATCCTCATGGATCCTCCCTCCCACAAAGGATTCCACCCATTTATGGCAAAGACCACTCTCCCATCATTTTTGGCAGCCATCAAACACCCCAAATGTGGTTCTACCTAGTTTCTCCCACTTAGTTAGCTAGATTGCCCACATCCCATCATCTTAATGGGATTTTGGCCACCTCCAAGGGAAAAAAGAAGCCCCCAAAGCATAATATTCTGCACTAGCCACACTCCAAGAGCTTTTCTAAGCAACCAACACCTTTCCCCACTTCCCTTGAGCTGAAGAACACCAAAATTGAGCAATTTTTGACAAGAAGGTGACAGCTATTGGTGGATACAACATTCCAAGTGGAGGCAAGAGTCTAGACTCATCCCAAAGCTTCATCTTGCACTTAGGAGCATGCTCGGTCAACAAGCCAAAATAATCCCTCGCAAGGTAATTTCAAAATTAATACCATAGAGCTTCCATTTTGATGGTATTTGTTTAGGAAATTTCATAGATACCCACAGTTTTCTTTCATTTCACACTATCCTAATGCAAATTTGGGAAGTTTGTGAGAATCACTGGAAAATCCCGGATGGACCTCCCATTCTATTCATAGGTGTTGGCTTCATTGGGATGGAGAAATCCAATACATGATCTCCTTTAAATAGGGATGGATAACTGATTAAATGTTAGATGCAATTTCAACCCTAGATCAAGTTTGATCTCGACAATTTGAGATCGGACGGTCCATTCAAAATCGTAGCTTTTCCCGCTCATTTATCGCATCATGCCAAATAGATCGCCATGCTAATCGATAGCATGGAATGCATGGTCCAAATACATTTTCAGGGTTAAGTAGAAAATTAAGGATTTTTATCGTTTAAAATTTTCTAAAATCACCTGGAAGTTTAAAAATTCATTAAAAATAAGATACTTAACAAACAATTACAAGTAAGGGCTCATTGGATTCATCTTTTTGAGAGGAATCTGATAAACCCCAAATCCTTAATTTTTACTAAGTATTCTAAGCTTAATTTAGGTTTTAGTAAAATCAAATTTCATAAATTAAATTATAAAATACAAATTAGATTGATCTAAAATTTTTATGGATTTAAATTGAAGTTAAAATACACCTACCATAAAAATTTCATGTCAAAAGGATTTTTGGATAAGGAGATATTGAATTTTGAGGTTCAAATAGTCTATTTTAGTGAAATAAATTAATAGATTTTATAAAATCATAATAAATCATTTAAATCAGCAAAAACTTTGAAAAATTATAATAAATCATAGAAAAATTCAAAAATATAAACAAAGGCTCATGGTAAAGGTATTTTAGAGAGGAATCCATTACAATTATCATTAATTGATTTTGAACAATAACTTGGGCTTAATTAAGGTTTAATTAAAAAGTTAATTATCTTAATTATTCTCTAATTAATTAACTAATTAACCTCAAATTTTTTTAGATTGTTTAGGGGAGGACCTTTGCCTCCCCTATTTTTCTTGGGATTTATTGGTTGATTAATTGGGGAAATTGATTGATTAAGCCCTAATTACCTTGTTAACTTAATTAAGTGATAATTAACCATATGAACAATAACTTGCTTAATTAATTTGGTCATTTATCACTGCTTAATAGTGAGGAGACTTAAAGAATTTGATTGGGGTTTCTCTCCAAATCTTTTGACAAAATTTCCTTCACTTTTTCAAGAGAAATTAATTAAGGATTAATTGATTAATTAATTACTTAATTATTTTAAAAAACTTAAAAATACATCCAACCTAATTAATTCATGGGTAGATCTTTAGGTGTTCAATAGCCTAAAGAGATTTAATGAAATTATGATTTATCCATATGTGTGAGAAAATCATAAAATTTATTAAGTTCTTTAAGCTTAATTAACTATTAATTGTGAGCCAATTGCATTAGACCCTCTCATTTCATAGGACCATTGCTAATTTACTTTTCAATTCATTTGCATATCACATTGGCTCATAATTATTTAGTTAATTACCTTAAGGTAACATAGGTAAGGGTTAATTAATTGAGTTAATTCATATCTTAACTTAATTAATCAAAATCAATTACCTCTTCTCATTAAATCAAATCAACCTACAAATATGGGATGGAGTTAGAATTAGCAAACCTTTTTTCTTTTTCCTTAATTCAAGTTAAACATTAAAAGTGACATTAAAAAGCTTTGGTTTATTTTAAATGGCTTTATTTGATATGATTGTCCTTAGGAATTAATTTGATAGAATGAAATCATATGCTTATGTTTATTTATTCCTCTCCAATCATATTAAATGTTGTATGTCATTTGACTCATGCATTCATCTTTTGCAAAATTAATTAAATTAAATGGTTTCCTTTATGTCAAGCTTGCATGATTTAATTTGATATATGTGTGTGGCTATTATCCTTATTAAATCCAAATGTATTTTTTGAAGTTATAAATGAATGACTATATATGCTATGAATGCTAGTTATAAATACATAGGAGATGTATGTGATTATACCTATGTGTGTGGATTGAAGCTTTCTTTTCTTGATTCATGTGTAGCTTTACATGCATTTTAATGTTAGTATGTATATAGTCCTGACATCCGGGAATACCGCTTTTAGTTAGCCCCAAGGAGGTCATTTGATTACCCTACTTTCCTGGTTAATAAAGACAAGTACTTATTTGATTTTATTTACATGTATCTCTACATTAGAATTTCAATAAGAACTTTAATCCACTGTAGTGTTTATTTTTGAGATGTAAATGGGGGGACACCACTCAGATCTGAAGGGGCACTTGTTGAAGTGATAAGATCATGGTATGAAATACTATCTCAAAAGATAGATATCACCCTTCAAGTGGACCTAATCACCTAATAAAGACTCAAGGCATGATGGGTCTTCAATATATAAGAGATTTTTTCCCTTTACATGGATGAATAAAGGGTTTATATTAAATTCTAAAGTTTCATGGGCAAGCCTCAGTTAATTACATCCCAGAAAGGTGAATTCCACCTTAAGATCCAACACCAACCATCATCAAACAGACAGGACCAGGCCATAAGAGAATGGGCCTAATGCCCAGTTTAACAGAGAGTAACTCGAGGACCCTGAATTATCGCTTTTTTTTTACATTAGCAACTAGGGTGATAATTTCAATAGTACCTTGTTGATCTTTTGGGATGTTGAGAACCTGGAAAAAAGAAATTTATGAAGGATCCGGACCAATGTTGCATGGAGGAACCATAACATCTATAGCAAAAAGAACACAAATAGCATCAACAACTTCAGGTTTCAACCCTCTTCTCTGACTTCTTCAAGATCACCTTTCATAAAAAATCAACTCAAACTGTGGTTTAGGTTTGTGGTTTGCTGAGGTTGGGTTTAGAATTTAAAGTTTTTTAAGGTTTAGGGTTAGGGTTTAAGGTTTGTGCCAGTAAAGGTTTACAGTTTAGCTTTAGTGTTGTAGGATCTGAATGATTTAGGTTTTTTTGAAAATTAAGTTATAGTATAATATACTTAGGTTTATTTAGTTTTATTTATTGCCTCTATCAGTTTATTATTTGGGCTCTTTTATTCAACAGTTTCTATTTATTTTAGCTCTAGTATCATATTTCCGAGCTCATTATTCTATCTTTAGCTTCATTTTCATTCTTAAATTAGGTTTGTATTCTTTACCTGGTTCCTTTGTAGCCTTAGCCCAGCCTTTATTTTCATTCTTTGGTTTAGTTTTCTTTTCATTTATTTTTTAGTTTAGGTTTAAGTTTATTTTTAGTTTATTTTATTTTATTTACTTTAGGTTTAGGTTTTATTTATCTTAGTTTAGTTTATTTTAGTTTAGGTTTAGATTTATATTATTCTGTTTATTTTTTTTTTAAGTTTAGTTTTTTTTTTTAAATTTAGGTATATTTTATTTTATTTTAGGTTTATTTTATGTTTATTTATTTAGTTTTTATTTTATTTTATTTTAGGTTTATTTTATTTTCATTTTACATTTAATTTTTATTTTATTTAGGTTTTTTATTCTTAAGTTTAATTTATTTTTTTAGTTTATTTTAGGTTTTTATTTATTTAATTTTAATTTATTTTTAATTTTTTTTAATTCCTTTTATTTTTAGATTTAGCTTTAGGTTTTAGTTTAGGTTTTTATTTTATTATTAATTTATTTTATTTAGGTTTAGATTTTTTTAATTTATTTTTTTAGGTTTTATTTAGTTTATGTTTCAATTTTTAGGTTTTTAGGGTTTAGGGTTTATGGTTTTGGGTTAGTTTTAGGGTTTAGGATTTAGTCATAAAGTTTTACTTCTTTATTTGTATTTTGTTTTTATTTAGGGTTTAGGATTTTTTAGGGTTTAGGGTTAATTTTAGTGTTTAGGGTTTAGGGATTAGGGTTTAGGGTTTAGGATTTAGGGTTTAAGATTTTTTTTTTGATTAAAAACCAAGTAGGTTTAGTTTATTTAGTTTATTTTTTTATTTATTTTAGTTCATTTTAGTTTTAATTTAGATTTCTTTATTTTATTTTATTTTTTTATTTATTTATTTTATTTTAGTTTACTTTTAGATTTAAGTTTAGTCTATGTTTATTTTTTTTAGTTTAGTTTTATTTTTTATTTTTTGGTTTAAATTTTATTTTTTATTTTTAGGTTTAGGTTTAGGTTTTATTTTATTTTTTAGGTTTAGATTTTCATTTTTTATTTTAGGTTTATTTTTAGGTTTTATTTTTTAGTTTAGGTTTATGATTATTTTTAGTTTTTTTATTTTATTTAGTTTAATGTTCAAGTTCAGTTTATTTTAGATTTTGGTTTAGGTTTTAATTATTTTAGTTTAGTTTATTTTATTTTAGGTTAATGTTTATTTTATTTTGTTTATTTTTAGATTTTATTTTTTTAGTTTAGTTTTTAAGTTTATTTTTTTATTATTTTTTTTATTTTTAGTAAGTTTTATTTTAGTTTATATTTTTTATTTTATTTTATTTTAGTTTAGTCATCTGGTTTTTTTATTTTATTTTATTTAGTTTTATTTATTTTAGTTTTATCTATTTTATTTTATTGATTATTGGGTTTAGGTTTAGGTTTTAATAGGTTTAGGTTTAATTTAGGTTTTAATTTTATTTTATTTAAAAGGCTGGTTATTTATTATTATTTATTTAGGTTTTTTTAGCTCAGTTTATTTTAGGTTTTTTTTGTTCAGGCTAGTGGGTCAGTGGTTTAGGGCCCAGGGTTTAGGGTTTAGGCCCAGGTTTAGGGTAGGCCTAGGGTAGGGATGGTGTTAAGGTTTAGGGTCAAGGTTTAGTGGTTTAGCTCAGGATTTAGGTCAGGGTTTGAGGCCCAGGGCTTTAGGGTTTAGGGTTTAGGCTTATGGTTTATTTTTTTATTTTTTTATTTATTTAGGCTTTAGGGTATTTTAGGGATTAGGCTTTAGGGTTTAGGGTTAGTTTTAGGGTTTAGGGTTTAGGGTTTTTTAAAATTAAATAAACCAGTATGTTTAGGTTTATTTAGTTTATTTAGTTTATTTTTTATTTATTTTAGTTTATTATATTTTTTATTTTAATTTTGGTTTATTTTTTATTTTTATTTAGTTGAGTTTATTTATTTTAGTTTATTTTTTAGGTTTATGTTTAGGTTTATTTTTATTTTTTAGTTTAGTTTTATTTTTATTTTATTTTTTTATTTTTTTATTTTTATTTTTCTTTTAGGTTAAAATTTTATTTTATTTTTTCAGGTTTTATTTTTTTATTTTAGTTTATTTTTTAGTTTAGGTTTAGGTTTATTTTAGTTTATTTTATTTTATTTAGTTTTATTTATGTTTAGTGTATATTTAGGTTTTACTTATGTTTATTTTATTTTTTTAGGTTTTATTTATTTTATTTTTAGTTTTATTTAGTTTAGGATCAGGCATTTTAGGTTTTAAGGTTTATTGTGGGTTTTAGGGTCAGCGTTTAGGGCCTGTTAGGGTTTAGGATTTTAGGTTTAGTGCCTAGTTGGGCTCAGGGTTAGGCCTGTGGTAGGGTTTTAACTCAGGGTTTAGGGTTTTAGTCAGGGTTGTGGCTCAGGATTTAGGGTTTAGGGTTTAGGTCAGTTTTAGTTTATTTATTTTATTATTTAATTTATTTATTTTATCAAGTTTATTTTAAATAATTTTATCTTTTAGTTTATTTATTTTAGTAAGGTTTTATTTTAGGTGTTTTTATTTTAGTTTAGTTTGTTTTATTTTTAGTTTAGTTTTTTTATGTTATTTTTTTAGGTTTTATTTTTTTATCTTTAGGTTTATTTATGTTTTGTTTTTATTTTATCTTTTAGGTTTAGGTTTAAGTTTATTCTAGATTTTATCTTTTAAGGTTTAGGTTTTTAGTTTATTTTATCTATTTTGTAGTTTAGTTATTTTTAGGTCTTATTTATTTAGTATTAATCAGAGTCCATTATGATCATTTTTATTTAGGGTTTCTTAGTAGTTTTATTATTTATTATTATTTAGGTTTATCTTGCCTATCATTTAGGGCCCAGGTTAGTAGCCCAGTGGCCTGTATCTTTAGGCCTTAGGGTTATGGGTATTTTAGGGCCTGGGTATTTTGTGGCTAGTGGCCTGGGGCTCAGGCTCAGTTTTGTGGCCTTTCAGTGGCCAGGGCCCAGAGCCCAGAGTCCCAGTGGTCAGCCAGTGCCTGAGGCCTAGTTTAGCATCAGTGTTTTGGCTCAGGTTTAGTGGGCCTGGCCCAGGCACAGGTGGCCCAGGTTTGTGGTTTAAGGTGTTAAGAGCCCAGGGTAGGGTTTTAGGTTCTGGTTTGGGGTTTTAGGGTTTAGGTTTAGGATTTTTAAATTATTTTTTTATCTTTTTATTTAGAGTTATGGTTTGTAGTCAGTGTCTTAGGTTAGTTTAGGTTTAGGGTTAGTTTTGGGTTTATTTACTCAGTTAGTGTTTATTTTATTTTTTTTTTAAAATTAAGCATAACCCAGGTTTAGTTTATTTAGTTTATTTTTTAATTTATTTTACTTTTATTTTTTTTTTTTATTTTATTGTTTTATTTTATTTTATTATTTATTTTAGTTTATTTATTTTAGTTTAGGTTTTATTTTAGTTTATTTTTGGTTTAGTTTATGTTCATTTTAGTTTTAGTTTTTATTTTATTTTTTTAGGTTTAGGTTTTATTTTTTATTTTCTGGGTTTATTGATTTTATTTTATTTTTGTTAAGTTTATGTTTTATGTTTTTATTTTAGCTTTATTTTTAGGTTTTATTTTTTAGTTTAGGTTTAGGTTTATTTTAATTTATTTTATTTTATTTAGTTTAGGTGTTAGGTTTAGTACAATTTTAGTTTTATTTATTTTAGTTTAGGTTTAGGTTTATTTTATTTTGTTTATTTTAGACACAATGGAGAAGTATTCATTATTAATCAACCAAGTGGGATTAAGGCTTGTTGTTGTTGTTGTTGTTGTTGTAGGTTTAGGTTTTTTTATTAGTTTAGGTTTATTTTATTTTATTTTGTTTATTTATTTTAGTTTAGTTTAGGTATGATTTTTTATTTATTTTTAGGTTTGTTTTAGGTTTAGATTTTTATTTAGTTTTTATTTTGTTTATATTTTAGGTTTATTTTATTTTATTTTATTAGTTTTTTTATTTTATTTAGATTTTGTTTTTTAGTTTTTTTTAATTATTTTAGTTTAGTTTTTTATTTATTTTATTTTATTTTAATTTATTTTTTTATTTTATATTTTTAAATTTTGGTTTATGTAGGTTTAGGTTTAGTTTATTATTTATTTTAATTATTTATTTTATTTTATTTATTTATTTATTTTATTATTAGTAGTTTAGCCTAGTTTAGCCTGGTTTAGTTTTAATTTAATAGGGTTTAGGGGTTTAGGGTTTAGGATTTAGCCTATTTATTTATGGTTTATTTATCTTAGGTTTTATTTTAGGTATTTTATTTTTAGCTATTTGGGTAGTTTATTAGGGTTTAGCTCAGCCTAAGTTTAGTTTATTTTTTTTAAGAAGCCTGGGGTTTACCCATAGGGTAAGTTTAGTCATCTTACTTTTTAGCCCAGTCAGCTCAGTTTTTATTTTAATTTAATTTTATTTAGGTTTATCTTTAGCCATTTTTTTGGCTTTTATTTTAGGCCTGGGGTTTAGTTTAGCTCTGGTTTATCAGTGAGTTTAGCCTAGTTTATTATTTAGGGTCAGCTAGTTTTGGGTCAGTGGCCTGGCTCAGTTTAGCTGCTTTAGGCCCATGATTCAGCCCAGGGCCTAGTGGCCCAGGTAGGTAGCCTGGGGTCTGTGGTTTGGGCTCAGATCAGTTAAAGTTTTAGGGTCATTATTGGCCCAGGCCTGGGGGGCTCAGGGTTTGGGCCTATTTTTGGGTATGGAGGGTTGGTTTTATTTTATATCTTTAATTTTTAATCAAAGTAGGTTTAAGTTTATTTAGTTTAATTTTATTTAATTTGTTTATTTTATTTTATTTTCATTTAAGTTTATTTTTCTTTATTTAGTTTATTTATTTATTTTATTTATCTTAGTTGTCCATTTAGTTCATTTTAGGTTTAGGTTTAGGTTTATTATTAGATTTTTATTTTTATTTATTAGGTTTAATTTTATTTTTATTTTTTTAGGTTTAAGTTTTTAGTTTTAGGTTTAGGTTTTAGGTTTATTTTAGGTTTATTTTAGGTTTTTTTAGGTTTAGTTTTATGTTTAGTTTATTTTATTATTTAGTTTAGTTTAGGTTTAGTTTATTTTATTTTTAGGTTTAGGTTTTTTTTATTTTAGTTTAGTTTACTTTTAGATTTAGGTTTATTTTTTTATTTTAGGTTTATGTTTTGATTTTTTTTAAGTTTCTTAAGGTTTGACCTTTAGTTATTTTAGGTTTTATTTTGGGTTTATTATGTGTTTTAGTTTATTTGTTTTAATTTTTTTTTTTTTATTTATTTTGGCTTAGGTTTTTTTTGGTTTAAGACTTAGGTTTTATATTATTTATTATGTTTTATTTTAGGATTAGGTTTTTTATTTATTTTTTTATTTTATTTTAAGTTTATTTTTATATTTTATTTAGTTTTAATTTATTTAGGTTTTATATTTTTTTTTAGTTATTTATTTATTTTATTAGTTTTTTCTTTTTTTAGGTTTAGGTGTATATGTTTATTTGATTTTATTTTTATTTTATTTGGTTTAGTTATTTATTATTTTATATCTTTTATTTAGCTCAGGGTTGGCTAGGGTCAGTGCCTAGGTGGGGTCAGTGGGCTCAGGGCCCAGACTAGTGGGAGTGGTAAGGTTTAGGGCTCCAGGCCTGGCTGGTGTGGTTAGTGGGAGGATTTAGGGTAGTGGTAGAGCTTTATTTTGTGGTTTAGTTTAGGTAGTTTCATGTTATGTTTAAAGCTCAGGGCCAGGGCCTGGGGCTGGTAGTTTTTGGTTTGTTTAGGGTTTTGGTTTGTTTTACAATTTTATGGTTTTAGTTTTAGGGTTTAAGGTTTAAGGTTGTAGGTTTAGGGTTTAGGGTTAGAGTTTTTATTTTATTTTATTTATTTATTTTAAATTAAGTAAACTAAATGGTTTTATTTTATTTAACTTATTTTTTATTTATTTTAGTTTATTTTTTTATTTTTATTTAGGTTTATTTTTAATTTTATTTGGTTTAGTTTATTTTTTAAGTTAATTTATTTTAGTTTAGGCTTTTTATTTTAGTTTATTTTTTAGGTTTAGGTTTAAGTTTAAGATTATTTTTTAGTTTAGTTTTATTAATATTTTATTTTATATATTTAGGTTTTATTTTATATTTTTAGGTTTAGGTTTATGTTTTTATTTTATTTTTTTAGGTTTTAGTTTAAGGATTTTATTTCACGTTTATTTTTAGGTTTTATTTTTAAGTTTAGGTTCTGGTTTATTTTTATTTTATTTTATTTTATTTATTTTAGGTTTAGGTTTTGGTTTAGTTTATTTTAGGTTTAAGTTTATTATAGGTTTTCTTTTTGTTTAGGGTTTAGGTTTTATTTTTTATTTATATTTTAATTTTATTTTTAGCTTTACTCTTTAGGTTTAGGTTTTTATTTAGTTTTTATTTTATTTTATTTAGGTTATTTTTTTTAGTTTAGTTTTTATTTTTTATTTTATTTTCTTTTTAGGTTTTAGTTTAGTTTGTTTAGTTTTTATTTATTTAGATTTTTAAATATTTTATTTTAGGTTTTAATTAGTTTGGGTTTAGGTTTATCTTTAGTGTTTTAGGATTTAGGGTTTAGGTTTAGGGTTTGTGTTTAGGGTTTAGGGTTTAAGGTGTGGTTTAGGGCTTAGGCATGAGATTTTATGATTTAGAGTAGTTTTAGGGTTTAGGTTTTAGTTTTAGGGTTCAAGTTTTAGTTTAGGGTTTTAGATTTTTATTTTTTTTTGTTTTGAACAGAGAACAAATTTCGATTCAACATTTCTTCTTTTATTTGTTTAGTTTATTTAGTTTATTTTTATTTATTTTAGTTTATTTTATTTTTTATTTTTATTTATGTTTAATTTTTATTTTTAGTTAATTTAGTTTATTTATTTTAAGTTTATCTATTATACTTTAGGTTTTTCTTTTAGTTTATTTTTTAGGTTTTGGTTTATGTTTATGTTTATTTTTTAGTTGAGTTTTTTTTTATTTTATTATTTAGGTTTATGTTTTATTTTTCATTTTAGGTTTAAGTTTTATTTTATTTTAGGATTATTTTAGGTTTTATTTTTAGTTTTAGGTTTTATTTTTTTGAATTATTTTATTTTATTTAGTTTAGGGTTTAGATTTAGTTTATTTTAGTTTAGGTTGGGTTTTTTATTTTAGTTTAGTTTTTTGGTTTAGGTTTATTTATTTTATTTATTTTATTTTTATTTTAGGTTTAGGTTTTTTTTTCTTAGTTTGGGGTTTAGGTTATGTTTTTAGGTATTTATTTAGTTTTTATTTTAGGTTTCTTTTAAGTTTATTTTATGTTTAGTTTTTAATTTTATTTAGGTTTTTTATTCTTATTTTATTTTATTTTAGTTTTTATTTATTTTATCTAGTTTATCATTATTTATTTTATCTTTAATTTGGTCCAGATTTATGTATCATTTTTATTTATTTTATTATAGTTTAGCCTTTTTTGTGGAGGTTTTAGGTCAGTCAGGGCTCAGGTTTGATAGTTGTGGCCAGTTTAGGGTCAGGGCCCAGTGATCAGGTAAAAGTTTAGGTCAGGGTCAGGGTTTGAGTTTAGACTCCAGTTTTTGACTCAGTGCCTGTGGATTTAGGTTTAGTCAGCTTTAGGGTTTGTAGATTTTGGTTTAGGGTTAGTGCCTGGCTGTCAGGTGGTAGTGCCCAAAGAGCTCAGGATTTAAGTTTAGGTTTGGTTTAGGTTAAGGTAGTTTAGTGCCCAGTGGTTTTTTAGGCCTGGTAGAGTTGGAGTCAGGGTTAGAGTTAAGGGTCTGTGGCCTAGTGGCCCATGATCTTGGGTTTGGGTCAGGGTTGGTTGTGGTTTTAGAGGTCAGTATTAGGTTTAGGGTGGGACCCATCAGTTTAGAGTTTTTATTATGGTTTTAGCCTTTTTGTGAGTTTAGGGTCAGGAATCAGGGTTTAGGTTTAGTTTAAGTTAGTTATTTAGGGTTTAGGTTTAGGTTATTTATCCATTTATTTTATTTATAATTTTTTTAAAAAAAGTAAGTAGCTTTATTTATTTTTTTTATTTATTTTAGTTTATTTTATTTTGATTTGGATTTATTTTTATTTTTATTTAGTTTAATTTATTTATTTTAGGGTTATTTATTTTAGTTTAGGTTTTTCATTTTAATTTATATTTTAGGTTTATGTTGAGCTTTAGCTTTTTTTTTAGTTTATTTTATTTTATTTTGTAGGTTTAGTTTATTTATTATTTTTATGTTTAGGTTTAGGTTTTAATTTATCTTTTAGGTTTAGGTATTAGGTTTATTTTGGTTTTAGTTTTAATTTAGGTTTATTTTTTAGTTTATTTTATTTTATTTTATTTTATTTAGTTTAGGTTTAGGTTTTATTTACTTTAGTTTTGTTTATTTTAGTGTATGTTTAGGTTTATTTTATTCTTATTTTAGGTTTAGGTTTTTTATTTATAGTTTAGGGTTTAGGTTTTATTTTTTATTTTTTGGTTTTATTTTTAGATTTATTGTTAGGTTTAAGTTTTAATTTTTTATTTTATTTTGTTTTAGGTTTATTTTATTTTTAATTTAGGTTCTGTTTTTATTTTATTTAGGTTTTTTTTACTTTTTTTAGTTTTGTTTAGGTATCTATTTATTTTAGTTTATTTTTTATTTTTTATTTTTTTCTTTTTAGGTTTAAGTTTAGGTTTAGGTTTTAATTTATGGTTTTAGTTTATATTTTTATTTTATTTTGGTTTAGGTTTTGGTTTTTAGCTTTTTTTTGCGGGGGTGGGGGGTTATTGTTTAGAGTTTAGGGATTTTGGTTTTTGGGTTAATTAAGTTGAACACTTAATTAGATGAATTAATTAATTACCCTTACCTATGTCACCTTAAAGTAATTAACTAGATAATTATGAGCCAACATCATATGCATGGATAAACTTGCAATGATCCTAGGAAATAAAAGGGGCCTAATGCAATTAGCTCGTGATTAATCGTTAATTAGATTAGATTAATTACTCTTATGGTTTTCACACATGTGGACTAACCATAATTTCATTAAACTCCTTTTGGTTATTAAACACCTAAAGATCTACTCCACATTTAATTAATTATCGATTATGATTTCAATTTGATTAAGTGATTTAATTAATTAGTTAAATTTAATTAATTTCATTTTAAAAAGGGTAAAATGAACTTAATGAAAGGGGTCCCAACCCTATTCCATAGTTCACTTACTGTTGAATAATGATTAATAAACTTAATTAATTAATTTATTATTGTCCATGGAATTAATTAATCATTAATTAACTTAAAAGAGTAGTTAAGGTTTAATTAGTCAATTTTCCTAATTAAGTGAGCAATATATCCCAAGAAAATTATGGGAGGCAGAGATCATCCCATTAAATTAACCCACAAAATTTGGGATTAGTTGCTCAAGTAGTTAAGGAGTAATTAAGCTAATTAATTTGGTAATTAAATCTTTATTACTATTCAAAATTAGTTAAGATCATTTTTAATTAATTCACCTCTGAAATACTTTTAAAATGAGTATTTATTTGAATTTTTTGATTTATCTATAATTTTTTTATGATTTTTAAAATATTCAGCCATTAAAAATGATTAATTAAGCATAATTAAAGCGTAATCTTGTTGGCAGCACATGGCACGCTGACATGGCGCACTTTCCACATGGCGCTACAGGATTGGCTACTTAAAAAACTTATCTGACTCAACGCCTACATGGCGGCGGCGGACACACTTTCTCGTTAGTTGTCTGATCTAAGATCGGATGGCTATGATTAATCCCACAGCTTAATAAGATTAAATCAGATCGTTCTAGTGGATCTAATCACGACTGTCTGTTTTGATCATGCTAAACGGATGGTGCATGATCTAACATCAAGCGAGTGAGGAAGAATGGAGTCCATTCGCCATTGCTCACTTATTCCAAGCTTACTCGAACTCGGATCAACTCCAAAAAAATTTGACACCTTCATGACATTGATCGGAGGGGATCCAATGGTCATGATCACACTAGATGCAAGTTTTCTTCAAAAAGATCCAACCCATTTTTGCCTAAGGATCAGTTTTGGAAACATACCATGCTGGAACTCAAGACCGACAGCTCGAATGATTGATGAAGCTTTATCTAGTTAAGACGAAGCCCTGTTGAGTAGCAACTAGATCAATTCCTTGATGTTCGCTCGAAAGTCCATGAACCTATGATTTGGAGCTCTACTTTGATTGAAGTCCCACCTCTGATGCTCAAGAAGCATGGGAGATGATATGTTCTTGCTTGATGAGGCCTTAGGAAGGTGCGTGCAAAGATAATTTGAGTTTGATGGATAAATGGGGAAGTTAGGTCAAAAATGGGTGTGTCCTTCGTGATGAACTTGAATGGCATTTTGATTGAGGAATGAACTTAAGAGCTTAGGAATGGCTTTAGCTGCTCATCTTTGGTAGCTAGGGCTCTGAGGATTGATTTTTCTATTTATTTGAGTGGAAATAATAGGGTGTCTAGCCCCCTTCATCTTGATCAAATGGTGGGATTGGGTTTGGCTTCTAATGGCCGCTTGACCATCTCAGGGAATTATGGGTGGCAGGGAGGAGGTGAGTTGGCTCGACTTGGTTGGTTGAAGGTTTGGAGTGGGCTACCAAGGAAGAATCATTGGTGTCCTATGGGTTTTAAATGCTCCAATGGGGAGGGCGAGGTGATTTCACCTCCCATCGATCATGACCGACCCAACCACCCCTTGGGTCAGGTTGGGCAGTGTCTTAGGTGCCTAGGTGGACCATTGGGAGAGTACCAGTGGCCAAGGAATGAAAATGACCACTTACATGGGTGATTTATCTGAGGTGATACTTTTGACCAAAGGGTAGAATGATCATTTGGCATTGAATTTGATTTAAGCATATTTGAAATGAGCTAAAAGTGGGTTAGCCCAAATTTCATGTCAATCGGAGTTGATTTAGTTATGTTTGGCTCAATTTGACTCATTTAGGTCAAATTGGGTTAAGTAGGGTCAAGTTGACCAATTGGTCAAATTTGGTCAAACCAAGGGTTGGGTCAAGTTCATATGATCATTTGGGAATTTTTTAGTTTAATTGGTTTGGTTTAGTTTGGCATAGATTTGATTTTGGCTCATTTTAATTCATTTGGGTCAAATGGGTTAAGTTGACCAATTTGACCAAATTGGCCAAATTGGCTTGGGTGTTGGTTTGGGTTTAGTTAACCATTGAAGATGATTGTAGGCTTTGATTTCAATTAATTTGGATTTTGTTTTGATTTAAGCCAACTTGAACATAGGTCACTTTCTAAGTAGTAGTCAATTGAGTCAAATCATGGCTTTGGTCAAGTTCAATAATCAATTTTGGAATGAACTTGACCCATTGGTTGCAATCAATTTGGTTTATATTTTGATTTGACCTAATTTGGTCTTTAGGTCAATTTGGGTCAACTTGGGTCAAAAGGGCCAATTGGGTTTGGTTTGACTCAATTGAAGGTCAAGTCATATTCAAATATTGATTTGATTTGGTATGAATCATTGGTTTCAAGAGATTTGGCTTAGGTTGCAATTTGGTTGGTTTG
This sequence comes from Cymbidium sinense, assembly GCA_021442155.1. Taxonomy (NCBI): domain Eukaryota; kingdom Viridiplantae; phylum Streptophyta; class Magnoliopsida; order Asparagales; family Orchidaceae; genus Cymbidium; species Cymbidium sinense. The sequence continues at coordinate 89,443,919 of CM038214.1, read as the reverse complement.
GGTTCATATAGGTTAAGGGGTTGACTTGGTCAAATGACCAAGTTGACTTGGTTTGACCCAATTTATGACAATTGATCAACCTAGGGTGATCAACAATCATGATGGGAGGTTTTGATGGGCTTGGTTCAATCCAATTTGGGTAGGATTAGAACTTGGCTCAAATTGGTCAATTGGCCACTTTGATCAAGTGGACAAATTGGGTTTAGTTGGCTTGAGTTTGGGTTGAGTTTGATATAGTTGAGTTTATATATAGATTTGGGGTTGATATATAAATTCAATTGCAATTGGCTTGGGTTCAAATTGGTTTTGGTTCATTTGAACATTTTAAGTCCAAAGGGTTAAGTTTGGATTGACTTGGGTTGAATTTAGGTTGGCTTGATGATTGTAGATTTCATTTATATTTGTGAATATTATTGAAGGTATGATTGATACATGTGAAAATCAATTGAATTTAGGTTTAGGAATGAAGGAAGTTGGCTAAGTCCATAGAGTTGGGCCATGCGGCTTAGGTTTGGATTTTGATTTGGTTTGATGATTTAAATGTATATCTCATTTAAATTTGTGAACATAATTGAAAATATGATTGATTTGTGAGAAAATCAATTGAGTTTGACTTGATTTGGAATAATATTTGGCTAAGTCCATGGGATAGGTCATATGGCTTTGGAAGGGTTTTGATTTAATTTGATTTAGTTTGATTTAGTTTTGGTCATTTAAATGCAGATTTGATTTATATTTGGGAAGATGATTGAAGATATAAATTGATTATGAGAAAATCAAATGATTTTGTATTGATTTGGATGAAGATTTGGCTAAGTCCATGGGATAGGTCATATGGCTTAGGAAGGGTTTCAAGTTTGGATTTAATCATGGGCTTCAATCATTTGGTTTTGGAATTTGGCTTTGGATTTTGATTTGAATTTGATGTTTGAATTGAGCTTGAGCTTTGGTTTGAGAAAGTGAACAATTGGATTTGGGTTGTAAGGTGGATTATCTTAATTCCTAAGGCATAACCTAATTCTATGGTTAGCCCTTCTAAGTCTTTAGGCTTACGTTAAGTGTTTATCTAATTGTTAGAAGTGTCTTATGACTAGGGAAGACATAGTGTCTACAAGACTCCTAAGATTGAATTCGCATTCCAAAAGTGAGGTCAACTGGCCTTAGGCTCCATAGTGTTTCCCTTAGAGATAAATGATTAGAAGACCGAAGGCAAGTTTACATCTTTCAACGCTTTGCTTAGGAGACTATGGATACATGAGAACAACATAGTTCCATCCTTTCTACATTAGTGTATGAATTTCGTGAGAGGTGGGATCGTCTACTATATCAATGGAGATCTCATTTATAGAAGTTCACATATATGGATGCGCTTACTACCTCCCTCAAAATCGACAAGTCTATTCTCACAAACTTGGCCAGAGTTTAAAAATGAAAGATAAATAAATAAAAAAATAAAAAAATTTAAAATAAAAAAAGAAAAGAAAAGAAAAAATAAAAAAGAAAATAAAAAGGAGAGAAATAGACTTGGAGGAGGAAGTGGAGACATTAGATTCCACCCATCGCTCATTACTCCATTCAACATATGGATCTAATGACCTAATCTCCAACAGGAAGAGGCTGTGACATGGTCCTAGGGGTGGAAAACCACTTTATTGGCCACCCAATAGAAGATATATCTTAGCTACCAGGAGTACACCTACTATCCATATTGACTTAGAATCTAGTTCATAGGATGAGTCTTATATGGTTAGCACACTAGCCAGCTCTTCTCAATAGTAGATTCTCTTAGAGGTGACACTTGAGCTAGATAGCGATGAATACAAGCTCCAAAGCAAAGTATAAGTGTATGAAAGTCTATATGTTAAACAGTTAGGCATCAATTGGGAACCTTTGCTCTAACCCACTTTCCTCTAAAAAAGCTGAGGGTTTGGTAGTTAAAGAAGCCTCTAAGTCATCCACATGTGAAGACTCAGAAGTTTTTTCTGGGAGCATCATCGTCAAGTCAAGAAGTTGAGGATGATTCATATAAAGATTTAATAGAATTACCTTTTGATTAGTACTTTCTTTGTGTTCATAATTTAGCAAAGAAAGGGTTAATCCCACATACTTGGTCAAAGCACAAGTCATACTACTTTAAAAGAATATGGAAGAATAAATGCAAAAGTCAATCAATTAGTACAATGGGTCCAATCGATGATGATGATTAGTGCTTAGTCATCACCAATCATTTGGAATCTGATAGGTTCTTTTCAAATCACATTAACTCATATGAGGAGCTGTGATTAAAAACTTCAGATGATCCAGATGACTTTGAAGTCAAAGATGCATTGCCAAATTTTGAAGAAGAGATCAAGCCAACCATCAATGAATGCAAAGAAATCAACTTAGGAACTTAAGAAGATCCACGCTCGACATACATCAGTTCTTTGTTGGATGAAATTGAAACCAATGAGTTAGTTAGGCTATTACCTAAGTTTAAGGACTACTTTGCATGGAGTTATGAAGACATGCCTGGATTTTCTCTTAACGTAGTAGTCCATAAACTAGCAATAGAGCTTACTGCTAATCCTATCAAGCAAGCTCCTAGACGCATTCGATTAAACATAGAACAACAGGTCATTTATGAAGTCAAGAAACTGATCAATGATGGCTTCATCTAGGAAGAAAAATATCCTACCTGGTTAGCCAACGTCATCCTAGTTAAGAAAAGAATGGCCTCATGTAGTCTTCTTTCATGGATGGCTCATCGATATAACCAAATAAAGATGGCCTCAAGATGAAAGAAATAGTTCTTTAGAACCCCGATCAATCTATTGCTATATGATCATGCCTTTCACCTTAAAATGTCGATGCTACATACCAGCTATGACTCAAATCTTTGATGAACTTATTCATCATCAATTTGAGTGCTATGTCGATGATCTCATGGTCAAAAGTAGAGAAAAGGAAGACCATCTCTTTGACTTGAGAGTAGTTTTTGAATAGTTAAGATAACTTAACCTCAAAATCAACCCCCTGAAGTGTGCATTCAGAGTAGCTTCAAGGTTTGTTCCCACAGGGAATTAAAATCGATCCAAGAAGAATAAGAATGCCACCCTCTAAAAGTTTAACTCAACTCGATCATTCTTGGTTATCTAAGATGCTTTATATGAAACTTATTGGGAAGATGTCAACCATTCTTAGCACTTACCAAAAAGATGCCAAGTTCAAGTGGGATGACAAGTGTGAGCATGCCTTCAAAGACATCTAGCATTAGTTGATGATGCCGCTGGTTCTAGCAGACCTTATTCCAGGCAAGTCGCTCATACTTTACACTGTTGTGTTAGACGACTCTCTTGGTGCTTTGTTATCCCAAGCCAAAGTTGAACGGAAGGAAAACACACTCTACTACCTCGCCATCATCTAATCCTACGAGGCTAATTATCCACTCATGAGAAATATTTAGCTTTAATCTTTGCATCCCAAAAGCTACATCACATACATGCTTCCTCATAAGGTGAACTTAATCTCTAGGATCGATCCAAGTATTTCATGATATGGTTGATGTTATCCGATGGTTGGCATAATGGTCCATGATCCTCTCAGCTTGGAGGTTACCTTCATACCCTCCTGAAAGGAAAGCTAGTAGATTTTAGCAGACACCCACTTCCCGCTAACTCTACTTAGTGATCTCCCGATGAACAAATCATTAACTTATGGGATACGATTCACCACCGGGAGATGTACTTCTTAAAGAGGAGAAAACCATAATATACTATTCCGTGAAATGTGACTAAGAATAGTTCTCTTAACTCGACCATGATGTGATGAGATTATCATATCATCTCCCCAATCCTTACACCAACAACAAAGTTGAATATGAAGCTCAATTCTTGATCGAGTTATTCATTACTCTAAGCATCCGTGAATATCAACATCTTTGGGATTCTCTAGTTATCAACCAAATTGCCGGATCTTATAAGGTTAAGCCTAAGCTCCATCACTACGACAAGTACACCATGGAGTTATTGGCCCAAATCTGAGAGGTTAACATTTATAAGATTCATCGAGGAGAGAACATCATAGCATATTCTTTAGCTAAGCTTACCAAGGAGTTGGCATGTCCGGATGATGAGTCCATATCAATAAAGGTCCAAAATAGACAAGTCCTATCCCTTATTGATATTTAACTCATCAAAAAGTACTCTCTTAAAGGGTAGGTTGCCATTGCCAAGAAGGATGAGGATTTAGATTGGAGTCAACAATTCATGGATTACCTAAGTAAAGGCAAACTATCTCAAGAGAAGTCCTAAACCCATCAGATAGAGTAGAGAGCACTTTCCAACACTCTTATGGATGGTGACTTATACCAACAGTCTTTCAATCATATGTGATTATATTATTTAAACAAGCACAAAGCCCGTAAGATCATGATCGAGACACTTAGGATTATGTGGAGCCAACTAATCTGATCCAAATATGAATGCCAAGATCAAGAGACTAGGATACTACTGGTAGTCGATGATCAAAGATTGCATGGATACTGGCGATGCCACCAATGTCAAATACATGGTGTGGACCTACACCAACCACCCAACATTCTACATCCTACATTGGCCTCATGGCTATTCAAGTGTTGGTGTACCGACATAGTGGGTTTGATTGATCTACCTTCTTCCAAGGGTCATCAATTCCTCTTAGCTACTACTGACTACTTTTCCAAATTAAGGTGATTTCGCTCAAAGATGTGCTCCAGGTTTTAGGAACCATATCATATATAGGTTCTCGAAAATTATATCAGATAATGGTACTACATTCAAGAGCACCTAGATCAACAACTTTGCCCAAAGATACAACATATATTGGAGATATTCTACCATCAACTACCTGAGGGCCAATGGCTTCGTAGAGGCCTTCAACAAAGCTCCCATCCAAATACTAAAGAAGGCACTCGACAATAACAAGTGATAGTGGCATGAGCATTTAGATGAAGCCTTATGGGCCTACTGCACCACATATATAACTCTAACTTAGTCTACTCCTTTATCCTTAGTGTATGGGTTCGAATCCATTCTACCATTAGAAGTCCAACTCCCATCACTATGGATATGGGTAGCAAGATCACAATAGAGCAGAACGCCAAGTGGCGGTTATAAGAGCTCGAAAGTTTGGAGGAGAGATGCCTGCAGGCCAAAACTCGAGTTGTATAAAGCTAAAATGATTTAATCTCACAAAAATTTTGTCCATCCTAGAGTTTTTCAAGTAGGAGAGCTTATTTTAGTTCTAAAGAGATTGATTATTGCCCATCATAAGATGGGAGGCAAGTTTGAACCCACTTGGGAAGGCCCTTTTTCCTTAGAGAAGGCCTACCAAGGAGGATCTTATTAGCTTATTAATCATAAGGGAGAGCACCCAATGCTTCCAATCAACACTCCCTACTTAAAGAAATATTATAAATCATGTTTGAAAATAATTATCAATAATGAAACTTCTATTTCAAATTCAATCTCTTCCATGTTCAAATTATTCTTGTTTGCAAATTTGCCATGATGTGTTTAGTGTATGTGTAAAGAACCCGAGCTATGTCCTATCCTTCATCGACATAACATAAACACTAACTAAACACAAACATATAAAATAAACACATATCTTTTATCTCGGGCTACTCTGAGTTAAGATAATTCCCCCAACGGCACTCACTTAGTCGTTGCTCTAGGTCGGGCTGACGTGCTACCCAACTAATGTGTCACCCCAGTGGTCTTCTTACTTTGGAGGATGTAAGTCTGCTACACGTTCCTTCCTTACTTGGCCACTGTACACCGATGAGTGCCTTGTTAGTTTGGTAGGCCTTACTGCGTAACCAATAAGCTACCTCATGTTGGCTTCATTTAAGAGGATGTGAGGCTACTATGCTTTCATTTTTGATTAGCCTTCGTACACTAATTGGGTTGAGTATATTTGAGGTTTAGGATAAGTCCCCTAACGGCTCCTTCCCTCCTAACTATTTCAAGTGTAGGTCCAGTCCTTCCTGGGCTCCCCAAGTAGTCGCCTAGGTCGATAACATCTATCCCCCGATGAAAAAACTATCCAATGATCGCTTGTAAAGTTTTAGCCTACATTTTCTTTTAGATAGATCATTTCACCAAGTGTACCTTAGGTTGGTTGGTTCACTATGTGATGGATCTCACTCGCGATGGATACATCTTAGGTTGGTTGGTTCACCTTATACACCATCGATGGCGATGTAAGTCTGCTATACTTTCTTGAGTTGGCCACTATACACCTATAATATTTCTTTTATGTGATAATGCCCATAAGCACCTCCATGGGCACTATATTTGGATCACATCCTTTGCACCCATTTAGACACTACCAAGGTTACTATCGATTGGACAATTCCCCTTTCCTAAGAATACCCACGTGGTTGGAGAATCAATTTTATTGACGCGATTCTCCCTTAGTTCAATAAATCTGAGATAGGTAGACATAGCCCCTTTAGTGTGTTCCTTTGCACACCATTAGGTCCACACAAAAATATAAATAAAATAAAATTAGGACACCCCTAGTGGCACCTTTTCCCAAGCAGACATCCTATCTTTAGGGCAATGTCAACAAAACTCCTTATAGGAATCACATAACTACTCTTGAGTTGATATAAGTCCCTAGTGACATTCACTCAGTAGTCACTCTTAAATCAGGTTCTATTTATTTTTCTACCAACATGTCACCCAGTGGTTATTCCCTACTTGAGATGTCTACACCTTCTTCCTAGCACACCATTGCATACCTAAAGGAAACCCCTTAGTTGGCTAGCTCTACCCCATGGCTAGTAGACTATCCCTTTAGATTTGTAAATATGAGATATGACAAGTCTAATATAACCTCTTCTCAGTGGGTCCATTGCACACCAACATGGTCCATAAATTAAATCTATCAAATTTGACCGAGCTCACATCCCCAGTGGATATGCCCTCAATTCAAAATATAATTAAACCAAACAAACCATGTCAATTCACATGAAATTAAGATAAAATTAATCCTGACTACTTTTGAGTTGACATAACTCCTGAGCAAAATTGGAAGATGTAGTCGTACTAGGTTAGGTTCGATCTGTTATGCATCCAACAGGTCACCACAGCAGTTTTTCCTCACTTTGGAAGATGTAAGTCTGCTATGCCTTCTTTCTAGCACATCCGTTGCACACCGAAAGGAAACCCTTTAGGTTGGCTAGCTCTGCCCCACAGCCGTTAGACTACCCCTTTGGATTTGTAAACTTGAGATAGGTCAAGGCTGATATAGCCACTTCTTAGTGGGTCCATCGCACACCGACAAGGCCCATACATTAACTCAGATTAAATTAAACCCAATATGATTTTCTCCAGTGGAGTTAAATCTCTCCTTAGTGGAGCCCCAAATCATATATAAACAAGTCAAGCAAACAAATCAAATTCAAAACCAACCTCCATAGTGGAGCCAAATTAAACCAACTCCCTCGGTAGAGTCTAAATCAAAGCAATCCAACCAAACTATTATCTCTAGTGGATACATCTCCAAAAAAATCTATGAAATCAAACTCAAATCTCAATCCTTAGTGGAAGGTTCATATACCAAATCCTTAGTGGACTCGAGCCCATATCTTTAGTAGATATGCCTCCACATCAATTAAAACAAAATAAATTCAATTCAATTCAATTCAATCTTAATCCCTTGTGGATTATGGATTTTTATCCCCAATGGATCTTTTTTCCAAAAATCATATAATCAAATCAAATTCAAACCTTATCCATAGCTAATTTTCTTATTCTATGCCATCTACATAAACCCTCACATGTCATGTCCAATGCATGTGTGATCCCCTAGCTGATCTCCTTTCCCTTGACATGGAATTCTCATCAAATCTTATTTATTGTCATATTTCTTCAACCAAAATCATAACAATGTATTCCTTCAAATTACATCATCTTAACATTGTAATCAACATTTTATGTTTGTGATTGTGCAAACTCAAACTAACTATACAATATCATGGTAAACAAAATATAGTATGTATTAACACACTATATTATATTATAATATATGATGTTATATTATAATTTTCTATAATATAATATATTGTCTAACATTACACCTCATTAGAATCACTTAAAGGAACAAATAAAAAAATTTTCTCAAAATATGAATAATGTTCATTTTGATGTAAAATCTTATTTTTCTATTAGAAATGGTACAAAATAGCATAATTTTGGTGTTGCTTGTTGTGTGAATTTGGCCAAATTCTTCATCTCAACCTTCAAATTAATATTTTGTGAGTTTTGACCCAATGTATTATAACAAAAGTAAAACATACTAAAAATGTACAATAACATTTAGTAACACCCACATTCATATATATGTGAAGTTATATTGTTATGTACACTATATTTTAATATGCTTTCATATAATATATTATCTTACATTACACCTTAAAATGAATCACTTTAAACAAAAAAATTATAAAATTTGGTTGAAAAATTAACATTTATTTTGGATGCAAAATTCCATTCTTTTGCTTAAATGACACACCATAGCACACCCCCAATGATGTTCTTTAAAAATTACCTTAAATTTGACCAAATCCCATCATCTTAGCCTATAAATCAGTAATTTTATGAATTATACTAGTACAAAATCTACTACATCATATTATAACAAACTAAAATATGCTAAACAATAAGTAGTAATACATAATAGTATGCTATAATGCATGATGCTACACTATGTTATGGCATCCTATATTATAATACACTATAGCATATTATATTATACTATATTGCATATCATATCACAAGGGATTGATTAATATAAAAAATCATAAATTAGTCTAAATAATAAAAAACTATAAATTTTAATCCTATCACTTACATGTTTTAAATTGAAAGAATATATTATGATGCCATGCTCTATTATGAATTTTAAATTCCACCATTTTAAAGTCTAAATCATTTTTTATAAGTAATGCTAGTGTAGGCTCGATTGCATGATTGTAAAATAAAAAAGAATTTAAAATGCACAATAATATATTATGATATATGATGTTATATGCTACAACATATAATATTTATTTTGAACATAAAATCTTACTTTTAGACTACAAGTGGTGTAGCACACCTTTGGTACTACAATCTAATTCCCACTTTAAATTTAACAAATTTCATCATTTATTAAATCAATATTTTTATTATTTATATTAATATAGACTATAGGCACAATACCATAATATACTAAAATATTTCAAAACATCTTATAACATCCAAAACACATTAGTACATACTCAAATATATGATGCTACATTATACCATAATATATGGTATTATAATATGATTTTGGGTTAGGTTTCAAATCTCTAATAGTCAAGGGAAAGTCTCTTGAAGATAATTCTTTAAATTACCAAGATTATGTTGGATTAGGTCATTCTTCAAATCTAATGACATCTTTATTCATTTTAGGGTTTAGTGGTAGGTTAGAGTTTAGGGTTAGTTTGGTTTAGTTTTAGGGTGTTTAAGTTGGTTGGGTTGGGTTTGGAGCTAGGTTTAGGGTAGGGTTGAGGTTTTAGGGTAGGTTTAGGGTTTAGGGTTTTAAGGTTTAGGTTTAGGATAGGTTTTAGGGTTTGGTTGGGTTTAGGGTTTAGGGAGTGGCTTAGGTTTAGGGTTTTTTAGGTTGTGGGTTATTTTTTTTATTTTTTTTTATTTTTTAGGTTTAGTTTTAGGTTTAGGTTTAGGGTTCAAGTTTTAGTAGGGTTTAGATTTTAGTTTTTTTTAAAGAATAGATTCAAATTCAATATTTCTTCTTTTTGAATTAATCAACCAAGTAACACACCAAGTTTTCTGAGACACAAGCGACGACATATATAAAAAATGAGCACGCATAGAAAAAATAAAAACCCTAGATAATAGAATAGTCTCATATAATGACATAGTTCCATAAGCTAGATCGGATCGGCCATTCTTTTCTCCAATTCCCATCTCCACCGGCCTCTCAAGTAGCGGGATCCACCATCATATCCCTGATCTCTCCCTCCACCACCACCACCACTATAACTTCAGTTGCTCCTTCTGCCTCCATAACCACCACTATTCTGATCACCACCTCCATATCCACCAGCACCTCCAAATCCCCCACTACAAGTGATAACCCGCCTTCCCTCCATCGCAGATCGAGCATGGTTGACTGATGTTCATCCCATCAAGATTTTGCCCATTCTATTTTGGGTTTAGGTTTAGGTTATGGAGATTATTTTTAATTTAAGTTACTTAGTTTATAGTGGAATTTAGGGTGGGGGTGGGAGGGTGTGGGAGAGAGTTTAGGGTTTAGGAGGGTTATGGGGAGTGGAGGTTTAGGTAGAGTAGGGTTTAGGGTAGGAGTGGCTCAGATAGGTCAGGGTAGGAGTTTAGGAGGTGTGGGTTGGGGTATCAACAGTTTTAAATGGTTAAAGTATCTGGTCATTTAGCTAGTGGCCCAGGGCCTGGGTGGTAACGCCCATGGCCTCAGTAGGGTCATTAGTGGTCAGGGCCTAAAGAGCCCAAGCCCAGGTCAGTGGCTCAGATAGTTGGTTTAGTTATGCTTTGCACGCCTCAGGTCTGGTTGGCCCAGGTTTTAGGCTAGGGCCTAGGGAAGGGTTTTGGGTTTGGCCTTTGGATATCATTTTGTATTTAGAGTCATGGTACTCATTAGGCCTGTTTAGGGTCACCACAGGTTTAGTTTGGGATCTTTGTGGTAGGTAGTGGTTGCAGCCCAGGGTCAGTTTAGGTTTTTGGGTTTAGGTGGGTAGTTTGTGGATCTGTGGCCTAGGATTTAGTGGGCAGGTGTATTTTAAACTAAGCAAACCAGGTTTTATTTTTTTTATTAGTTTATTTATTTTAGTTTTATTTTTATTAGTTTGTTTTATTTTTATTTTATTTTATTTATGTTTTTATTTTAGTTTAGGTTTTATTTTAGTTTATTTTTTTAGGTTTAGTTTAGTTTATGTTATTTTTATTTAGTTTATATTTATTTTAGGATTAGGTTTTATTTTTTAGGTTTAGTTTTAGGTTTTATTTTATTTTTAGGTTTAGATTTTAGGTTTATTTTTTATTTTATTTTTTTTAGTTTATTTTTATTTTATTTTATTTTATTTATTTATTTTATTTTATTTATTTTTAGGTTTAGGTTTAGGTTTATTTATTTAGTTTAGTTTTATTTGTAATATAGGTTTAGGTTTATTTTATTTTCTTATTTTAGGTTTTGTTTTTTTCTTTAGTTTTAGGCTTATTTTTATTTTTTTAGTGTTTAGTTTAATTTTAATTTATTTTATCTTATTTTGTTTAGTTTAGTTTAGTTTATTTAGAATCAGTTAAGTTTTATTTATTTAAGTTTAGTTTATCTTGGCTAGTTTTTTATTTTATTTTTATTTAGATTTAGTTATTTTAGTTTAGGGTTTAAGTTTATTTTTTTATTTATTTTAAGTTTTATTTTAAGTTTATTTTAGGTTTAAGTTTATTTATTTTATTTTATTGTAGGTTTATATTTTATTTTCATTTAGTTTTATTTTATTTAGGTTTTTTTATTTAAGGTTTATTTTATTTTAATTTATTTATTTTAATTTAGTTTTTATTATTTTTATTTTATTTATTAGGTTAGTTTAAGTTTTTTTATTTTATTTTATTTTATTTTTAGGTTTAGGTTTTTTTAATGTTTTATTAGTTTAGTTTAGGTTTTTAGGTTTAGGGTATTTAGGTTTTTTTAGGTTTAGGGTTTAGGGTTTTAAGATGGTTTAGGTTTAAGGTTAGTTTTAGGGTTAGGGTTTTATTTATTATTTTAGTTTATGGTTTAGTTTTAGGTTTAGGGTATTTTAGGGTTGGGGTTCGTTTTAGTTTAGGTTTAGGGCTTTTTTTTAATAGAGAACAAATTCAGATTCAACATTTCTTCTTCTCGATTACATCAACCAAGTAACACTCCAAGTTTTCTGGATAGATGACATAGATAAAAATGAGCACACAAAGAGCAAATCAAAACCTTAGGTAACTAGAACTATTCTACTAAAGACACTTCATAACCCGCCTTCGCTTCAGTTCCCTAACCACCCTAGCTACTGAGAGTGGGATCCACCATCATATCTCTGATGTTCCCGGCACCACCACCATGACTGTAACCTCCGTCACTCCTTCCACCTCCATAACCACCACTATCCCGACAACCACCTCCATATCCACCAGACTCACCACCTTAAATCCATGCCTCAACCTTCAGCCACCCCATCTAGACTGAGCCTAATTGATGGTGATGTTCTTGCAATCAAGGTTCTGCCCATTCTTAGGGTTTTGGTTTAGGTTTATTAGGTTTTAGGGTTTAAGTTTATTTTTTAATTTTTTTAGTTACTTTAAGTTTAGGATTTGGAGTTTAGGGTTTAGGGTTTAGGGTTTAGGGTTTAGGGTTTTAGGGTTTATGCTTTTGGGGTTCAGTGGTTTATTAGAGGGTTTGTGGGTTGGGGGTTTTAGGTCGAGGGTTTTGGGTTTGTGGGTTAGGGTTTGTTTAGGGTTTTAGAATTTAGGATTTGGGATTTAGAGTTTAGGTTTGGTTAATTTTTAGGTCTTAGGTTTAGAGTTATGGTTTCTTTTTTCTTTTTCTTTTTTAGTTTAGGTTTTATTTAAGGATTCTAGTTTTTTTTAATAGAGAATAAATTCAAATTAAACATTTCTTCTTCTCAATTTCATCAACCAAGTAACACACCAAGTTTTCTAAGACACAAGCAATGACATAGATCAAAAATGAGCATGCATAGAGCAAATCAAAAGTCCTATAACTAGAACCATCTTTACTATAAAGACAGCCATCATAAAGATACAGGACGGCCGTTCTTAATTTCTTTAGCTCCATCGAACCACCCCGCCTCTAGTAGAGGGATCCACCATCATATCCTGATTCTCCCTTTTCCACCACCATGATAACCTCCATTTCTTCTCTCACCTCCATAACCACCACCACCACCTCCTCAGATCCATCACCTCTAGATCCCCAACCAATAAGATGATTACCGCCACCTCCTCGCCCACCGCCAGATCTAGACAGCTGGTGATGTTCATGCCAAGGTTCTCCCCATTCTTAGGGTTTAAGCTTTTAGGTTTTAGGTTTAGGTTTTTTTAATTTATTTAGTTTAGGTTTAGTTTAGTTTGGTGTTTAGGTTTATGGTTTCTTGTTTATGGTTTAGGGTTTAGGATTTTTTTTTAAATTTTAAACTCAAATGGTTCCATAATAGACAAGAAATTACCAAATTAAAAAAGACATTATCCTCTAACAATTATAAATTAAGATAAAATAGAATGTAATTCAAAAATTCACAAAAATTATATTTCATAAAATGATTTACCACCTAGAAATAATAAAATTTGATTTTATAGAAGGACAATAAAGCTTAGTCAACAAGTAAACCCATATCATCATCGATTTGCCAAGCTCTTCCTTTATCTCTTCCATTACAACTGTACCAAGAAGAAGATTAGAGTAGTAAGCATCAATACACATCAAATTTACTAGGATTTTAAATACTCCTTAACCTTCGCGGATATGTTTAATCAAGAATGATGGAGAGGACATTATTGTAAGCATTGAATATGTGACGCTCAGGGTGGGATAAGAGCTAAGAGAGAAGTGATCATTAAAAGGGCTACCAAAAAACTTAGAGATCATCTTTAGTGAGGTCAAGATTGAACACCAACCATCATCATACATAGACTGACGAAAGCCATAAGAGAATGGCCTAGCCTGGGAGAGTTGAGGATCCCACCTTATTGACTTTTTTAATCAGCTCAACTGGGGTGATAATTTTAACAGAACCTGGAAGAAAAAGGTCTGTGAAGGATCCAAACTAGTGCTATCTAGGGGAACCAAAATATCAATAGGTGCAACAAGACCAACATGGGTAGGAGCATCAACTTTGTATTTCTCAACCTCTTCGCTGACTTCTTTAAGATCAACTTTCATAAAAATCAGCTCAATCATGGTTTATGGTTTAGGGTTTAGGCTTTTAGGGTTTATGCTTTTAGTGTTTAGGGTTTAAGGTTAGGGTTTAGAGTTTATAGTTGGGTTTAGGGTTAGGTTGTGGTTTTTAGGGTTTAGAGTTTAGGTTTAGGGTTTAGGTTTTAGGGTTGTAGGTTTAACATTGTATGTTTAGGTTTAAGATTTACGATTTAGTTTTTTTTATTTTTTAAATTAAGCAAACTGATAGGTTTATGTTTATTTAGTTTATTAAATTTATTTATTATTTATTTTAGTTTATTTTTTTATTTTATTTATTTAATTTATTATTTAGTTTAGTTTATTTATCTTTTATTTATTTATTTTACTTTATCTTTAGGTTTAGGTTTAGGTTTAATTTTTAGTTTTTTATTTTATTTTATCTTAGGTTTATGTTTTTTACTTTTGGTTTAGGTTTAGGTTTATATTTTATTTTTTTATTTTTAGGTGTTTATTTTAGTTTATTTTAGATTTTATTTTCATTTTATTTTATTTTATTTTATTTTATTTTAATAGTTTATTTAGTTTTAGTTTATTTAGGTTAGGTTTTATTTATTTTATTTAGTTTATTTTAGTTTAGGTTTTTTTATTTTATTTTTTTATTTTAGGTTTTTTTATTTAGAGTTTTATGTTTTATTTTTTTTTATTTATTAGGTTTATTTGATCCATTTTATTTATTTTATTATTTTATGTTTAGTTTGTATTTATTTATTATTCTATTTTATTTTATTTTAGTTTAGTTTATGTTTTATTTACTTTATTTTAGTTTTATTTTATATTTTATTTTATTTTATATTTTTGCTGTTTTAGGTTTAGTTTAGTTTTTTTTTATTTTGTTTTATTTATTTAGTTTAGCTCTTTTATTTTATTTTATTTATTTTATTTAGTTTTAGGTTAGTTTTAGCCTTAGTTTTATCTGGCCTAGGGTTTCTGGGTTTTAGGGTTTTAGGGTTTTAGGGTTTGTGGTGTGGTTAAGGTTTAGGCTCAGGCAGGTTTGTGTTTTAGCTTTGTATTTGTGTGTGGGTTTTAGAGGGTTTAGGTTTGGGTTTAGTTTTTAGGGTTTGTGGTCAGTTTAGGGTTTGTGGTTTTGGGTTTAGGGTTTTTAAAGGTTTAGTGTTTATGGTTTAGGGCTTAGTTCTTGTTGTGGTTTAGGGTTTTGTGGTTTATTTTAATTTTAGGTTTAGTTTAGGTTGGTTTTCTTATTATTTATTATTTTTTTATTTTTAGGTTTAGGGTTTAGGTTTAGGGGTTTTATTTTAGGTTTAGGGTTTTTTTTTATTTCAAACAAAGAACAAATATAGATTCAATATTTCTTCTTTTAGTTTTTATCGACCAAGTAACACAAAAAGTTTCTCTAGTTCCTTTCAGAACCAGCCCGCCTCTTGAGTAGTGGGATCCACCATCATATCCCTGATATCCCTCCTCACCACCACCATGGCAAGAACCCCAATCAGCCCATGTTTTTAATTATTTATTTTATTTTATACTATTTTATAGTTTTGGTTTTTTAGTTTATTTCTTTTTCCTAGGCTATTAGGTTTTAGGGTTTGGGTTTTTTGTAGGTTTTAGGTTTAGGGTTAAGGGTTGGGGTTTGTGGGTTTGTGGTCAAGGTTTAGTGTTTAAGTTTGTGGTTTGATTTTATTTAGTTTGGTTTAGTTTGTGGTTTTGGTTTTAGATGAGGGTTTTTAGGATTATGGTTTTTTTATGACTTATATTTATTCTTTTTTTATTTTTTATTTTGTTTATTTGGCTTGGCTTAAGGTTTAGGGTACTGTGTTTCTAGGGTTCATTTTGTTTAGTTTATTTTTAAATTAAGTAAACCTTTAGGTTTAATTTTTTTTTAGTTTATTTTTAGGGTTTAGGATTTAGGGTTAACTTAGGGTTTATGTTCTTTTTAAAATTAAGTAAACCAGTAGGTTTAGGGTTATTTAGTTTATTTTTATTTTTATTTATTTTATTTTATTTTTTATTTATGTATATTTTTTTTTATTTTAGTTATTTAATTTATTTATTTGTTTATTATTTTAGTTTAGGATTTTATTTTAGTTTATTTTTTTTAGGTTTATTTTTTTAGTTGAGATTTATTTTTATTTTATTTTTAGGTTTGGTTTAATTTTATTTTAGATTAGGTTTTGATTTTTATTTTATTTTTTAGTTTAGATTTTAGGATTTTATTTTAGTTAATTTTAGATTTTATTTTAGTTTAGGATTAGGTTTATTTTTAGTTTAATTTATTATTTTATTTATTTAGTTTAGTTTTATTTTAGGGTTAGGTTTTATTTATTTTAGTTTAGTTTATTTTAGTTTAAGTTTTTTAGGTTTATTTTATTTTGTTATTTTATTTTATTTAGGTTTAGTTTTTTTGTTTTTATTTATTAATTTATTTTTTTTTTAGGTTTTTTTTTTTATTTTTATTTAGTTTTATTTTATTTATTTTATTTATCACATTTAGATCTTTTTATTTTATTCTTAGTTTATTTTATTTTATTTTAGTTTAGTTTAGGTTATTAACCATTTTATTTATTTATTTTATTTTATTTAGGTTTAGCCTATTAGCTTATGTTTATTTTATTTTTCTTTTATTTATTTTATTTATGTTTAAGTTTTATTTATTTTATTTTAGGTTTATTTAGTCAGGTTTAGGTTTTTAAGGTTTGGGCCTAAGGCTCAGGGTAGGGTTTTGTGGATTTGTGGTGGGTTTTAAATTTAGGGCTTATTGAAGTTTAGGGTTTAGTGTTAGGTTGGTTGGTCTGTGGTATGATTTGGTAGGATTTTAGGCTCAGCTTTAGTGTTTAGGGTTTAGGGTTTTTCTAAATTAAGCAAACCAAGGTAGTTTATTTTATTTATTTTATTTATTTTAGTTTATTATATTTTTGAATTATTTAGGTGTTTTATATTTTTATTTAGTTTATTTTATTTTTATTTATTTTGGTTAGTTTATGTTTATGTTCATTTTAGTGTTTTATTTTATTTTATTTTAGATTAAATTATTTTCTTTTATTTTTAGGTTTTGGTTTTATTTTATTTTAAGTAGTTTGTGGTTTTTTTATTTTAGTTTATTTGTTAGTTTAGTTTAGGTTTATTTTAGTTTATTTTATTTTATTTAGTTTAGGCTATGTAGTTTATTTTTTAGGTTTAGTATTTATTTTAGATTTTTAGTTTTTATCTATTTATTTTGGGTTTAGGTTTAGTGGTTTATTTTTTTATTTATTTTTGGTTTATTTAGGTTTGCTTTTTATTTAGTTATTTTATTTTATTTTATTTTTTTTATTTTTTTAATTTTTTATTTTTTATTAGTTTTATTTATTTTATTTTAGTTTCTTTATTTATTATTTATTTTATTTTTAGTTTTTATTTAGGTTTTTATTTGTTTTATTTTAATAATTTTATTTTTAATTTTATTTAGCTTTAGTTTTATTTTATTTAGATTTAAGTTTTGTGGGGTTTTAGTGTTTGGGGTGGCCTTAGTTGTCAGGGTTTGGTTTAGATTTGGGTTTGTATAGGGTTGTGTTTTGGGCTCATGATTTGGGGTTGTTTTGTAGCTAGTGTTTTATTTTTAGAGTTTGGGGTTTAGGGTTTGTGGTTTTATTTGATTTTGGTAGTTTAGTATTTGGTTTAGTATTTTTATTATTTTTATTTTTAAATTAGTCTTTATTTTATTTATTTATTTTTTTATTTATTTTCATTTTATTTCTTTATTAGTTTTATTTTTGTTTTTTTATTTTATTTATTTATTTTTATTTATTTTATTTTTTATTTTTTTTATTTATTTTGTTTTATTTATTTTTTTTATTTTAGGTTTTTATTTTTATTTTAGGTTTTTTTTATTTTATTTTTAGTTTATTTAGGTTTATTTTTAGTTTATATTATTTTATTTAGTTTATTTATTTAGGTAGTTTTATTTTAGGTTTTCTCTGGGTTTTATTTATTTTAGTTTAGTTTATTTTGGTAGGTTTTTATTTTATTTTTATTTTAGGTTTAGGATTTTTTTTTTTTTAGGTTTTCTTTTTTTATTTTAGATTTTATATTTTAATGTATTTTATTTTAGGTTAGTTTATTTATTTATGTTTTATTTTAGTATTTAGGTTTTATTTATTTATTTTCCTAGTTATTATTATTTATTTTATTTTCTTTAGTTTTAAGTAGGTTTAGGTCAAGTATTATGTTTTATGATTTTATCTTTTATTTATATTTTCTTTTTATTTTAGGTTTATAGTTTAGATTTTTATTTCTTTGGGTTTAGATTGGTCTGATGTTGAGTCAGTTTGGGGTTTCATTTTTTTTGGGTTTAGGGTTTGGCCTGGGTTTAGGGCCTGGCTCAGGGTTAGTGGCTCAGGTTGTGGTTTAGTTTATAGGTTTCTTTTGTTTAGATCCATTTTTAGATTGGGTTTTGGGGCTTTTTAATAGAGAAATTTTATCCAACATTTTTCTTTTTATTTATTTTTTATTTATTTTAGATATCTTATTTTATTTTATATGTTTATTTTTTTATTTTTATTTAGTTTATTTATTTTATGTTTAGGTTTAGTTTATGTTTATTTTTAGTTAAGTTTTATTTTATTTCTTTTTAGGTTTAGGTTTTATTTTAATTTTTAGGTTTAGGTTTTATTTTATTTTAGGTTTTAGGTTTTATTTTTAATTTTAAGGTTTTTAGTTTAGGTTTTATCTCTTTTCAGGTTTTAGGTTTTAGGTTTTTTATTTTAGGTTTATTTTATCATTGGTTTAGTTTTATTTTATTATTATATTTTATTTAGTTTAGGTTTAGGTTTAGGTTTATTTTAGTTTAGGTTTGTTTATTTCTTTAGGTTTTGGTTTTATTTATTTTAGTTTAGTTTAGTTTATTTTATTTTTATTTTTAGGTTTATTTTTAGGTTTGGTTTTTTATTTTATTTTATTTTAAGTTTGTTTTATTTTTTTATTTTATTTTAGTTTTTTTATTTTTTATTTAGTTTTATTTTTTTTTTTTTGGGTTTTATTTTATTTTAGTTTAGTTTTATTTTATTTATTTTATTTTATTTTAGGTTTAGGTTTAGAATTTAGTTTATGTTTATTTAATTTTTAAATTTTATTTTATTTCTTTTTTTATTTAGTTTAGCTCAGTTTTTTCGTGGTTTTGTGGTTAGGGCTCTGATTTCTATTGGGGCCAGATTTTGGTTTCTTTTGGTTGTGGTTTGTGGCTCAGTTTAGGGTTTAGGTTTAGCCAGTGGTTAGGGTTTAGGTCAGTTTGTGGTTTAGTTTATGGTTTGGCTCAGTATTTTGTGGTTTTGTGGCTTCAGATTTGGGGTAGTTAGGTTTTGTTAGGATCCAATCTCAGGCCTAGGCTTTTTGGGGTTTATTTAAGAGAACAAAGATTCAACATTTCTACTTTTATTTATTTAGTTTATTTAGTTTATTTAGTTTATTTTTTAGGTTTTATTATTTTTAGGTTTATTTTATTTTTTTTATTTTAGTTTAGGTTTTTATATATTTTATTTTAGTTTATTTTAATTAGTTTTTTATTTTATTTTGGTTTAAGTTTATGTTTTAATTTAGGTTTTTATTTTATTATATTTTTAGGTTTGATTTAATTTAATTTAGGTTTTAGTTTTTAGGTTTAGGTTTTGGGTTTATAAACCCATATCATCATCTAGCTCTTCCTTTATCTCTTCCATTACAAATTAGTAGCGATTAGAGTAGTAAGATCAGCAGTTACATCAAATTTACTAGATCTTTAAATAGTTCTTAACCTTCTGTATGTGTGTAATCGTGGTATTCACGATGGTGAGACATTATTAAGCGTTGATGAATATGTGGGATGCTGAGAAGGGTGGGATAAGAGAGGGCGAAGAGAGAAGTGATCTTAAAAGGGCTACCAAAACTGATGAGATCATCTTTAGTGAGGTCAAGCACCTCAGGATTGAACACTGAACCATCATCATACATAGACTGACGATAAAGCCATAAGAGAATGGCCTAGTCCCCAGCTTAGCGAGGAGAGTAGCCTTTGAGGATCCCACCTTATCATCTTTTTTAATTAGCTCAACTGGGGTGATAATTTTAACAGAACCTAGAAGAAAAAGGTCTGTGAAGGATCCAAACCAGTGCTATCTGGGGAACCATAATATCAATAAAATAAAGACAACATGGGAGCACCAACTTTGTATTTCAACCCTTCACTTTAAGATCAAATTTCATAAAAATCATCAATCATGGTTTAGGGTTTAGGGTTTTGTGCTTTTTAGGTTTATGCTTTAGGTTTGTGGTTTAGGGTTAGGGTTTTAGGTTTGAGTTTTTTAGTTTATAGAGATTTTAGGTTTAGAGTTTAGTTTGTAGGTTTAATGTTGTATGTTTAGGGTTTAAGATTTATGTTAGGTTTTTTGATTTTTAAATTAAGTAAACCTGTAGTTTATGTTTATTTAGTTTATTAAATTTATTTATTATTTATTTTAGTTTATTTCTTTTTTATTTTTATTTATTTTAATTTATTATTTAGTTTAATTTATTTATTTTTATTTATTTATTTTACTTTATCTTTTAGGTTTAGTTTAGTTTAATTTTAGTTGAGTTTTATTTTTTATTTTATCTCTAGTTTATGTTTATATTTTTACTTTTAGGTTTAGGTTTAGGTTTATACTCTATTTTTTTTTGTTAGGTTTTAGGTATTTATTTTAGTTTATTTTTAGATTTTATTTTTCATTTTAGGTTTATGTTTATTTTTAGTTATTTTATTTTATTTAGTTTAGGTTTAGGTTTAGGTTTAGTTTAGTTTAGGTTTAGGTTTAGGTTTTGTTTATTTTAATTTAGTTTATTTTAGTTTAAGTTTATTTATTTATTTATTTTTTATTTTAGTTTAGTTTATGTTTTATTTTATTTATTGAGGTTTATTTTAGGTATTTATTGATTATTTAGGTTTATTTTATATTATTTTATATTTGTATTATTTAGGTTTTTTTATTATGGTTTATTTTTTTTAGTTTAGTTTAAGTTTTATTTTATTATTTTATTTTTTTTTTTTTATTATTTTATTTTAGTTTTTAGTTTAAGTTTTATTTTATTTTATTTCTTTATTTTATTTATTTTTATTATTTATTTTATTTTATTTTTATTTAGTTTATTTAGTTTAGGTTTTTTTCTGGGTTTTTGTTTTATTTTTTATTTTTTTTTTTAGTTTTATTTTATTTTATTAGAGTTTTATTTTTTAGTTTTAGTTTTGTTTAGTGTTTGGGTTTTTAGGTTTTTTGGGTTTAGGGTTTAGGGTTGTTTGTTTATTTTAGGGTTGGTTAGGTTTTTTTAGGTTTTCTTATTATATTATTATTTTTATATTTAGTTTTTTAGGTTTAGTTTGGTTTTAGTGTTCTGTGGATTTAATTTAGGTTTGTGGTTTTATTTTTTATTTCTAACAAAGAACAAATTTAGATTCAACATTTCTTCTTCTAGTTTTTATCAACCAAGTAACACAAAAGTTTCTTAGTTCACATCGAATCACCACCTCATGGATCCACCATCAAGAATCACAAGCCCATGTTTTTTTAATTTTTTTTATTTTATACTTTTCTTTAATTTAGGTTTTGGTTTTTAGGTTAATTACTTATAGTTTGTTTTATTTAGGGGTTTTAGGGTTTGTGGTCTGGGTAGTTAGGTTTAGGCCAGGGTTGGTCAGGCTAGGGTTTAGTGGCCAGTGGTCAGGTTTGTGGGCTAAGTTTAGGTTTAGGGTGGTAGTGGTATAGAGGTTTCAATGGGTAGGGTTTTAGGGGTTTAGATTTTTGGGTTTAGATTATGGTTTTATGACTATTTATTCTTTTATTTTATCTGAGTGGCTTAGGGTTGTATATGTTTATGGTTGGTTTAGTTTAGCTATTTTAAATCAACCTTAGTTTAATTTATTTTTATTTAGATTTTGTGGTTAACTTGTTTTATGTTCTTTAAAATTAAAACTAGTAGTTATTTAGTTTATTTAGTTTTTATTTATTTAGTTTATTTTAATTTTATTTTATTTATGTTTATTTTTATTTTTAGTTAGTTAATTAATTTATTTTTGTTTATTTATTTTAGTTTAGATTTATATTTTAGTTTATTTTTTTTAGTTTTATTTTTTAGTGAGATTTATTTTTATTTTATTTTTTAGGTTTAAGTTTAATTTTTTTTTTTAGGATTTTTTGATTTTATTTTATTTTAGGTTTATATTTAATATTTTATTTGGTTAATTTTTAGATTTTTTTTTAGTTTAGGATTAGTTTATTTTAATTTATTTTATTTATATAGTTTAGTTTTTTAAGTAGTTTATTTTAGTATTAGTTTATTTATTTTAGTTTATTTAAGTTTTAGTTTATCTATTTTATTTATTTTATTTATTTTAAGTTTAGTTTGTTTTATTTATTATTTATTTTAGGTTTTTAATTTTTAGGTTTTTTATTTAGTTTTTATTTTATTTTATTTTATCAGATCTAGGTTTTATTCAGTTTATCTTTTTATTTAGTTTGTTGTTATTAACCATTGTATTTTATTTTATTTAGGTTAGGTTAGTTTAGGTTTTAGTTTATTTTATTATTTATTTATGTATTTATATTATATTTAAGTTAGAGGGTTGATGTGGTGGGTTTGGATTGGCTCAGTCTTTTGGGCTCAGGGCTCAGTCAGTTTGTGTTCAGCTAGTGGTCAGGGTTTAGGCTCAGTGATATGATAAGTGATTGGGTGGTGGTTTTAGTGTTTAGGGTTTTTTTCTTTTAAATTAAGCAAACCCAGTTTAGGTTTATTTAGTTTATTTCATTTATTTTAGTTTATTATATTTTGAATTTTATTTATTTATTTTATTTTTTATTAATTTTAGCTATTTATTTTAGGCTCATTATTTTAGTATTTTTTAGGTTTTATTTATGTTTATTTTTTTTATTTTATTTTATTTTTAGGATTAGGTATTTTTTATTTAGGTTTGTATTTTATTTTTAGGTTTAGTTTTTAGTTTTATTTAGTTTATTTTATTTGTTTAGATTTAGGTTTATTTTTAGTTTATTTTATTTTATTTTAGTTTAGGGTTTAAGTTTATTTATTTTAGGTTTAGTTTATTTATTTAGTTTAGTTTAGGTTTATCTATTATTTTATTTTAGTTTTTTTTTTTAGTTTCTATTTTTTTATTTTTTTATTTTTTTATTTTATTTTTTAGGTTTTATTTTAGTTTTTATTTATTTTATTTATATATATTTTATTTTGTTTTATTTAGGTTTTAGGTTTATTTTAATTTTAGTTTTAGGTTCTATCATATTTTATTTTAGTTTTATTTATTATCTTTATTTAATAGGTTTATTTAAGCCTAGCTCAGCTCATAGTTTATTTTTATTATATTTTAAATATTTTAGCTTTAGGTTTTTATTTTAAAACCTTGGTTTTATTTATTATTTTAGGTTAGCTCTTTGGTTTTCCTTATTTGGTTTAGCTCAGTGGTAGTTTTTGGCTCAGTTTCATGACTCAGGTCAGGTTTGTGATAGGCTCAGTGGCTAGTCTAGCCTTTAGGATTAGAGTTTAGGGTTTTTATTTGTGGTCAGGGTTGTGGCCTAGATTTGGGGTCTTTAGTTTTATTATTTTATTTTAAAAAACAGGTTTGATTTAGTTTATTTTTTTATTTTAGTTTATCTTTTTGTAATTGATTTTAGTTTTATTTAAATTTTATTTTATTTTGTTTATTTATTTTGGTTTATTTATTTAGTTTTAGTTTTTTTTATTTATTTTATTTTTTTTGTTTTGGTTTATTTATTAGTTATTTTATTTTTATTATTTTTAAAGTTCTTTTTATTCATTTTTTATTTAGATTTTTTATTTTATTTTAGGTTTATTTATTTTTTATTTTAGGTTTTATTTTTATTTAAGCTTTATTTATTTTAGTTTATTTTATTTTATTTAGTTTAGGTTTAGTTTTAGTAGAGTTTTTTATCTTAGTTTAGTTTATTAGTAAGTTTTATTTTATTTATTTTTAGGTAGGATTTTATTTTAGTTTCTCTTTAGTTTATTATTTAGTTTAGATTTTATTTAGTTTTATGTTATTTTATTTTAGGTTTGTTTTTATTATTTTAGGTTTAGTTTTATTTATATGTTTTTTATTTTTTTAGTAGTTTATTTATTTTATTTTAGTTTATTTTTTATTTATTTTATCTTCTTTAAGTTTAGGTCAGTCTAGTATTTTTAATTATGTTTTATTTTATTTTATTTTACATAACATTTTAGTTTATATTTTCTTATTTTTATTTTTTAGGTTTAGTTTAATTTTGATTTTTTAGCTTTAGGGTTTAGGATTTAGTTTGAGGTCTGAGTTTGCCTGGTTTTCAGCTTTTGCCTAGGGTTTAGGTCAGTTCAGGTTTTGTATTTTGGGTGTGTGGTAGGGTTAGGGTTTAGCTCAGTTCAAGCCTAAGGGCGCCTAGATCATCTTAATAGGGCTAGGGTTTTGGGTTGTTTTTAAATAACAAATTTTATCTCAACATTTTTTCTTTGTTTATTTAGTTTATTTCCATTTATTTTAGATATTTATTTTATATTTATTTTATGTTTATTTTTTTTATTTTATTTAGTTTTAGTTTATTTTATTTTAGTTTAAAGTTTATTTTATATTATTTTCATTTTCTTTAGGTTTAGGTTTTATTTTTAATTTTTAGGTAGTTTAGTTTTATTTTATTTTTTAGGTTTAGGTTTATTTTAATTTTAAGTTTTATTTTCTTATTTTTTTTAGGTTTTTATTTTACATTTTATTTTTCATTTAGGTTTATTTGTTTATTATATTTTATTTATTTTAGTTTAGCTTAGGTTTAGTTTTATTTAGTTTAGGTTTGGTTTATTATTTAGTGGTTTATTTATCTTATTTAGGTTTAAGTTTATTTTATTTTTATTTTATGTTTATTTTAGATTTGGTTTATTTTATTATTTTATTTTAAGTGTTTTATCTTAGGTTTAGTTTTTTTATTTAGGTTTTATTTTAGTTTGGTTTTATTTATCTTATTTTAGTTTAGTTTTATTTTATTTATCTTCTTAGTAGCCATTAGGTTCAGATTTTAGTTTATTTTGGTATATTATTTTATTAGGTTTTATTTAGTTTAGGTTTAGCTTTTATCAGGGTAGGGAGCAGGGTGGTCTGGGGTCTGGGGTAGATTTGAATTGGTTTTGCCTCCTGGGGTATGGCCTAGGCCTGTGGTTCAGTTAGGGCTCAGGATTAGGGTGTGGCTGGCCTCTGTGGCCTATCTGTTTTGGCTCAGACTGTGGCCAGGCTCAGTGGCCTAGCTCAAGTCCTAGTCCTGTAGATCTTTGGGGTTTCAAAAAAACAAAGATCCAACATTCTATTTTATTATTTATCTAGTTTATTTTTAGTTTATCTTATCTTTATTTTTTATTTAGCTTAGTTTTACATTTTTTATCTTAGCCTATCTTAATAGTTTTATCTTGGGCTCAGCTCATTTATCAGATTATTAATTATATTAGGTTTATAAATTGGCTCAGGATCTTGTTTGGGTAGGGCTCAGTGGCCTGGGTTTTTCTAAGATTTAGGTCAGGGTTTAGCCTAGGGCTCATGGTTAGGCTTTAGGGCTCAGGGTTTAGGGTTTTAGGTGGGGTCAGTAGGTTGGGTTAGGTATGGTATTTTATGGTTTGTTGCAGTTAGTTTAGGGCTCAGTTTAGGTTTTGGGTGGTTTAGTTTAGGTTTTTTTAGGTTTAGGTTGGTTAGGTTTAGGATTTAGGGTTTAGTGTCGATCTCTCACCCTTATACAACCTGGAACATGAAGAATAATTATAATTGTATTAAATGCTATGGGGGTCTTCTTTCTTCATATCTCCATTTTTGATTTAGTTCCTTCTTTCATTTGGATGGTGCTTGCTTCAAAGGCATCACCTAGGACAAAGCCTTATGTCCAATGCTCATCCTAATCCCTCATAGCACTATTCCTAAATCCTATTGCAAAAATTACATTTATGTTGGAAAAGTAAATCTAACTACACCTGTAAAATAGAGGTTAGCTAAATATAAATATAATCCCAAGCAATTGTATTTATAATTTGGACTTAGCACCCTACACATGGGTAACTAAGCCAACTTGTCCTAACTTGGATTTTGCTTAAGGATGCAAAAAGACCATTCACATTTATTTTTAAGTATCCCTTAAGCATAATCCCCTGCAAAAAATATGATTAGGCTAATATTGACCTATCATCTAGTCTAATGTGTGTATTAAGGCTTGTGTGGTAAGTCTTTGTTAGGCATTAGTGTTGTATTTTCTAAGTGTAGAAGGATTCAATTTAACATGAAAGGTTGATTCACATGAAGTAGTTTAATTGATTTGAGAATTTTAATTTATGTTTTTTTTTCATTTGATTACACTTAGCAACTAAGTGTTATAAAGAGAGAAAAGAGGATTGCCCTCTTTCATCCCTACCTTAAGTCACTTTCTAAACTATATTAATTTGATTTAGTTCTCTTTAGTGAATGGCTTACTAAATGGTTTAATTAATCCTAAGTTTAGGTTCCCATTAAATAATCATATTCAAAATGAAAGGCATCTTAAGATTAATTTAATTGAATTATTACCACAATCCATATATTAAATCATTCATTTCCATATACCTAAGTGTATCTATACATGCAACATATTATAGCATAATTAAATGATGAATGCATGTGTATGTTTAGAATTTATATTTTATTTGATTGAATTATTTAAACATATTAATTTAAAACTTTATCCAAATTCTTATACAAAGAGAACTCAACATTCATACACTTAAGCTATAAGCACATGCATTTCTTATGTATTTATAACTAGCATCATAACACATATTATTATTTATTTATAAGCTTTTGAAATATACATTAGGATTTAATAGTGATAATAGCCACACATATATTAAATTAAATCAACATATGCAAGCTTACATAAGGAAAATCCATTTTTTTACTTGATTTTGAAAAGATGGATGCATGAATTCAAATGAAATACCAAATTTAACATGATTGGAAAGAGGACAATCAAATATAAGCATGTGATTCATTCAACCAAACTAGTTCTTAAGGACAACCAAATCAATTAAGATTATTTAAAGCAAACCAAAGCTTCTTTATTAATTAAGTTTTGGATTTCATTTGATTTAAAGAGGAGAAGAGAAATCATCAGTTGTTGTTTTAAACCCATTCCCACATTAATGATTTGATGTAATTTAATTTAAGGGAATGTAATTAAGTTGATTTTATGGGTTAATTAAGTTGAACCTTAATTAGACGAATTAACCTACCTATGTCACTTAAAGTAATTAACTAAATAATTATGAGCCAACATGATATGCATGGAAAATAAACTTGCAATGATCCTAGAAATAAAAGGGGCCTAATGCAATTGGCTCATGATTAATATTTAATTAGATTAAGTGACTTAATTAATTACTCTTATGGTTTTCCCATAAAGATGTACTAACCATAATTTCATTAAACTCCTTTAGGTTATTAAACACCTAAAGATCTACCCCATGATTTAGTTAATTAAGGTCTGATGTGATTATGATTTCAATTTGATTAAGTGATTTAAATAATTAGTTAAATCTTAATTAATTTCATTTTAAAAAAGGGTGAAATGAACTTAGGGAAAGGAGGGACCCATCCATATTCCTTAGTTCACTTACTGTTGAACAATGATTAATAAACTTAATTAACTAATTTATACTATTCATGGGATTAATTAATCATTAATTAACTTAAAAGAGTAGTTACGGTTTAGTTTGTCAATTTTCCTAATTAAGTGAGCAATAAATCCCAAAAAAATCATGGGAGATAGAGGTCATCCCATTAAATTAACCCACAAAATTTGGGATTAATTGCTCAAGTAATTAAGGATTAATTAAGCTAATAAATTTTGTAATTAAACCTTAATTAATGTTCAAAATTAGTTAAGATCATTTTTAATTAATTATATTCTGAAATACCTTTAAAATGAGTATTTATTTGTACACTTTTATTTCTATGATTTTTATGATTTTAGAAGTTTCATCCATTAAAAAAAATTAATTAAGCTAATTAAAGCCTAATTATTGCACCAATGCGGCACACTTTCCATGTGGCATCGATTGGCTACTTAAAACTTACTCAAATGTGGCGAGGTGGACGCGCTTTCTTGTCTCCATTGATCTAAGATCGGATGGCTATGATTAATCCCATAGCTTAATAGGATTAAATCAGATCGATCTAGTGGATCTAATCACGACCGTCTGTTCCAATCATGCAGAACATATGGTGCGTAATCTAACATCATGCCAATGAGGGAGAATGGAGTCTGTTCGATATTTTTCACTTAATCCAAGCTTATACGAGTTCATACAAACTCCAAAAGGATCACACACCTTCACGACATCAATCGGAGGGGATCTAATTGTCAAGATTACACGAGATCAAGTTTTCTTCAAAATGCTCCAACCCATTTTTGCCTAAGGATCAATTTTGGAAGCATACCTCACCGGAGCTCAAAACTGACAACTCAAATGATTGAGGAAGCTTCATCTAGTGGAGATGAAGCCTTGAGCAGCAATTGGATCAATTCCTTGATATTTGCTCGGAAGGCCATGAACCGATGATTTGGAGCTCAGCTTTGATCAAAGTCCCACCTCGGTGCTCGAGAACCTTGGGAGATGGTTCGTTCTTGCTCGATGAGGCCTAAGGAAGGTGCGTTCAAAGTTAATTTGAGTTTGATCGAGAAATGGGGATGTTAGGTCAGAAATGGGAGTGTCCTATTTCGTGATGACTGAATGGCATTTTTGATCGAGGAACAAGCTTGGGAGCTTAGAATGGCTCTAGTATTGCAGGGGCTCGAGGAATGATTTTGTGTGTATTTTGGAAACAAAGGGTGTATACTTACCCTTCATCTTGATTGACGGGATCAGCTTGGCTTTAGAAGTGGCCATCCAACCATCTCAAGGAGTCTGGGTGGAGGAGGTGAGTTGGCTTGATTTTGTTGGTTGAAGGTGTGGAGGTGCCAAGGAGGAATCATGGGTGTCTTATGGGTTTCAAATGCTCAATGGGAGGGTGAGGTGATTTCATCCCATGGGTCATCACCCAACCACCCCTTGGGTCGTCAGGTCCTAGCCTAGTGGACCATTTGGAGAGTATCAAGTGGCCAAGGAATGGAAACGATCACTTACATGGGTGATTTATCTCATGTGATGCCCTTGACCCAAGGGTAGAATGGTCATTTAGTATTGGATTTAATTTGGGAAGATTTGAAATGAGCCAGAAGTGGGGTTAGCCCAAACTTCAAGTCAATTGGAGTTGATTTGGTTATGTTTGGCTCAATTTGACTAATTTAGGTCAAATTATGTTAGGTTGGGTCAAGTTAACCAATTGGTTAAATTAGGTCAAACCAAGGGTTAGGCCAAGTTCATATGATCATTTGGGATGTTTTGGTTCAATTGGTTTGGTTTAGTTTGGCTTAGATTTGATTTGGCTCATTTAAATTCATTTGGGTCAAATGGGTTAAGTTGATCAATTTGACCAAATTGGCCAAATTGGCTTGGGTTTAGTTGACCAAGTGAAGATGATTGTAGGCTTTGGTTTCAATTAATTTGGATTTGGTTTTGATTTAGGCCCACTTGAACCTTTAGGTCAATTTGGGCTAAGTAGATCAATTGGGTTCAATTGGGTCCAATCATGGCTTTAGTGAAGTTCATCAATCAATTTGGATTGAACTTGAGCCATTAGCTGCAATCAATTTGGTTTATATTTTGATTTAACCCAATTTGGTGTTTTAGGTCAATTTGGGTCAACTTGGGTCAAGAGGGCCAATTGGGTTTGGTTCGACTCTATTGAAGGTCAAGTCATATTCAAATTTTAATTTTGACTTAGTATGAATCAATGGTTTTAAGAGATTTGGCTTAGGTTGCAATTTGGCTAGTTTAAGTTCATATGGGTTAAGGGGTTAACTTGGTCAAATGAATAAGTTGACTTGGTTTGACCCAATTTGTGATAATTGATCAACCTAGGGTGATCAACAATCATGATGGGAGGTTTTGATGGGCTTAGTTCAATCTAATTTGGGTAGGATTAGAACTTGGCTCAAATAGGTCAAATTGGCCACTTTGGGTCAAGTGGACCAATTGGGTTTAGTTGGCTTGATTTTGGGTTGAGTTTGATTTAGTTGAGTTTATATATGGATTTGGGATTGATATATAAAATTGCAATTAGGTTCAAATGGGTTTTGGTTCATTTGAACATTTCAAGTCAAAAGGGTTAAGTTAGGTTTGACTTGGGTTAATTTTGGTTTGGCTTGATGATTGTAGATTTCATTTATATTTGTGAATATGATTGAAGTATGATTGATTCATGAGAAAATCAATTTAATTTGGTTTTGGAATGAAGGAATTTGGCTAAGTCCATGGAGTTGGGTCATGTGGCTAGGTTTGGATTTTGATTTGGTTTGATTTAGTTTTGATAATTTAAATGTATATTTCATTTAAATTTGTGAATATGATTGAAAATATGATTGATTTGTGGAAAAAATCAATTGAGTTTGACTTGATTTGGATTAAGATTTGGCTAAGTCCATGGGATAGGTCATATGGCTTAGAAGGGTTTTGATTTAGTTTGATTTAGTTTTGATCATTTAAATGTAGATTTGATTTATATTTAGAAGATGATTGAAGATATAAATTTATTATGAGAAAATCAATTGATTTTGGATTGATTTGGATTAAGATTTGGCTAAGTCCATGGGATAGGTCATATGGCTTAGGAAGGGTTTCAAGTTTGGATTTGATCATGGCTTCAATCATTTGGTTTTGGAATTTGGGTTTGGATTTGATGCTTCAATTGAACTTGAGGTTTGGTTTGAGAAGGTGAACATGTATTGGATTTGGGTTGTAGGTAGGTGGATTATCCTAATCTCTAAGGCATAACCTAATCCTGGTATGGTTAACCTTCTAAGTCTTTAGGCTTAGGTTAAGTGTTTACCTAATTTTAGAAGTGTCTTATAACTAGGAAAACTCCTAAGTCTAAGATGGGAAGTTGAATCTGCACTCCAAAAGTGAGGTCAACAGGCCTTTGGCTCCATAGTGTTGCCATTGGAGATAGATGATTGGAAAACCAAAGCCAAGTTTCACATTATAGACTTTGATACATCTTTCAATGCATTGCTTGGTAGACCATGGATACATGAGAACAACATAGTTCCATCCTCTCTACATCAGTGTATGAAGTTTGTGAGAGGTGGGATCGTCTACTATATCAAAAGAGATCTCAAGCCATTTATAGTTCATGAGGTTGGCATATATGAGGATCTGACTTACTACCTCCCTCAAAATCAACAAGTCTATTCTCATGAATTTGTCCAAAGTTAAAAAAAAGAAAAAAAAAGAGAAACAGATAAAGAAAAGAAAAGAGAAAATAAAAAATGAAATAAAAGGGAGTGGAAATAGACTTGGAGGAGGAAGTGGAGCCTAACATTAAATTAAACCCACTGTTCATTAATCAATTCAAACATATGGGTAGGATGACCTGACCTCCACTAGGCAAAGGAAGAGGCCAGTTCAGAGGCAATCCCAGGGTAGAAAACCTCTTTATTGGCCACCCAATAGAAAATATGTCCCAACTACTAGGAGTACACCTACTATCCATATAGACTTAGAGTCTAGTTCATAGGATGAGTCTTATATGGTTAACACACCAGCCAGCTCTTCTCAGCAATAGATTCCCTTGGAGGTGATAATTGAGCCATACAACGATGAAGACCGGGCTCCAAAGCAAAGCATAAGTGTGTCCAAGTCTATATGTGAAACAGTTAGGCATTAGTTGGGAACCTTAGCTCTAACCCCACTTTTCTCTCAAAAATCTGAGGGTTTGGTAGTTAAGGAATCCCCTAAGTCATCCACATGTGTGAAGACGCAGAGGTTCTTTTTGGGAGCATCATCCTCAAGTCAAGAAGTTGATGTAGAACTTTAGGATGATTCATATAAAGATTTAATAAAATTACCTTTTGATTGGTACTTGGCTTGTGTTCAAAATTTAGTAAAGGAAAGGTTAATCCCACATATTTGGTCAAAGCATAGGTTAGACTACTTTGAAATAATATGGAAGAACAAATGAAAGATCTCTCAATCAAGACCGGGACTAAGATTTGGTATAGTGGGTCTAGTCGATGATGATGATTACTGCTTAGTCATCACCAATCATTTGGAATCTAATAGGTTTTCTTCAAATCACATTAACTCACATGAGGAGCAGTGCTTAGAAACATTAGATGATCCAGATGATTTTAAAGTCAGAGATGTACCACCAGAGTTTGAAGAAGAGATCAAGTCAACCATCGACGAGCTCAAAGAAATCAACTTAGGAACTGAAGAAGATCCACGCCCAGCATAGATCAATTCTTTGTTGAATTAAATTGAAACTAATGACTTAGTTAAGATATAGATTGAGATTAAGGACTACTTTGCATGGAGCTATGAAACGATGCCTAGATTGGCTCCTAATGTAACGATCCACAAACTAGCAATAGAGCTTACTACTAACCCTATCAAGCAAGCTCCTAGACGCATGTGATTAGACATAAAATAATAGGTCATTTATGAAGTCAAGAAATGGATCAATGCTAGCTTCATCCGGGAAGAAAAATACTCTACTTGGTTAGCCAGCATTGTCCAAGTTAAGAAAAAGAATGGCCAAATTCACATATGCATCAATTTTAGGGATTTAAATAAGGCATGTCCAAAAGATGAATTTCCACTACCAATCCCTGAGCTGATGGTGGACATTGCCTCATCTCATGCAATATTCTTTTTCATGGATGGCTCATCTAGATATAACCAAATAAAGATGGCCCCTAAAGATGAAAGAAACACTAATTTTAGAACCCTGATCAGAATCTATTGCTATAAGGTCATGTCTTTTAGCCTTAAAATGCTAGTGCTAAATACCAGTGGGCTATGACATGAATCTTTGATGAACTCATTCATCATCAAGTCGAGTGTTATGTCGATGATCTCATGGTCAAAAGTAGAGAAAAGGAAGACCATCTCTTTGACTTGAGAGTAGTTTTCGAACAATTAAGACAATTTATCCTCAAAATGAACCCCCCTAAAGTGTGCATTCATAGTAGCTTCAAGGAAATTCTTTGGTTTTGTTGTCCGACACCAGGGAATCAAAATTGATGCGAAGAAGATCAATGCGATATTAGAAATGCCACCCCCTAAAAGTTTAACTCAACTCAGATCATTCCAAGGGAGCTTGGCATATCTAAGATATTTTATATCCAACCTATCGGGAAGATGTGAGCCATTCTCAGCACTTCTCAAAAAGGATGCCAAGTTCAAGTGGGATGGCAACTGTGAGAATGCCTTCGAAGACATCAAGCATTACGATGGCACTCCCTCAAATTCTATCCTGCAAGCTACTCATACTTTACACTGCTATGTTAGATGACTCCCTTGGTGCTTTGTTGGCCCAAGCCAATGATGAAGGGAAGGAAAATGCACTATATTACCTCAACCGTCATCTAATCTCTCCTAAGGTAATTATCCATCCATTGAGAAGCATTGCCTAGCTTTAATCTTTGCATCCTAAAAGCTACAACACTACATGCTTACTCCTAAGGTGAACTTAATCTCTAGGATCAATCCACTACAGTATCTCATGACACAGCTGACGCTATCTGGATGGTTGGCACAATGGTCCATGATCCTCTCAGAACTTGACATTACCTTCATACCCTCCGTGCGGTGAAAGGATAAGCTCTAGCAGATTTCTTTGCAGCACACCCACTTCTTGCTGACTCTTGGCTTAGTGATGATCTCCCCAGTGAACTAACCATGAACTTAGGGGATACTAGCATTCACCACTGGTAGATATACTTTGATGGTGCGTCTTCCTCTCAAATAGGAGAAGAATGATAATCTATTATTCTAGGAAAGATAGGGGTAGGAATAGTTCTCTTAACTCTAGACCACGATGTGATAAGATTCTCATATCATCTGTGTAATCCTTGCACCAACAATGAAGCCAAATATGAGGCACTGAGTGCCAATCTGGAGTTAGATGTTACTCTAAGCATCCAGAACATCAACATCTTTAGGGATTCTTAGCTTGTTATAAACCAAATCGATAGGTCCTATTAGGTTATAAAGCCCAAGCTCCATCATTACCATAAGTATACCATAGGGTTGTTGGCCCAAATCCTAGAGGTTACCATTTATAAGATTCTTCAAGGAGAGAATGCCATAGTGTATGCTTTAGCCAAGCTTATCAAGGAGTTGGCATGTTCGGAGGATGAGTCCATATCAATAAAGGTCCAAAATAAACAAGTCTTATCCCTTTATTTATATTGAACTCATCAAAAAGTACTCTCTTGAAGGAGAGGTTGCCATTTCCAAGAAGGACGAGGAGATAGATTGGAGGCAACCATTCATGAAATACCTAAATAAGGGCAAAGTACCTCAAGAGAAGTCCCAAGCCTATCAGATGAAGTAGAGTGTACTTTCTTACACTCTTGTGGATCGTGTCTTATACTGGCGATCTTTCGATCATATGTGGTTACATTGTTCAGACAAGCACGAAGCTCGTAAGATTGTGACCGAGGTACACTCAGGATTATGTGGAGCCAACCAATCTGGTCTAAAGATGAAAACCAAGTTCAAGAGACTATGATACCATTGGCCGTCGATGATCAAAGATTACATGGATATTACTAGGCGATGCCACTAATGTCAAATACATGGTGTGGTCCTACACCAACCACACAACATTCTACATCCTACATTGGCCTCATGGCTATACGAGTGATGTGTTTCTAACATAGTTAGTTCGATTGATTCTCCTTCTTCAAATGGTCATCAGTTTACCTTAGCTGCTACTGACTACTTTTCCAAATGGGTGAAGACAATTTTGTTCGGAGAGGTCACAACTTAGCATGTGCTCTAATTTTTAGGAACCATATCATATATAGGTTCAGAATGCCTCGATGACTTATATCTGATAATAGTACTGCATTCACGAGCACCGAGATCAACAATTCTGCCCAGAGACATAATATAGATTGGAGATATTCTACCATCAACTACCCGAGGGCAAATGGCTTAGCAGAAGCCTTCAACAAAACTCTCATCCAAATACCAAAGAAGAAACTTGACAATAACAAGCGATAATGGCATGAGAAGTTAGTTGAAGCCTTTGGACATACCACACCACATATAGAACTCTAACTCAGTTTTCTCCCTTCTCCTTAGTCCCAAGTTTCTACTATTAGAAGTCCAACTCCCATCACTAGGATAGAGGGTATCACAGTAGAATGTCAAGTTGTGATTAGAAGAGCTCGAAGGATTTGTAGGAGAGATGCCTACGAGCATGCTAAAACCTCGAGTTGTACAAAGCTAAAATTATTCAAGCTCACATGTTAGTCTGTCCTAGAGCTATTCAAGTAGGAGAGATTATTTTAGTTCTAAGGAGACAAATTATTATCTGTCATAAGATGTGAGGCAAGTTTGAACCCACTTGGGAAGGCCCTTTTGCCATAAAGAAGGCCTACCAAAAAGGATCTTATCAACTTATTTATCATAAGGGTGAGCGTCCAATGCTTCCAATCCATTGGCTCAACTTAAAGAAATATTATAAATTATGTTTGAAAATAATTATCATCAATGAAAATTCTATTTTGAATTTAATCTCTTCCATGTTGAAAGTATTCTTATTTGTGAATTTTCCACGATGTGTTTAGGGTTGGTGTAAGGAACTTAAGCAGCATCCTATCCTTCATCAGTACAAAACAAATACAAACTACACACAAACATATAAAACAAATGTATATATTTGGTCTCGGGCAACAGTGAGTTAAGATAATGACCCCAAATGACACTTAGTCAAGAGGCTCTAGGTCTGGACGTGCTACCCTGTGTCACCCCAGTGGTCTTCTTGCTTTAAAGGATGTAAGTCTTCTACGCTTTCCTTCCTTACTTGGCCACTACACACCAATGAGCACCTTATTAGTTTGGTAGGCCTTACTATATGGTCAGTAAGCTACCTCATGTTGGCTTCGTTTAAGAGGATGTGAGTCTGCTATGCATTATTCTTGGATTAGCCAACATACACTGACTTGGTTGAGTATTTTTGAGGTTTAGGATAAGTCCCCTAGTGGCTCCTTCCCTACTAATTGCTTCAAGTCTGGGTCCAGTCCTTCCTTGGGGTTCCTCGCTTAGTAGACTCTCTAGCTTAGATAACATTTATCTCACTACTAACAGACTATTCTGATGATCAGTTCCACTTCAAAAGTTGTAAGCCTACACGCTTTCATTTCAAATTGATCATTGCACACCAATGGGCATCTTAGGTTGGTTGGTTCTCACTATGCTGATAGATACACCACTCATGCTAATGGATACACCTTAGGTTGGTTAGTTCTCACACCTTAGGATACACCACTCATGGCATATGTAAGTCTGCTACACTTTCTCCTCACCATACACCATAGATAATGCTCTTCACTTCCATGTGGACACTATATTTGGATCACATTCTTTGTGATACCATTTAAAAATTAACTGGGTTACTATCAAATTGGATAGTTCCCCCTTTCTGAGTAACCACCCCTATGGTTGGAGAATTCGTCATGTGGATGTACAGATTCTCCCTTGGTCTAGTAAATCTGAGATAGGTTAAGGTTGACATATCCCCTTTTAATGTGGTCCATCGTACACCAACAATGTCCACACTAAAATATAAATAAAATATATATTCACTTGTAGATTAGGAGGACACCCCAAGTGGTACCTTTTCCCAAGAGAGTATCTTATCTTTAGGGCAGTCTTAGCAAAACTCCCTATAAGAATCACCTGACAACTCTTGAGATGATATAAGTCCCCAAAGACATTCACTCATTAGTTGCCCCTAAATCAGGTTCAATTAGTTACCCAGTCACCCTAGAGTTCCCCTACTTTAGAAGATGTAAGTCTGTTATGCCTTCTTTCTAGTGCAACCGTTGCACACTGAAAGGCAACCCCTTAGGTTGGCTAGCTCTATCCCATGGCCAGTAGACTATCCCATTAGATTTAGAAATTTGAGATAGGACAAGTCTGATATAGCTCCTTCTCAGTGGGTCCATTGCACACCGACATGGTCCATAAATTAAATCTATTAAATTTGACTGAGCTCCATCCCTAGCGGATATGCCCTCAATTCAAAATTAAACTAAACCAAATAAACCATATTAAATCACATGAGATTAAGATAAAATTAATCCCAACTACTTTTGATTTGACATAAGTCCTCAAAGGCATTCACTGTCGCCTCAGTCGCCGTTCAATGGCATCAGCAGTCACCCTAGTGGTTATTCCTGGCTTTGGAAGATGTAAGTCTGCTACACCTTCTTCCTAGCATAATCATTGCATACCAAAAGGAAACCCCTTAGGTTGGCTAGCTCTACCCCACAACTGTATTATCCCTGGATATGTAAACCAGAGGGTCAAGTCGATATAGCTCTCTTAAGTGGGTCCATCGCACCGACAGGGTCCATAGATTAACTTAAATTAAACCCAATCTAATTTTCCCTGGAGTTAAAACACACCCTTCTCCCTAGTGGAGCCCCAAATCATATATAAATAAGTCAAGCAAATCAAATTCAAAAAATAACCTCCTAATGGAGCCAAACCAACTAAGAGTCTAAATCAATGAAATCCAACCAAACTCTTATCCTGGATACATCCCCAAAATAATCTATGAAATCAAAGTCAAATCAATCCTGGATAGCCCCACCGCTTCCTAGTGGAAGGTTCATAAACCCATCCCTAGACTGAGCTCATCTTAGATATGCCTCCACATCAATTAAAATAAAATAAATTAAAGTCAATTCGATCTTAATCCCTAGTGGATTATTGATTCTTATCCCTAGTTGATCTTCTTTCCACAAATCTTATAATAAAATCAAATTTAAACCTTATTCCTAGCAGATTTTCTTTTTCTATGCCCTCGACACAGACCCCTCACATGTCATCTCCAATGCATGTGTGATCACCTAGCGGATCTCCTTCCATGTCCTTGCCATGGAATTCTCATCAAATCTTATTTTTTCTCTTATGCACACCTTTAATACTTCAACCAAAAGCCTAAAATGTATTCATTCAAATTACATCATCTTAACATTATAATCAACATTTTATGATTTGTGATGGTGCTCAAGCTCAAACTAATTATACAATATCATGCTAAAATATGAATTAACACACTATATTATATTATAATTTGCTATAATATAATATATTGTCCAATGTTACACCTTATTTGAATAACTTAAAAGGAATAAATAATAAAATTTTCTTAAAATATGAATAATGTTCATTTGGGATGTAAAATTGTTATGTTTCTATTAGAAATGGTACAAAATAGCATAATTTTAGTGTCGTTTCTTGGTGCGTGCTGTGAATTTGGCTAAATTCTTCCACCTCAACCTTCAAAAACAATTTTGTGAGTTTTGGCCCAATGTTTCAAAATGAAAGTAAAACATACTAAAAAGTACAATAACATTTAGAAACACACCACAACATTCATATATATATGAAGTTATATTTTTATGTACATTATATTTTAATATGCTTTCATATAATTTATTATCTTACATTACACCTTAAAATGAATCACTTTAAGAAAAAAATTATAAAATTTGGTTGAAAAATGAACATTCATTTTTGATGGAAAATTCCATTCTTTTGATTAAATGACACACCATAGCACACCCCCAATGAAGTTCCCTAAAACTTAACTTAAATTTGGCCAAATCCCATCATCTATACCAGTACAAACTCTACTACATCATACTATAACAAACTAAAATATGCTAAACAACAAGTTGTAATACACAATAGTATGCTATAATGCTTGATTCTACACTATGTTATGGCATCCTATATTATAATACACTATAACATAATATATTATATTATATTCCATATCACATCATAAGGGATTGTTTAAGATAAAAATATCATAAAATTAGTCTAAACAATATAAAACTATATAGTTGTGGAAAGACTGACACTTAGAAAGGACTACAAAGCTAAGTTGGCATATAGTAATGCTGCAATGACAACCTTGTAGGGAGAAGTGCACCATGTATTTTAGATAAGGGCCTCTCAACTCAAGGAAGGATTTATGTTTCATTGAAGCTAGTTAGAGGCTCTATTGAAGGAGGATTGAGTGATAGATTAGATTGATCAACATCTAAAGAAAGTCCCAAGGATAATTATAAGCCCCAACAAATGAGCATTTTCAGGGACTAGGTCTTTTCCCATTACTCAAGCAATCGAGATCACCTCACCAAAGGGAATGATGATGCTCACCCTCACCAACTCAAAATGCTATACCATATATTTAGTCACTGTAGTTGTTAAATGAATAACTAGGACAATAATATTCACTAAGAATTCCATTTTGCGAGAAGATTTGTACTTCAGAATACCTGATAAACTAGTTTCTACAGTTGCTTCAAATATCTCCTTCATGCTACCCAATCTGAACTTATGAGTACCAGT
Source organism: Cymbidium sinense (assembly GCA_021442155.1). NCBI lineage: Eukaryota > Viridiplantae > Streptophyta > Magnoliopsida > Asparagales > Orchidaceae > Cymbidium > Cymbidium sinense. The sequence continues at coordinate 89,404,424 of CM038214.1, read as the reverse complement.
AGCAGCATTGCGTGATCCCTTGAATCCTCCTCAGATGGAATCTTGGGTTCCCTGTGATGCGTCACTCTACAATTGGATACTGCATCTTCCTTGGCATGAGTTTAATTTTTGGGTCAACTAAGAAAGATTCCACTATCTCTTTCTTGAATTGATCTGGAAAGCATTTCTTGCTAGATCAGATTGAAAGTGATTCACTGACTAATGTGTTTTTCTTGTGCATTTACAACATCCATTGCTTATGACTATATAGATGAAAAAGACTGAAATGGGACCAAGAAGACTGATTTGGTTAGCCACCCGTACTGACCCTATATCTTTCAGACATAGTCAATTCATACCTAGCCCGTTATCCTTTTACTTACTTTCTTTCGCTTTCTCTAGAGCTCTTGCTTTGCTTACTTTTCTAGCTTCTTGGCTTGCCCCAAAATTTACTACCCAAATCTAATTGAATGTTAGAGAAGAGCACTCTATTTATTCTAAAATTTGCATTGGGGCTTACCAATTCTAGCACCTCTATCTTTCAAGCACAGTTGAATGAAAATAGCATCTTTTTGTCATACAAAGGTTGGAGAATCTAACTATTTACTTTATTGCATAAAAATTTGCATGGAGTTTGATCTGCTTATTCACTCTTTTATTCTATGACCAGAAACACCATACCATGCAACAACTTTTTATTCTTTTCATTGGCAGATTCCCCACAACTTCCACTATAAACCCATGGCTAGCTTCAACTATAGAAGACAACACATTTTCTAGGCCTAAAGTAATGTCAATATTTCAATGTCAATGAAAGAACCTATTTAGGAAGTTCTTTGAAGAAAGTGAGTGTGGCAATCCTGTCCTATAAAGAATCTACTGAACAACTTTTTATGATTCTTCAGTTCATTAGTGAGGTGGAGTTTACAGAACTCTCCACCAACCTTGCCCATTAGTTCTAATTTTTCTTCATCTGCTACAAGACAAGAAAAATGAACAGATGCAATGAGAACTCTAAGCTCTAAAAATGAAACTACAAGCAGAAATGATGGAAACTAAAGCACCGGATAAGATCAAAAAGGTAGACTAGAACCCCTATTGCAAGAACAGTGAATTTACTCAAAAATGTACTAATAGCAAGGGTTCACATAAATGACTCTATGGAAGTCCTCTCCCACTTGAAAGCTAAATTAGGAGAAGAAGTGTCCCAAATCAATGCATTCCATTCTTGGCAGAGGTTCTTTCCGTCTAAGACCTTGAATTGAAGTACTTCATCCACCTTAGAAGAGTGAAATAAATGATCATTCAAAGTAGACCCAAGGAAGATCGAAAAGTGGCTTCAAGATATACTTTATGTCTGGAAAGGGCTCGATTGAGGGGATAGAGGAAAAAGCTATAGGATCAAATCTTTAAAAGGTAAAGCTTGTTGTATGTGTTGAAACAAAAGGTAGAGTTGATATTATGCCACTCCGATCTTTCATTTTTCACCTAAGTAGAATTGGCTTGACATGCTGATGGCATAGAAGCTGCTCTTGATAAAGCTCTTTTTTCTTAAGGGCAAGAAAGATATATTACACTCGTATTAGTGCAATGATCGATTTCTACCTACTTCCTTTCCCCTTCTTCACCAAAAGTGACAGATTCAGTCTAGGTTGAGCTTAGTCTTCCCTGCAAGAAAAGTAGTGGTCGTGCACTATTATCTTTTCTTTGGCTCATCATTGATCAATTGAAAGTGAAACACAAAAAGAAGAGAAAGAATCAGAGAGTAGTTGGTAGTTCACTGGAGGAGTACAGGTTAGCAAAGTGATGAAAGGCTCGTTAGAGAGGCATAACAATGAGTACTTCCTTCACTGTGAGACTGAACTTTGAAAACCTACTTGTCAAACCAAAATTTTTTGAGTATAACGGCTAGCCTTCTTGACCTGCCCCTTTTGTTGATACCTTTCCTGCTAGATTGCTTTCTCAAAAGGGATACAAAAACCCAAAACTGTACTATTCTTCCTTGGAAGAAATGTTGACATGGTGTGGTTCTTCAGAGAGGAAGGATAAAATAGAATTCAAAAAGAATATAGGTTATACGGAAAATAGAATTTGAAAAGAGAGGAGGTATATACTGGCTCAACTAAAAGGAGAGGCAAAAGGATAGAATAGACTTTCCTTTCAATCAAGTATATAGGCTGTACGGAACAATATAGCTACTTCTTTATATTCTCTAATCATATCTGATACTGAAAGAAATCATATACTTTATTCCTAGTCCACAAAGACTGACAAGATGATATCCAGTAAAAAAACCTAACCCTATCTGAATTGAAGTAAAGAAATACATTTTCTACAATTTCCCATGGGGGAATAGAAAATTCTATCTTTTATCTACAAAAAGGGAAATGGAGTTTTAAATGAAAGAAGCAGCTATACTTACTGGATAGTCAAGAAATTATAAATGAAGTAGCTGCCGCTACTTGCTTGAATTCCCTGATATGAGTAGATAAGTGTTTCTTTCTTTCTATATCACTTCTTTCAAGACTATCCTTAGGAGGCCCGAGTATCACTTTTCAAACCTTGAAAAGGAAGAACAAAGCGCTCTTTTTGATCTAAGAGTGGGGCATTGGTCAACTAGATCTAGCTAGCTAGTCAGATGGTTAGGTAGAATCAGGAAGGTTGTGAAGGAATGTTTGCTAAGTAGTGTCGGGTACCTATTCAAATCTACAAAAGTAGTTCATGGGACACTATGTTCCTTATCTATCAATTGTGTAGCTCTTACTAGTAACCGAGATGACTGCCCTAGTTGTGGAGCTAGTCATCCTTCATTTCTTTTGTTATTTATCTTTAATTTACTTTTTAACTCGTCCTTCTCTCAGAACTATGGTGACTAACCTTAGTCTCTGTGGTCCAATTACCAGACCATTTCTTTTGCTCCGCACCTTGGGGGTATGGGGAGTGTTCTACTTTCTGTAGGCAGTTCATACAATAGTATGATATTTTATATTTCGGATCAATATTTAAAAATTACCTTTTGCAAAGCGAAAATTTCTAACTTGGCTGAAGTGGTTAAGGGGGAGGCTAGATTCACCAGGATGAGTAGCCAGAGAAGGAGAAGTGTAAGGTCCAGATCAGTGAAGCGATTTTGCCATTTATTCTATAAAACACAATCCTTTTTATGGATGGAGAATTCCTATTTTGAGTATTAGCCTGGTGAGTGTGATCGATAGCTCAATGCTTGTGGTAGAGATTTAGAGCCTACCCTACCTATGGGTTGAATAGTTTCTTCATTAGTGTTGAATCATATTTCTTATGTTCTTATGTAATCGGTGAAAAAGTTTCTCCAACACTAGTGAAGAAAAAGGAAACCTAACAGTACATCTTAGACAAAGCATTGATTGTCTAGTTTTCAAGCATCCAACCATAAGAAGAGCTACTCTAATTCATTTGCTTCACACCTGTCACAATAAGGGAATTAGGTCCTAAAAAAAGAACTGAAAGAATTTTGGTCATTTTTAATCTCAAAGCGCCTACAACATGATGGTGGAAGAGAAGAAGAGAATTGTAAGATAACAAACTTGTAAAGTAGAGTCTAGCTTTCAAGCGTGTGTCATTAGAGCTCCCTTTGGCTAAGTATTCATAGGATGTATTCATTCACATATTGGGTACACACATCACATCGGTAGTCCTTAGACCTCCACTCTTCCACTCTAGAATAGTGAACTCTAAGGTTCATCAACATTTTCTTTTTCTCTATGTAATCGTATAATGTACAATGAAAAAATCTGAACTAAAATTGATAGCGCATTAAGAGAAAATCAGTGACATAATTTCCAAGTTCAAACTCCTTATTGCAAACTTCTTGTCTTTTCTCTCCAGGAAACCTTGGAACATAGAGTAGAGGAGAAGCTTGTATGACTTAAAATAAAGCCTACTAAAAAAGACACAGACTTTTCATTCAATTCATTTTGACTAGAATTCAATTACCAAACACCTTACAACTAGAAAAAAAAGTGTTGAAAGGCACAATTTTTGCACATATAGACAAAAAGAAAGAATACATTGAAGGGCATACTACTCATTTGAAGAAATTGAGGTTATGTAGAGGAGCAGGCTTTGGATACATAAGGTGCGTAGTTGTAAAGAAATGAGAAGAAATTCTTTTGTAGGTAGGAGAAAATGAACATTAAACATGTTGAGGGCAATGTTAAAAATTTGAGGGATCTGCAGGAGTTTGAGGTTTTGAGCAAGAAAGATGGGTTTTTGGAGCGAAGGTTGACTCTCAAATCATATGCTTTTTATTGCTTCGAACCTTTAGTGAATAGTGCCATTGGGGGAAGAGGCCCAAGTAGGAGTTGCAGTAATGGCATTCACCATAGTACTTTCACTAGTGCTTACAGTCTAACTAAGAGGAGTTCATAGCCAATCACTAGGTTCCATCAAACTGTAGCATGCCAACCAAGTTTTCTTATTTTATTCTATGGAGTTGCATTCCTTGGAGTGATGCTAAAGTTTTTTTCTAATTTTTGATCATTTCATGATCAGGAAGTCACACTAATGGGGCTAGTGATCGATCTGAGGTAAGCTAGTGAGCTATAGGAAAGCTTATTTTCAAAACACTTTTTCATTACTTAGAAGTTGTAAGGGTCACTTCGCTAATATTCAAGTTAGTTGAAGAGCTTCATAATGCCTTTCCCTTAAATGCTAATAGAAGAAGGTGACCTCGTGCATGAGTAATTAGAAGCATGATGGAGTGGATATACTTTCTCTACCGAAGACATCTGCTTGAGTGAGCTGGTCAACATCTCCCCAGTTCTATACATGTGAAAAAGAATTTCTGATCTTCCTTTCCTGAACCTGTGAGAACACTCTAAGAAGATGCTAGCAAAGATCACATTGAAGACTTTTCTAATTACATCGCATCCATCAAAAGAATGTCATTTTTGTGTGGTTGAGTAAGCGGAAAAGGCACTAGCTAAAGGAACTAGAATCATTTCATGTATTATCAATCAATGGAAAGGTATTCTACAAGATTAAGCCCTCTTTTACTAAGAAAATGGGGTATGAAACTCATTGATATGCTTCTTAAGGTGCTAACCACTAATTCATGAAGACTTTACTACAAATGTTTATGTTGCGGGTGAGATTATAAGATACTTTGCCTGCCTTATCCATTTAACCATCTCTTACTGGATCAACCAAATTTACTACTCCTCTAGATACCTCTGTTCTTACCACTTCCCATCCCTATGTGGGCCTTTCTCAAGCTATAGGATTTGCAAGTGGAACTCCATTGGTTAAACCAAAAGATCCTCGTCGGTTCTTAAGCTCTTTGCCTCTTTGCTAGAGGAAAGCTCTCCCTTGTCTGGTTCTACTTTGACACTGAATTCTTCCTATCATGATCTCAAAAGTCTTCCATTTCCAACAAGGAAGAGAGGGTAAGGAATCTTCATCTTATGGGTGTAAGTATCAGAGAAGGGGGTAAAATAGACTCTTACTCTTGAATCTATTCCCCTCTTGTAAAAATGATGTCCCTCAGGATTTACTTTGGGAATCCTTTTTAATGGGGATGGGGACACCCCTCACAGTGGATGGACATTACTAACAAATTTTCTTTTGCGTTGGATCTAGCGTGTAGTGGAAGGAGAATATGGAAAACATGTTGCATAAGAAAAGTAAGACATCTCGCTAATCACTATCATCATCATGAGTAGTAGCTTCAACAGTTAGTAGATTTACCTGATCCACTTTTTCACATTCAGGAATGCTTTTTAAAAAATAAAAAGATAAAACAATAGTTTGATTCTGAAAGAAGAAAAGGGAATCAGATTTTGATCAGACTTGATATAAATCATAATTCACATTCAAGTCATGTTATGTTCATAAGATAGAACTTATAATAAGCCACATTCTCCTACAATTTAGAAATGAGAATGCTCAGATTTTGAGTCTTCTTCATTTGCTTTGTAACCTTTCTACTACTTTCTTTTTATATAATGCTAGGATTTGATCCTTCCATGATTATGGAGAAGCTGCTTTCTCTTATTCTCTTGAGACTTAGATGGGAGGGAGGTCTTATCGGAATACTCTTTTCTTTCCTTTTTGTCTGATTTGGCCATAAGTTTCTATGTGAATAGCAAGAAGGTGTAAAATTGGGTGGAAAGGTCATCTGAGCTCCAAAATCTTGATGAAGCTCTCTCTGTGTTTTTTCTCGGATGAAGTTGAAATGCCCAATCCACCTTGATGGTTCCTCAGCGTGATGGGCTGAAGAGATAGAGGATCTGGCCGGTCCCTTGGAAGCCTAACAACATCACAACCTCGGTGGGGAGAGATTCTTGAAGAACTGCAAGACTCTAACTGAGCAATTACATCATTTTTGTGATAGAGGGAAACAAAAATACCATCTCTCAAATCCCAACGACCCAGAAACTAAAGTGATCCTTGATGAGTGTGTGAACATAATCGTCAAGGATCTAAAGATTAAAAATTCAGACGCAGAACTATAAGCACACATTGATTGTATAAAAGCAAACCCCCAACTCATAGAACCTTTGTGTAAGTAGCTTTTAGGGAGGGAAATAATAATCAATGGGTGTCAGAGTAGCTACAATTGTTTCAACAGGAGCAGTTGTCGGTATTGGTAACATTTTTAGTTTCTCGATTCATTCCATGGCACAAAATCCATTATTGGCTATGTAACAAAAAGAGTGGAAGCAAGAATGTTATAAGATGGTGTTTTCTATCTATTTAGTTTCTTTTCTAAACAAGAAACAAATGGATCAAAGTCATCCGCTATGAAAGATATTGACTTTGTCTTGGGGAAGGAATGTTATGTTCTAAGTTGAAGGCAAGAGTTATTTCTTCTAGAAAGGCTTGGAACCCATTTTTTTTAGAAGCTAGCTGTAAAGGCCTTACTAGTACTAGATAGGGGTAGCAGCATATCATAAAAATCCATAACCTATAGCAACATTAATAGAGCTAACCGCATATTCTTTAGCACTCATACCCAGGGAATTACAACTTCAATTCATTCTTCATTTAGTGTAGTTGAGACTGAACCTCCTCATTGGTACAACTAGAGATGAGATTAAGTTTTCACTAGTCAAATGTCAATGGTGCTAACATACTTCATTGACCTTAGTGCCTATAGTTTTCCTATTTTGCTTAGTAGAAAAATGATGAAAGGGAAATCCAAGCCCCCGAAGTGTAACCCCGTCTTTATATATCTTTACTACGCACCTTGCTTTGATATAGATAACCTATCTATCTCTTGGGTGTACACTCGCTGATCCGTACATCTAGCCATCCTTCTCTATATTCATCTCTTATTCTATGCAGAGGTGGACATCGGGGAAAGGTTGGTAGGGAAAATTGTTACTTAGTCTGAGACGGTTGTGAACAATATTCAACTGCAACTGATCTAAGAACAAACTCAAGAATCTCTGACTCAAAAGTGTTGTCTTCTATTGGGCGAGGTCCTCCACTTTGACTCATTCAGTCAAGCACTCCTTGTCCAGTTGTTCTTTCCCCATCAAGTAAAGAAGAAAATGGTACATGCAAGTGGTCCATGAAGCAAACTCATTTTATGAATTCAAGACTTCCATGGAGAGGAAGGCTTGGCTGGGAGAGCCATTAGGAAATTGTCATAGAGAAGGGAATAGATGATTGAAAGAAAAAAAGCTTCACTTCTTCTTTGGATCAATGGGTTTGCCTTTCAATTACTATCATCTAAATAAGAACTAACAAAGCTACATTGAACAAGAACTACTATGGATAAGGACACGCGAAGTGAAGACAATCTGAAAAGAATAGAAAAAATAATACGCTTACCCCTTTCCCTTATTCTACAAGTTGAATGCTCCATGCCTTTGTTCAAAAAATGAGAATCAAACAAGCAGCCCTTAACTCACTCATTCTCATTGGTGAAATCTATCAATTGATAAAGTAGGTAGGGGCACCTTCAGGTATCATAAAATGTGAAAGAAAAAGAATTAACAAAAAGTGACTGTAATGAAGTAGCATACAAGGTTCTAGGTAGCCTAAAAGAAAAAAGGATGATAGGATTACTCCTTCAGTACTAAAGGGCACCATACATAATGCTTCATCAAAGGATAGTACACATGAAGGAGTGGGGCCATCTATTCTCCATCTGAGGATGTGACCCCAATCTCTCCTTGGCAAAAGGTGGGTTGTACTTTATACTTGGATTATCGATGCCTTAAGCCTATTATGGATTTGTGTTCTTCACTAGTTCACTCACCGTTGGACTTTCACTTCTTTATATTTGCTGAGGACTTATTGTTGGGGCTATGGTTTCTCAAATTTTAGATTGGTTGGTTCACTACTATAGAAGAGGGGGAACCCTTTCCATCCCCATCTCACTCTCATTACAGACTGTGCTATGTCTTCAAATCTTTTTCCTTGTAACATTTTCCTTTTCAAAAATAAAACATGAAGTAAAGATTTAATTAAACATAACTCGCTTGCCTTGTGCTTTGTGCTCGTAGTTCCTATTTGTGCCTTCTAGTATTCAATCTCCACTTTCATTTGACTAGTCCCAACAAAATATGAGAAAAGTGATGAAAAACACTCTTTTTGTTCATGTTAAGATCATTGCTTCTTTGTCTTACGATTGCATTAACATGGCGTTGTCTTTTGTTTGATCCTCTCGAGTCAAGTCCAAAAGATCTAATTCTGGATTGGACTACTTCAACTTACTTTTGAACGTGGAATTTCCTCTTCTGAGGTAGCAGAAGAGGCAATCAATTGAATGTGGGATTGGACACTCCAGATTCTTTGAATGATTTGGATTCTATCACTTTTGTCTCAAGCTCAAATTCTCAAAATTCCACGAGTCGATCTCTCTACACTGTCACCTTTTCTCAACTCTTTCTCTCTTTTATGTTTCACCACATTCATTTCACCCTTCACCTTCATAAGATAGTTTGGGTAATGGAATCTTTACTCACCCTTTTGGCTTTGAAAAGACTCATTTGGCTAGACCACCTTCAGTAGGGTTTTCATCTAGATCACGTAAATTTTCCTCTGCCCTAGGAGAAGCCTTAGTCAATGAACCATAAGGTATTTCCTTTCAAATCTAGTTCATGGGCTGGGTTCCCTTAGGCCCTTCTTCACCAAGTTCATCCATTTCATGAATGTCTTCCTCTATCTGTAGAGAAACAAATCCATTAGAAGCTAAAGAACAAGAAAGATTGGAATAGGTTGACTAGTGCCTTATGTAGATCTAGTGGAGAAGATAAGCTTGGGATTGGCCTTTTGATTGGAGCAACTATTCTAAGAGCTTCATGAATCAACTCTGCATGTTTGGTGAAACCACCACTTCCCCAGGCTAACCCTTTTTGCCCTTAGTAAAGTTAGAGTTTTTTTCTCTCTCTCACGCATGCTTGAGTCTTCTCCCTAGTCCTAGAGTTGAGCTTTAAGGTTCTTACTAGAGCTCAATGAGATATGGGTTCAATTCCTTTATGCCTCATCCTAGTAAGTGTTCCATTGGGTTCCATGTATCATCTAATGATCTCTTCATGCTCCTAAAACTTTCAGCTTGACACGGATAGACTCTAGTAAGTGTCTATGCCAATGTTATCTCCCTTGAAGTTTCTTCTCAATATGATCTTGCTTTTGTGGGGATGATATACTAAATGGACAAAGGGAGCACTGTCGGGCAGATAACCCTTGATCTAAGATTTTTTTCACTTGAAAGAAACATAACTTTTAGGATTTACTATTCTAATTTGAGAAAGGTGAGGGGAACTAAATCCGTAGTCTCATTGTGTAAGATGGAACCCCCTTACTTCATTGTATGCAATTTATTTCATTGTTTAGATTAAGGTCCATCTATCTTAGGTACATAGATCTAAAGAGAATCGATACCTTGCTTCCCTTGTGCCTTAGTTTTCATAGCCAATGCTATCTCATGAGCTAGCACTAGAAGTTTTAGCGAAGAGATTCAAAACAAAGCTGAATCTACGAACATGATAAACATCCAATTATGTGTATACACCTCCATTGCAAAAGGGCAGTCGTTTTACCATCCATAACCTTTGACAACCCAGCAAATCATATTCAAGAATAGGCCACTAAATATGGCTAACTGTCGAGTTGGGTGATCAATCCTTTGAGTTGGGTTGGGAACCTTTTGTCTTCATAGAAGAATGAGGTATAACTGAGGAGTATGTAGCTTCTTTGGTTATGTTGGGTGGGGGAGGGGAACTGACACTAAAGCGTTATTGGTGTCATCATCACTTCTTAGGAGGCAGAAGAGAATGGGAGGAAAAGGCGATAGTTTTCTTTGTCAAAAGGAAAGTGAAATTGCTCTTATACAACTTCCACCACTAACTGATATGGCAATGGTGATCCACTAGGAAACCCCATAACCTTCTTTACTTATCAAATTTAGGGATAAATTGGCTAAGGGATAGGCGGTAGGAATGGAAAGCCGGTTTCCCCTACTAGCTAGTAGTTCATACTCTTCTAGATATATGAATATGAAGATAAATAAGGATCTGAAAGCTTCTTCTCCTGTTGATTGATAGCTCGAAGGTAGCTATCATTTCTTAAGCTCGTCGGGATGATCTATACTTGTAAGAAAGGTACATTTGCATCCGTTATTAGGAGTGGAAGCATCTGAGTCTGGGAAAATGATATTTAGGAAAAGAGTAGTACATGACTACTTGCACTAGCTACGAAGCCCATTTATCAAAAGCTATCTTGGTGCAAGGGCAGAAGGGGCAAACCTTTAGGGTATTGGTTCACCTATCAACTTAGTTAGTTACCCCAAGATTTGTAAGTACCTCAAAGAAAATGGCATTAGCTAAGATGCAAAGCTTCACCAGTTAAGGCTTTACTAGTATGATTCTGACAATCCATAGTTTCAACATACAACCCCGGTTGGCTATGAATTACACCCCTATACCGAAAGATAAGAAAAATGAAATAGAAAAATGGATCATAGTCAAACTATATGTTCTATTAGTTCAAGTAAGCACCTATTCACATTTGTACTTCTTCATAGATACATTGAGAAGGGAGGGCACTACGGTTCAATGATCTGACAGTTCATTGTGAATTTTTCCTCTATTTTGTTCAATTTTGATCTGTAAGGGTCCAAGGTCCAAAAATGATTAGTATGATTATTTCTGGTACATAGGTCCTTTTTTAGGTAAAGATGGTATTCTAGTTCATGTGGGAGGATTTGTTCCCTTCAAATAACATTCAATAAGACTCATCTATCTTTTCTTTCCATGATTCTTATGTAGTGGAAGAAGGTTGTTTGGTTCCACTTACAGTAATTCTTGCCTTTCCTCTATATCTCTAGTCAATGTTATTTGTCATGAGTGAAACTAAGACTAAGATATACTTTACTTTGGTACTCTACAGAGTTAGAAACTCTTTAAGGTTCCAAGTGATTAACCACTAATTGCTTCCAACCTAACTTTGATATTTCACTTTCATTTACAACTCTTTGATTTAGGTGGAATTTGTTGGTCACATGGAGAAACACGTGAGATCTCTATAAAGGAATGGTACACTCTGAAGTCAGGTAGAGATACCTTCTCTAGTGAAAGAGTTCTAAAGGTCACTTAAGAACTAGAAAAACAACACTCAGTCACCTACTCAAAGAATGACTACTCTTGTAGCTCCAATTAAATGATGGCATCATAGGTCACCTGATTAGGTTTTTTAGTTCTTTAGAGAAGAAAATCTAAAAGTACTTCCTGACCAAGAAGAACCAAGAAAAAGGTTTAAGCATCCTTAGACTTAGAACTTTCCACTGCCATCAATATAGAACTTATCTCAATAATGAGGCACTGTTTCGCCAACTTTAGTGTGTTAAAGTATCATGAGAAAAAAGAGGTTTAAGTAGTTGGGCATTGAGCAACTCCTCTCAGATTTGATGATGAATCTTTCCCAATGGTAAGCCTTCCACGAGACAAAGTTTAAAGTGATTGAGCGATGTCTCTCTTCTTTGGATTCTTTGATCAAGAAAAGGTGAGGATTAGGGTCAAATTAGGGTCTTGCTTACTTTCTTAGTTCGGCACAAGATGAGTTGTACTTTCCATTTGTTGTCACATATACATATTCTTATTTTGCTTCTATACATATTCATTTTACTCTTATATACATAGATCATATAGAGAGCATATGTTGCCTATGCGACCAGGAAAGTCAACCTACGATAGGTCTGTACTTTCATCAAGGGCACCCCGGTGCTATTTGACTTAACATCTCATTGAAGAGAGAGCGGGTCATCCATCCAATCCCTATGTTCACGGTGAGTGAAAAATGACGCACTACACAGATGCCATTTTGACCCTACAAAAGCTGGTGTCCATATGTTAACTTCATACCATGCCATGTTGCCGAGCTTCGAGAAGAAGCTAATGTTGGAAAGCTAACATGCAAGAAGAAAGAACTCTTCTGCAATGGAGGCTGAGAGCAAGAAGATTCTCACATCCGGAAAACTCAATCTTGACTTGGAAAGTCATTTCTAGACCTCGCTATCAAGTTCCGTTCTTCTCCCAAGTAGTAGGCTCCCTTTAACAAGAGGGACAAGTGATGACTTTAGTTGTACACCTAATAGAGAAATGGCAAGCATGGGTGAAGCAAAAAAAATAGAAGTAGAAAAGTAGTAGGTTAGAAGCCTAGAGAAATTTTTGATTGATTGAAACCTAGGACGGGGCGTGAAATGCTTTGAGGGAATAGGAACCATCCGACTATCTTGAAGAAGGAAAGAAAGAAGTTGGTATTCATAAGCAGAGGTCCACTGGGATGATAGATTTAAATCATATATTTAGCTGCACCCAAGTTTACTTTCAAGGGGGGGAAGGAAGGAGGCCTATCAAGTCACTTTCTTCTTAGGTAAGTTCGATTGGTGTGTAGCTAATCTCCTAATATCTGGGTCAGGGGACAACTCTGGCTCTTCTTACGTGCACTCATGAAAGAAAACTCATTTTAGCCTAGTTGGTGAATGAGCTTACAAGGTAGCGCTCACTGTATCTGTCATCACTTTTTTGAAGAGAGGCTGAGGCTTTCAAAATCTGTGACTCTCAATCATCTATCTTCTTTTCACCTAAAAATTATGGATTGGGGGAAGGCTTTCCTTCTTCGTTGACACCAACTAATACTAGACGATAGCCCAATCTCTTAGTCCCAAAACTCATTGTCTACTCTCTCCTTTCAGTTGAGCCGGTATATACCTCCTCTCCTTGGGAAACTCAATAGGGATCTTAGCAGCTTTGAGGGAAGCAACGAGAAAGAGATCAAAAATAGGGACAAGAATCACATTAGGGGAGTAAGGCAAGACAATGAGAAGGGATTTCTACGATGAATTCCCACTTGTACTGGAAGTGAGAACCCGATCTCCAAAAGCTAATTGGCATGGTTCATTCGAAACATTTGACCGGAGTAGATTGCAACTAAGCATGGCAAGAGTAGAGAAAGAAGTGAGATTCTAAACCCAGAATTTGGAATCCATTTGAAACTTTTCATCCACCCATGGATAAAAGTCATAAACATGATTTTTCTTAGTGAAGTCACATTTCCATTTTTTTATGATCTTTTGTATAATGCATTTCTCTTTCTCAATTATTATAGTTTAGAATTATCATCTCTAGACTCAAGGAGGAGGTGCATAACAAAGAGATGAGTGTCATATATTCTTGGAATGAAAAAGAAATAGATGAAAAAAAAAATCATAACTTGCTTTCTGGGCACACAACTTTCTCATGTCCTTGCTTACGGCTAGCCTATTCTACAATGAAATAGTATCTTCCCATGAGGGACCTCTTTACCATCACCTTTAGAAATGATGATCTTTTATGAAAACTATAGATTATAATATATCTTTGTGCGTGTATTATGTGGTAATATCTAGTATACATGGATCTTCAACGCATACATAATAGTTCATCTTAGAACTTCCTATGGATACAAAGAAATTATGTTCCTCTGATTGATGTACATCATGGCTTTAATAAAATGATAGAAAAATTTTGGTTACCCTTCCATTGAAATTTAAAAATTCCATTTGATTGACTTCTGCTTTGACTTTATACCGTGGGAGAATATACTTTGAACGATGTCTCAAATATATGTATGGAGTATATTTATGATATGTATGCTCACTCGCGGTCATACCATATACTTCAACTTTCCGCGTCGCTGAAAGCTTATAAGTCTAGTTGATGAATTGAACAAAAATTCGCTTGCCGCAAAAATTAAAAGAAAAATGAGTAGCTTTCGGGCATAGTAAATACTAACTATGACTTGCGGTCCAACAAGCCTCAAACTTGCTTGTAAAATGTTGACATCCCTTCTTGCCCCTACTTCTAATTTTTTTTCTTTCATTCTATGAATCATTCGTTAGACTTTTCTTGGTTTACGAGAACCTACCTAGTGTAGCGAAGGCTTATTTTGAAAGAAATGAAAAATGGGTTTTAACATAAGTCACTTCAGTGAATATATTTATTGCATATGAATCTCCATTCTCTATGTCTAACCACGAAGCCATTATCTAGTCTATTTGGTAGAACCTAAGTTGTATATCTGAATTTACTTTTTGATGTTAGTAAAGCTTAGATCATGTGTTTGCACTATCTCATTTATGATTTTTTTTGCTCAGTGTAGTTCAAACCGATTACCCTAATCAATCATGGTAGCCAAGGGGAGGGGGTGCTCCTTAAAATGGACTATCTTCATCTACCTTCTTCTGTTACTGGTGAGAGGCTTAAATAGAAATGAATTATTGGGATGACCAGATGCCTGAGTTGTAAAATAGGAAGGAATTATAAATATTCTCCATATCCTATTCCATAAAGGGCTAAATCCCTTTTTGGGTTTGACCTAGCTAGATTAGAGTTCTAGTCTAATAAAACTTTCTTCATTACGTGCCTTAGCTAGTTCTATCTTTCCCTCTCTCTCTATGTGGCTTGGTGGAGAGCTCTCGACTAATAAGAGGATGGTTATCCTTGTAACCATTTGGTCTAACTTGAAGCTTGCATAGTAACATACTTGTTCTCGAGGAAGTAGTGAGGATGGAGGATGAAGAAAGAACACCTTACTTGTCTCAAAATATTTTCACCTTTTCCATAGAAAAGAAAGCTAGGAAAGTTTGAATTGGAAGTGCAAACCATTCTCGAAGAAAAAATTACAACTATAGATATTTTGATCTCCCTTTTGTGTAGGAAATCCATTTGGGTCATCTGATCTCATGCTAGAAAAGAGAATGAATCCATTGAATAAGAGGAATCAAGAGAGAGAGAGAGAGAGAGAGAGAGAGAGAGAGAGAGGGATGATCCTTCTGACATATCACTAGTGGGAAATGAAGAGAAGCAAGAAAGAAAATAGCACACTCACTAATGGCGGGTGATGCTCACACACATGCCAAGATTCTAAGGATGTTAAAGAGAGACACATGCAAGTAGAACTAGTTGTTGAAAAAATTACCTATATACTTTGGCAATGAATAGTGTACAAGTGACATGAAAGAAATCAAAAATAATAAGCACCACAACCAATAGTTCTAAAATCTGTCAATAGAAATCTTATCCATCTCATGTAGATCCAATGGACTTCTAAGCGAGAAAGGCTAGAACTCAACTTTCATCTTCTTTTTGAAGGAAATCTATGGATATGGCGATAAGGTATTGGCGAGGCGAAGAGAATTGAAATTGTACCTTATGGAGCCTGCCTTTGTCGGTGTAAGCTCTCCACTTGCTTCTTATTGAAACTTGAACTTAAGCATTCCAACAGAAGTCATGGAAAAAGATTTATTGTAGCCTATGCATTTTTACACGAAATGGATGATATTGTTATCAGAACTATACTTTAGGGATTTTTGAGGGGAGGTACAGGAGTGGTGAGTTGGCCTATTTTTTCTTCATGAGTTTGCTTGGATCGTTTCCTCACCAAACCACTCATCTGTCAGTAGGAGTCTCAAGGTCATTATGGGCTGAATACATTCGTTGTGCATTGGGTTCTAATGTTAATAAATTGATATATGGAAGTTTTTTTAGAGACATATGGTGCCCAAGACCATTGGTTCTCTGGTTCTCTTTGCGATTAGGTATGTGAGGGTGGTGGCAAGTGACAAATATTCATCATGGGAAACTATATAAATCAATGCTTCTAAAATTTGTGCATGATTGGTTGATGAGGGGTCCTTGGACAATTAAGATGGATGGTTGGAAAGTGAGCGGCGGTTAGATCATCTTCTTAGTAAGCCTACTTGACTTTTCTTGAAGTACTAGCTACTTTCGGTCAATGAATTATGGGTGCTTATGGGCTTATGTGGTACTTCCATGCATTTGCCATGATCCTAGTGCCTTTTTTGATAGCACCTTTGACTAATGATTGACACCTTCTGATAGGTTTGAGATGAATCTTCTTCTTTAAAGAGGCCTTTTTTCTTTGTAGCCATTTGAGTTCTAGAGGTTAGTTGTGTTTCATTAAAATGATGGCTATAATTTTGGTCAATCAAATGTGATTCCATCTTTTCGAAGAAAAAACCCAAAGAACTTTCCAGTTGCTACCCCATGAAAGCATTTCAGGGGATTCATCCTCATGTTGTGTTTTCAAAGTATCTCTAAGACCCTTCATAGATCTGCGAGCTGATTTTCTTTCTACTTTTCACTGCAAGGTGATCCACGTAACACTTTATTATTTTATTTTATGTTTTCAATCTCAAAATATCTGCATCATAGCCCTTTCTAGTAAGGTAGGTGGCACCAGCATTTTTGAGACCGAATCACATCACTATATAATAGTACGTACAAAAGGGAGTTCTAGAGGATGTGTGCCTTTTTTTCATCTAGATCCATTTTTCTTTGGTTTTACCCATACAAACCATCCATGAAAGACATATTTTAATATCTACAGCTATTGTCTATCATAATTTTAGCAATCAACAAAGGAAATTTGTCCTTAAGGAATGCGTTATTTAGGTCTCTGAAGTCAATGAAAACCCGAATCCACCCATTCTTCTTGGCCGCTAAAATAATGTTTGCTAAAAAATTGAGATGTTTCTTTTCTCTTATGAATCCCACATCCTTTCCATTTCTGTATTGATTTCTCAATCTTCTTCATGAGGGGTGGATGAAAGTGTCATTGTGCTTGCTTGATGGGGCCAGCATCTAGATATTCAGTCTGTGCAGTTTTAGCATCTAGCCCAGGTATCTCAACATAACTCCAAGCAAATATGTCCAAGTATTCCTTAAGGAGATGGACATTTTATTTTGTTCAACTTCCCCTAATGATAGGCTTGCACTTAGGAAGAAGGGTTAAGGTTGCCTTCCATTCCCAAGAAAACCTATCAAACTTCATCAGCTATGGGTGGTATTGGTTTTAGGTTCTCTCAAAGTTATTAAGAGGGTTTATCTTCCCAAGTCATGGTCTCTTGCCCATCTTTCTCGACTAAAACCATATTTGCAATTACTACCCAACAAAATCTTCCTTGGGCTTTGTCAGAAACCCGTCAATCTCATTTTAATTGATTAGCAGTGGGCCATCATAGGTGCATGCAATAGGATCCATCTTGTGGGCCTACCTAGGTGGTTAGGATTTGAATGCTTCTACTCTGTTGGTCCTATCATTCCCCAAATGCATAGATGTTCATTCAGAGCATAGGAGCACCAAGGCCAATACAGAAAGAGCATCCTTAATGTCAATGCTTTTCCCCTAATTAATGAAAGCAGGCATGGAAGAAGGGAAGGAAAGAACAACTATTGAGAGTTAGACTATACCATGAGCCATATCACAGGAAGCTAACAAAAAGGATTCGAGGTCCACTACTTTTTATATGCTAGCACCAAAGGAAACAAGGCAAGGTGTGACTGTGAATGAGCAAGTTCTCAGGACTGCACCTATCAAGCAATCAATCCTCGACATTCAAACTCCTCCTAAAGCAGCACTAAGATAAACAATAGCAATTGGAAGAGAAAAAGAGTTGAAGAAGGGAAATGATTGTTTCACTAGGAAGTTATCTTGTCCATTCATTATCTCTCGTTCCAGGGTTAGATGCATATTTCACTCTATGGTTAGGTTCCTTGGTCTAGCCCGTGGATCGCTTGTCTGGAAAGATCAAGTATGCTTGCAACCCGGTCAAAGTTCCTTTTTTTTCTTTTTCAAGTTTAAGGAAAAGTATCATGCATTAGAGCCTTAGATTGACCCCCCCTACAGAAAGGAGACAGGCTCAAGTGGCCTAATGGCTCATCTTATTCTATGGTAATCCAAGAAGCAACTCTAACAGTCTGCTTAGAACCAGTCTATTCCTGAGCCATTAATTCTCTCCCCTTTACATTCATGTTCATATGGAAGGAATAGGAAACCCAAAAACTTGGTCCTCATTTTTAGCCAAGGTCAAGTTCCTCCCTTCTTGTTATTTAGAATCTATATGTTTTGAAAGAAAATAAGATTCTTCAATCTGTGTCTACCAGAGGTCAATGTTGTACTAGGACTCATAAAACCCGCTTTCTCTCATAAGTTGAAAACTAGCAAAGACCCCTCCCCTTCTCTTCTCTAATGGGAGTTATCACACTTTCCTGTGCCTGAGTTGAAAGGTTGAATTGAAGGTATGGAATTGAGTAAGCCCAGTGCCAGTTTTGTGGCCCAAGGGGTGCAAGTAAGGCGGAAAGGGAAAGCAAGATTCCATAACAAACTAATAACTAACCCTAGACCTATCTATAGAGTATAGAGGGTTGGATGTCTTTCTAGATAGTTCTTGATGTCTTTGTTGGCAAGGTATGAGAGGGCAAAATAGGAAAAAGGATGTACTAATAGTTATACATCTTGTTAAATCACTAGTTTTTCTTTCAATAAAGACCAGTATTCATATTCACAAGGATACTCTCCAAGAAAGCTAGTTACATAAAAAAAGTAAAAAGAAAAGTATAGGAAGGGGCAGACTCTATGAAATTGAGCAAAATGCTTGAAGTCATAGCTTTTGTTTTTAGAAGACTAATCTTTTGTGAGAGGTTTTTGGGGATAAAAGAAAGATAGTTTAGACAAGAAGAATTTTTTGAATTACCTGAGTTATAAGAGAAGGTGCGTAGGAAAGAATGGTTAATTTCTTGTTCGTACAATTTTCTACTCTTATTTACTTTTACTGGCCAGGAAAGAATAGATCTTTATCTTTCACAGATGATAAGGAGCTAGATTTTTTTCTTATTAGTAGTCCTTAGCACATTTAGGAATAGTTACTGCTTACAATAAGAAATTATTTCACACTCATTACAAAGGAAACCTTAGGGAGAAAAGAAAAGAGTCAAGGGGCATAGCTTATTCTATAAGTAGAAGCTAGTTGACTATCATAGTTGTATTTAAGTAATGATCAAAACACATTCCTTCCTTGTATTAGAGGAGTTAGACCCTAAGACTGGTATCAAAATTGGACTTCTTAGAAATTGACCGTTGATTAGAATTATAGGAGGTTTCCCATCTATTCAT
The DNA here is from genome assembly GCA_021442155.1 of Cymbidium sinense. Lineage (NCBI taxonomy): Eukaryota > Viridiplantae > Streptophyta > Magnoliopsida > Asparagales > Orchidaceae > Cymbidium > Cymbidium sinense. Next base: position 89,385,005 of record CM038214.1, on the reverse strand, counting down.
ATTCTCAAATCACTTTCCTAGAGGAAAGAAAGAGGGTTCGTTATTAGCATGGAGAAAGGAGCAATGAAGCAGTTCCTATATACATTCTTGGAAGATAGGGAGTTTTTTCACACTCCCCAAAGTAAGCAACGAGTACTAGTTCAATGAAAGTGACATATTATGGATGAGGTCTAATAGAAGGAGAAGGTCCATCTTTGCACGAGTTAGGTATAAGCCCACTTCATGAAATAGAAGGAGATGAGCTGATGATAAAAGAGTCGGTAGAGTTTGCGGCTAATGGCACAGAAACTCCAAGGCCAATAGTTGACATCGTTTCTTGACTTCAGACTTCATTGATGAGTCCAACATGAGAAAAAGAACAAGGTCTTCTTCCTTAGCTTAGTTTTAAGACTCTAGCTTTCAGTCTTCCATTTCCAGGTGAGTGTGCATAGAGATGACTTATTTCAATAGGCAATTGTCATTCTATTATATATGCAATTTCACTCTAGTAGCTCTTGTAGTTGAGGACATAGCTATAAGAGAAGAGCAAGAGGACCATGTCTTTGTCTTTACCCTCATCAAGCTGAGCCCCAAGTCAAATTTGAAGAAGTAGCTTTCTCTCTTTCTCTACATTATTGGACTCTTTTTTCTTTGACATAGCATTTAGAGGGGCATGGCAGCAAATAGGGACTACATAGATGGATACATTATCATATTATTCACCCAAACCCCTATTCCATGAAAAAGAAATAGTTAGAGAAGAGTAAGAATCCACCCACTAATATTACTCATCCTAGTTTCTCTCCTTATGGGTGAAGCAGGGAACAAAACAAGTAATTAAGTAAGCCAGGTTAGGGTCATTTCTTACTTATTGAGTTAGGGAAAGGGCAATCCTAAGCCCATGGGAATTTGATCTTCATTTTGCTTTAGTGGTCTAGTCTAAGAAGCTGAGAAGATTGGAGAAGCAAGGAGCAGCTCAATTGATTCTTTCAACCTGTATCTTAGACTACAACATTGATTGAGAAGGCTGATCCATCAACTATCAGATCAAGAGATGAGCCTGTTAGGTAGAAGGCATTTATCCATATAATGAAGGAATGCAACTGGAGTGCAGAGATAGTGGCAGAGGAAAAAGATTGGAGAAAATTAATCATTTTTTATGGGTACCATATAGCTATTTCTTCAGCTTCAGCAAGATATCACATTCTACTTGGTTCACCTCTTTGACATCATTATTGATGATAGAGAGTGGATTCTACTAGTTCAATGAACACGACATATCATTGAATTGATTCTTGATCACCCGATCCTCTCCTTAAAAAAGTAGGATAGCTATTTCGTTCCTCTCACTTTGCTCAAGCAGATATATACCTCCTCTCACTTTCCTCGAGCTTGTAAAAACCTATCCTTTCAATCTTATTACTTGAGGGATAGGAGAAATGGTTTACCAAATAGATTGTATTAAAAATAAAGAAAAGAAAAATGTGAGATAAGTCTATTTTAGAAAGATATTAAATATTTGCTTATTGAAAAAGTATTTTGCTACTTCAATGAAATGATTTTAGAATTTCATGAATTGATTTCTTTGATTTCATAATGTATATAATACACTGACTTTGATTTTATAAGTCAAGAATCAACTAAAAGGAGACACGAGCTTGCTATACTCGACTGAAAGGAGAGGAGAATACATATCATGCTATAAGAAATGGAGCATGTTTTTGTTTTTAAAGGTTCAATCACATTAAGAAAACCCAAATTAGGACTCTCTCTGACTAGTGCATTACAAGAAGAAGAAGGCAGGCAAACATTTTATGCTACGCATTACTCCTTGAAAGCCGACCTCCTCTTCTTCATCCGTGATGGACGTTGCAGATCAAAAGATCCTCGCCACCACATTGCAATCTATAAATGAAGATCATAAGAGCTAACATTTCAGAGGCCATATGCTGACATCATGGCTAAGAAAGCTAGACTATGTCCCTTCAAAGTTTAATACATTTGATGAGATTGGTGATCCAAAAGAAGTGCTCATTTTAATCATTTAGCCAAATTTCAGATGATATCATTCAACAGAAAAAGCTGTTTATCAAGCAGTTCCCTAGCTTGGTATGAAAGAATGCTTGTTCCTGGTTCTCTAGACTAAAAGTGAGATCTTTTAGGTTCTAACAACTTTTGGGGCATCTTAGAAGATCATCTTAGGCGGATCAAAGATCCATGCTTCATCATGTCAGTTAGACAATGTCCTATGGCATTATTCATGGTTATCAGTCTTGGGCCTCATGGCTCTTAGACTGTCGATATACTAGCAATTACCACATGCTCTTAGCATTAGAGTAAACCTACGCTAGTAGTACTCTAGTCAACTAGATGCCTTCCTTCAGCCACTACATGATAATGGTCGTGTAGGCGAGTCTAAATGTAAGCTTTGTTTCTGTAGCTATAAGGCTACACACTCTCTACCTAAATGATGTTGTAGAAAATCTTGGAATCATTTTAGAATGTAGTTGGAACAACAAATTCCATCTAGAATCTTTGGTGGCATGACTCTAGTTTGGTATATTGCAATTTATCTTCTCGTTTCAGTTCTGAGAAATAGTTTGACCTGCTTTTTAGTGACTAGTAGGTAAGTGTGACCCCGTACAGCATACTTTCTCTCTATGAAAGAGTAAAAGAAACAAACTTATCTTCTATTTGATGTGTATGAGACACATTCTATTTTTTGTGTGAATATCACTATGACATAATGTACTTAACAAAGTGACTGACTTGTCAGGTCTGTCGTTCTAATTTTTCTGTTGTGTGAGTCTTATAACTCAAAGTTCCAGAAGATGTAAATACATATTTTCTACTTCAACAGAAACTTTGTGTAGATACTCACAGTTTCTCTTCTTGCATCGTAGAGATACGATGCATTAGGAGAGCTTTTAGTATGCCTACACAGCTTCCAATTTCCCCTAAACAAGGATTTAGTTTACTGTGCATTCTTGAGTTTTGAAGACATAGAACCCTAAGTCTTATGGTCTATGAGTATGATAAGTAAGAGAGCAATTGCTTTGTGTCAGTGGAGTGAGGTGATTCAAGTCTTTTCAAGTCACTGTTAGCGTTTCAATTTTAGTTCCTAAGGTCCGCCTAAAAGGCCCTATCCCTATAGTTCTTTCTCTGATGTGTGTTTCAATTTCTCATGCAGATACGTATCGCTAGAGTCTTACTGTAAATAGCAATGGTGTGGGATGTATGAAGGTGTATTCTAGTGTATTAAATTAGTTGCGCAAAGTTAGGTGTAGTTGTGATTATTGACATAGTCTACATTTTGAGTGTGAAAACACTTGATTGTGAGTGTTCTTCTTGGTCATTGAGAAAAAGATTAATGATCTATGGAGGGCTAATCACGGTGCTATTTCTCGATGGAAAGTTCCTACTTGCAAAGATTGTGTGACATCTGGAGATTTTGTGTTTTCTAGTCCGTGAGGAGTATATTTCACATAGTAGCATTTTCACTCATAGTGGTGCTGTCTAATTACTAGTACTCATTATGGTACTCTTGGTTTCACAAATTCTATGTAGTCTTTCAGAGGACTATGTAGTCTTTCTTAGTCAGGGTAGCTAATATCATCCTACTTAGTTCTTACTGTTGGTTTGTGGGTCAATATTCTTTTTCCGCTCTCTCAGTTTGGTTAATCCCCTTATGTTAGAGTTTGATTAAGACGTTGCTCTGCCATCATCTATAGGACTCACATTGTCTCTATTCTGCTCCTAATTTCATTCGAAGCATAGTCAAAAAGTACCCGAGAAGTTGGTTGAGCTATGGAATGATTCCTTTGATTAGCATCCCATGAAAGAAGAAAAAAATGAATAATGGTTCTGCCCTTCTTGTAGGAAGAAAGTCATTTACCCATTCCCAAAGCTATAACCTAGTTTTTCTCACTCAAGTATGCAACTGAAATAGATGTCCTAAATGAGCTAGTTTTCTTCCTTGCCCTTAAGATCTATGTTCATTTATAGGATCAAAGTGAAGATTCCCCTGACAAGTGTCTATAGAAGACAAAGTGGTACAATGAGTTTGAAAGATGTCAGACAACTTTGACAGTAGCCGAAGGGGCTGAAGCTGAAGAAGTCCACTAGGAATTGTTGGACCGATACAAGGTCAAGAGAATAAACAGAAGGACGAGATTCTAACAATGGATGCATGGTGGAATGACGAAGGAGTCCATTTATGGACCATATGGGATACAAAAAAGTGGTCCCGCAGAAGCTTATAAGGGAAGCCACCCAAGTAAAGCTTACGAAAATAATGGGATGCTAGTCTCATTCTAGGAATGGAAGGTTTATAGTGTTTATGGAGACTTCAATGGTTGAACAACTACCTGACTTCTAGGAACTTATGAGGTTGATGGAGGGAGTGATGCTTACTTGACTTCATCTGAGTGAGGGAAAGGCTTGGAACTTGGCTTATACTATATGATATGGTCAAGTTGCTTAGCAGACTTTCTCTCTCTCTCTCTCTTCAAAAAGAGATCTTACTAATCCAGTAATGATAAGCTTCCTCCTTTCCCGCTTTGAATCACATAAAAAATTTTGAACTGAGTGATAGGAATAGTCTCAAACTGACCATGAATTTTGAATTCATAAGTTCAAAATAATCTAAAAAATGGGACGCCCCAATGCCCACGCATGAAAGGCGTGAACTCAGTCATTCTTTACTTCAACGTATGAAGAAATCAATACTCTCATCCCCTGTTGTAGACAAACATACTAAAATACAGGGGCAAGATTGTTCACTCGTTGCATAACGAGACTACTGAAGTGAACTCAACTTGGAAGGCTGGCTGAGCAAATCTTCAAATTAATAGAGTAGTGGTGAGTATCCAATCTCTTCAATAAGAAGGATATATGCGCTTCTTCCTCATGCAAGAATTCACCAATCCTTGCTTAGCTGGAGGACACTCTCACTTCAAGATACTCTAAAAGATGCGTTTCATATCTATCTCTCAAGATAACAGAAGCCAACTACGATATCTCATCATACAATGTCAATAAGTATATACAAAAAGGTGCATTGATGCTACGGTTTTACTGAAGTTCTCTATAGGCTAGCATACTTATGGGAAGGAAGGAAATGTTTATAATGGAATCTCTCCCCATTACAGAAAGTTGGTGAAAATGCTAGTGTTTGTTGACTGTAATGGAAAGGACAACCTGGATAGAGTGAAGTTTGGGAATAAGAGCAAATGTGTTGAAATCATCCTATTTTCATCAATCATGCTATACAGAAGATTTGATGAAGATTAGAGATCCTCCTCCCTAACTATGTCTTATTTCCTTCTCTAAAGTCGATGAAAATGCTACATTTGAATGAAAAGTTCCTCATTGTAGTTTGTTCCTAAATCAATGAAATGAGAGAGTTGGAGGGTGGGTCTCTTCTCTTTGGGAAAGTGTGGAATTTTGAGTGATGTACACCGATGAGAAACCTTGTCTTCCTCCTCGAACTGCCCTCTTAAACTTAGTTGACCATAAATATCCTTTCCTGAGACAAACTTTTTTGCTGGTCACAACCATATGTATGTATTATTTTGGATGATTGTTCTATTCCATTGCTGGTAGATACAGAGTAGTGAGTGAAAGTAGATTCATGGAATGATTTAATGGGACCTAGAGGTTACGCGTGATCTCCCACACTACCATTACACCCTTACTCTCTGAAAGGCTTTAGATGACTCAGTTGGTCTACTTCTCGCTTGAAGATGTGGCTTCAGAGTCCTCCTTCTTACCTATAGTTTGCGTGTATGGGTCTATATTCTACTAGTGATTAATGTAAGAAAAACTTCTTCTAGATTGCTTGTAAGCCCTTATAGAGTCAGATTCATGTCTTCCTCCAAGATCTGTACACCAATGATCTTAGGGCATTTCAGCATAGAATATGTTAGAAGGGCTAGAAGCGAGTCTCTTTGGAGAAGACAAGAGTGAGCAGGTAGTAGAAAACTTTTATTCAACCAAGGGTTTAGCAAGATCACTCGCTTTAGATGTGGGATGGTTACTAATTTATTGGTTTGTTTTTGTTGATAGAAAGAAGGTTGGGGTAGGCATGCAGATATAGTCTTTTTCAAATTTGTAGACAGTTATGCCAAAATGAGGCATGAAGAAATACAACAAAGAAAGCTCCTACCATGTTAGAGAAAGGGGAGAGAAGGATTGAAAGACATGAACTGAGAGCAGGCTTGACTTCTACGTTTTGTTCATTGGAGAGCCTAACTTCCTATACAATATCTTCATCCTCATCTTCCGTTTCCATTTTTTCTTCTTTTATTACATAAAATAGGTCGCCCTTCAAGGATGCTTCAAGAGCATAAACCCAAGGCCCTTGGCAATGCACTCCTCATTTATTTGCAACACCCGTGAGCCTTTCTAACCCCATATCCTTTCAAAGAATTGAGCTCATTGCTTAGAGACACTAGTATGAACTTCGTGCTTCCTCATCAGTTTTCTCATCTTTGGAGGGGCATTTTTGTTAGCACCATCTCCTCTGATTCAAAGCATTGAATGGGCCAATCGAAGTCATGATCTTCATATTTCCAAAGACTTATAGAACAAGGTTCCTGATCCCTAACTCCTGGATAATGGAGGTACATAAAATGTCTTCAACTCTTCAACCTTATGAACTTCATTAAGAATGATCTCTTTGAAGTGATGATGAGGGATTGGTGTGACCATAAAAAAACTTCTAATATCGATATGTTAGTTATTCTCCTTGTAGAGATATGTTGAACCTTACTTTTTTAAGTTGATTCAAATTCCTATTCATAATCAGTGTAATCTACTATGTCCTCTCCTTTTGTTGAAGGTTCATATGTCCTCTTGGGGTTGACAAGAATATCATTATCTTCCTCTGTGTCACTTCCCAAATTAGGAATGACTCTCAAAATTTTGAGTGGGGTGTTAGTTATTTTAGGGAGAGTCGACATTGCCTTCTTTCTCATACTTTGTTTTCCTCCATTCTTTTTCTCAGACTATTTTGTAGTCTTTGAAGTAGACGCCACAATCTTAAGTCTTAGGAGGTTCTGCTGGCTTGGGTTCTTTTGGTATGAAAAACTTTACATCTTCATGTATCTTCACTTCATGTACAATGAATGGTTGCATATCACCAATGATTCAAAACTCTTCTCCATCCCTAAAGTCTTTTATACATTAGTGCATAGTGGACAGGACCATCTCATACTCGTAAAGCCATGGTCGACTGAGGAGAGCTGTATATCTATCGATTACATGGAATTTGACTTTTGTATGGAGGTTCCCAAACTTGAGTGGTAGGACAAAGGATCCCATTGTCTTCTATCCTTTTTCAGTAAACCCATGCACCATTAGCTTGTCTCACCAAAGATGTTGAACATCAAGGGACAACCACCTTAATGCTTTCACAAACTCATGAGATTGATAGGAGAGCCTGAATCAATTAGGATTTGATGAATCATAACACTGTCATTCTCTACATTAACTTATAAAGGGCAATTCTGTTGTGACATTCCAAGCATGAGATATTCTTCAGAGAAAGTGATAGCTGGTAGGTCATGAGCTTGTATGACTTATGTCATGCATCGTTCAACAAAGTATGCACTAAAAGTAGTAGGATACCAATGGTACTGGTCATACGAAGACTCAACTTTTCTTAATGAAGATGGAGAGTCAATTGAATTTGATTTGGTTCTTAAAATAGATCTAGAAGATAGACAACTACAACTACTATATGTTGATAACTGAGTAGTAGTACCAATTGATACACACATCCAATTTCATGTTATAGGTGCTGATGTTATTCATGACTTTGTTGTTCCTTTACTAGGACTCCAAATTGATGTCGTGCTTAGATGACTTAACCAAATATCAGTTCTAATTAAACGAGAAGGAGTATTCTCTGGACAATGTTTAGAGATTTGTGAGTATACCACGGATTTATGCCAATTGTTATTGAAGTCATAACTCTAGAGAAAGGCTTACATGGATTGATAGCTAAGCATAATTCTTCTCCCTTTCCTTTCTTTTTCTATTGATTTATATTTGTCTTTTACTTAGAATTAGAAAATCTAAATTTTTTTTTCTTTTCTAAAATTGGACTTAGAAGAATGTGTCATTACATATGCCATTTTACTAATATTTTGAATAGAAAACAAATGCTTTTAGTTTGATAGAATAGACTATATATTCTAGTAGTTCTAGTACCATTTCTACTCAGTGTTACTTTTATGACAATAATTGAATGAAAGGTAATGGGATCAATGCAATAATGAATTGCACCTAATGTAGTTTTTTCTTATGCTCTACTACAACCATTTGCAGATGCTCTTAAACTAGTAAAGATTCTTCGATCACAAGATACGAAGAGTCTAAGCTTCCTAGCACTTATGGTTACTCTAGTTTTTAGTCTACCAGGGTGGGATGTAATTCCTCTAGGACCTAGTCTAGCACTAAGTGATTTCTCACCAGGAATTCAATATTCACTAGCACTATCAAGTATTGGAGGATACGATATTCCATTTGTTGGATGGTCAGCTAATTCTAAATATGCATTCCTTGGATCACTACAATCTACTACTCAAATGATTAGTTCAGAACTAATCTATAGTGAAGCAGTTTTAGCAGTAATCCTACTATGTAGGTAGTTTCAAAATTACTGAAATTATTGAAGCACAACAAAGTGTTTGGTATATTGTTCAACTACTACCAATTTTTCTACTCTTTTTCATTATATAGTCTTTATCTTTCTTTTATATTGGTAAGTACATAAGTTAGATCAAAAAGCTAGTATTGTTCCATTGTAGAATGAAGTTTTGAAATTTTCAACAAATCGAAGCTTGTAACAAAAACCTTATCCACATGGATACAATAATTGGTGCTCATAAGAAATTTGAGAATTATCAAACTCCATTAAGAAGAATAAGTGGAGTGATACAAAAAGAACTCTGTTCTTTGTTAGTCCTATCTATAAGGGGAGAGCATATGAAAAAAAAACTATCTCTTTTGTTTCCATGGGGTACTAGCCATCCGCTGGGTGTTTTGAGTTTCATACTGACAATAAATCAAAGAAATCTAAGCATAGTGCTGGGTGTATTGATTTTTTTTGGAAAGGGAGTGTGTGCGAGTTGTGTATTGAAAGAATATGTCAGATTTCACTGACTTCTTTCTATTTATGTTTTTTCCTAGCAGTGCTCATATAGGTTAAGTTTTGCTCGTACATGACAAATGGCAATAGAGTATGTGTATGGTTTTGAAATGAGATTGACTTGAAGTAGATGGTTATTCTAATAGGATATTGAAAGAAAAAAAACTTGTCTATCCATCGAATTCTAAAATGAATGAAGAAATCATGAAATTTAGATTCCAACCATTTTTTTAGGTTGTGTGTCAATGGGTTAGTTGATGGAGGTGTTAGGGTTCAAGATGGTAAAATAGATGTTTTCATGAAAACTCTGCTTTGATACCACTGTTGGATCATGTGATAGTTGGGCTTAATCCTTATTTTCTTTCCTAGAAGTCAAGGAGCAAGGTTCAGGAACCAGACAAGAGTAGGTAGTCATTGGGGGCCCTTAGGGAAAACATACCAATCTATTCTCCAACCCTTTTTTCTTCTTTATAGGAAATAGACAACAACAAAGATTTTGGGCTCAACTGTCATTCAACAATTCCTCACATAAAATTGGTGTATTACCCACATTCTAAAGAGAGAATGCCAGAAGGACAAATCCCACTCTTTCTTTCCCTACCACTGCTACTACTCCTATGGAAAACAAGATGCAGAGTCTCAATTACTTTAATCCTTGGAAAATAAAGGCAATCTTACTCATTCGTGATTAAGCTTACCATTGATGAGTCACTGAACTCAACCTTAAAAGCACCAAGGGGCGAAGCAAGGGAGATGTCTCATACGTGACTCGTAATATGTAGAAGTATCGATGTAATTTCATAAAGACAGATGACAGAACTGGGAGACATAGGGTGTAGAAGATCATAATATGAGTGATTTGATGGATTTGGTTTCCTATATATCCACTCATGTGGTACTGAATCATACGATTAATATGAGATCCATCTATCTAGATATTATCATATACAACTAAGAAGCCATATGCTTTGGAAGAAGCTTGTACAATTTGGGAAGGGGTTTTGATTGAGAAAAAAGTCAACTGATATGCCCGTAGGTATAACATAGAAATCACACTTAGAAAAGGTGGACAATTAGCTTGAGTATTATATAAAAAAATTATAACCACAATTTATCATGTGCAAAAAAATCAACAAGTGGGTATATATTGTTGGGGTGAACCAAAAGTTTGGGTAGAATCAAGTGTCAAGCTATAAGGCCCTCTAGTTAGAGGAGTAGTTATATACACTGATGACCATCCCCATGGGGGTGGTGAAGTGAAAGTCCCAATTGGTAGAATAAAACCCCCAACCAAGTTATCCAATGCTTGGAAGAAGCAGGAAAAGGCACGAAGTGATATAGTGATAGCTTTCTTCTTCATTGTTGTAAATAGGAACATTGAAATTTGAATTTTTGGAATTGGAATAAATGTGATGGGTGAACGACGGGAATTGAATGGTGGATTCACAATCCACTTGGTTAAATCTGCCCCTTCCCTTATCTAGCTAAAGGATTTTTTTTTTCATTCATCATTTTACTGAAGATTAAGATTGAGATATTGGACATAGAATGCCAATTTCAAAAATGTAAAGAAAGGAGTACCATGACACATTCACTCAAACTATCGCCTTTTGTAGCTAATCATTTATCTCAAAGAATTGAAAAACTCAATAGGAGGGAGGGAGGAGAAAAAAAGAAGAGTGAGTTGGTCTCAAGCATCTACCATTATACCCATAATGATTGGTCATACAATCACTATTCATAATGGAAAGGAACATTAACCTATTTCTATCATAGATCATATGGTCGGTCACATTAGAATTCACACCTGCTCTCATGAAAGTAAGACAAGTGAGAAACGATAAGAAATCTCATCGTTAGTATTCTACTAAGTCTTCATGTGAAAAGCATTATCTGAAGAGTCTTTAGACTTCAGAGTCTTTATCTTATAATCAGGGTATAGATATGTCTCTTTTTTGTTTAGAGTATACTAAGACTTAAACATTTATAGTGAGGGTATATGTATATTCAACAAAGAAATGGAAGTTTGACCTATCAATATCTGTGGTCTTGGACCATCAAGAATCAATTTTTTTCTTAGAGTTTGAACACTTGATCAATCCATTGACTTCTATTATGTTAATACTAATTACTATTGTTGGAATCATGGTTTTTCTTTCTAGTGACAATGTCTCATGAACAATTGAGATGTTTTGCCCTTTTTTCAATGCTTCCATGTTAGGATTAGTTACTAGTTCCATTTAATACAAATTTCTCTTTTTTGAGATCAAGTGGGAATGTGGTCGTCTTTGGTTCACATGACCTGTTGCAGCAAGTGCTTGTCAAAAAGCTTTTGTAAATCTAAGTCTATTCAATTTTGGTTTCTTATTAGGAACCTTACAATTTGATTGGATAATTGGTAGTTTCAAATTTTGTTCTTGATCCGGGGTCAATTCTTTCTTTTTTATGTTCCTTTTTTCTTTGTCAGTGTAGTTATTAAATCCGCACAATTCTCCCCTTAACGTGTGGTTACCTGATGCCATGGAAGGCCCCACTCTTATTTTGGCTCTTATACATGTTGCTACAATGGTACCAATAGGAATTTATCTTATAGCTTGGCTTCTTCCTCTTTCCATAGTTATACCTGACATAACGAATCTCGCTTGTTTAATAGATCTAAGGGTAGTACTTTTAGGAGCTACTTTAGCTCTTGCTAAATTTAAAGAAGTTTAACTCATTCTATAATATCTCAATTGGGTCAGACTAGGTATAGGTTCTTATCAAGCTGCTTTCTTTCATTTGATCCCCCATGCCTATTCTAAAGCTTTCTTATTTTTGGGATTCGAATCCATTCATCATTCAACTGAACCTATTGTTGGATATTCACTAGAGACAAGTCAGAATATTATTCTTATGGGAGATTTCACAAAATATTTATACAACATTCTTGCCACAAACTCAAGAAAGCTAAGTTTTAACTAATCATGTTAATCCAATGTAGGTCTTTTGGTGAAGAACTGATCCAACAAAGAAATGTAGTAAGGAGGAAAGCTATGCCCTTGTTCAACCTAAAAGGCATCCATCCTCTCTTTCCATCTCCCGCTTGGTTGATTGATTATCCTTGGGATTTTTTCTTGATTTAAAGGTTTAGATAAGTTGACTGACATATTGAATCAACTTTTGATTCTGTATGGAACCTAAAAACCAGTGAAGCAGATGATTTCCCACTAGTAGATAGAAGTCGACTTAAAAATTATAGATAGAAGTCGACCAAAAAATGAAAAATAGTACATATATGAGTTCCCACTAGTAAAGAAAGACTATACGAAAGCAGGCAAAGCTTAGATTAGACCATTAAGTTGGCTGAATCAAGACAGGGAAGGAGAGCTAGTGTTTTAGTGTACTAGGCATTAAGTGATGAGCCTGAGTCCATTTGTTCTCATTTGTGGCTAGATTGAATGCAGTTAGCAAGTTTTGTTAGTTCAACTTCATTTTTAGATTAGATTCAGTAGCCGAGAATACCTGTAATTGCCCGTGAGGGCCTAAAAATGCAAATGATTCATGAAGTCTGCTCGATCTACACCTGGATCATATATGGAGATTGAAGCCCTTTTCTTCTTTCGGAATCAAACTATTGCATTTTATTTTTGAAAAAGAAATGCCTCTCTCCTTTTTTGAGCTCTGAGACTGTACGGTATAGGTAGCATGGGGCAAGAGAACGGGAAGGGAAAATGACATAGTTGCCCTGACATTCTTTTTCAATTACCTTCAAGTCACAGTGGTTGATCTAGTGTGACCGTTATCATTGCTAGTACGTGGCACATTGTGTTGCATGCATTTGGAAGAGGAAGAAGATTGACATGCTATATCTATATATCTTCTTCGATTCTTCTACTTTGATAGTACTTTAGCTCTAGCTTAAGGAGCCTAACTTAAGTAATACGTAGACCTCTAAAGAACAAGGCCCAGCGCATGAACATGAGGTGCCATCCTCACTAGATCATTAGACTGAAACCCAAATTTAAAGATTCATGATCCTTGCAGCTAAATTCATACCCCAGACCTGAACCGTGTCGTGGTGGTACTCTTCTATAGCTTCTTCTACATATGCTCCTCCACTTCTAGAATTTAGAAAAGTAACCTTTCCAAACTCAATCAGAAGAACTGATCGCTTTCTACAAGAAGAAAAGAGTGGAATTTTTAGAAAGAGAATCATCTATTTTTTTTCATTTCTTGATCTTACTAAGAAGACACTCAGATGCACCCACTACACACCACACACTCAAACGATTAGCATGGTTCTTCCCCTAACCATGTATCCAGGGTTGACCACATCATCACTATTTTCTCAATGTGTGGCCACGATCATAATTTTTTTCAGTGTGAAGTATGTCTAAGCTTGACAATAAGTGGAGATTTTGAGTCCCTCAGAATGCAACCACCCCCTTCTAGAGTAGAAAGAATTGGAGGCCCACTCACCCGAATAGGAGTGAGTGGCGAAGGGAAGAATTGATGGTTGTTTCATGAATTCTTTTTCGTAGTTAGTGGAAAATTTTCTTTTTTTTATAGGGAAGGTTAAGATACCTAGGGAGCGATATATATTTATTATTTTATTAGTTAGATTTCCTTCATTCTTCCTGCGCTCATTTTAAACTTCTTTGTATCGCCCAAGAAGGCATCATAAAAAAAATGGATCCAATACTAAGACACTAGAGAGAGAACTCTATCTTTCCTTATCTTAGATATGCTCTTTCTCTCAGAAGCGAAGCACCCAAAGATAGAAGAAAGAGAGAGAGGCTGGATGGTGACGTAGATAAAGAGAGAGAAAAAGTAGCATATGAAAAGTTTTGAGTCTAATAGTTAATTTTGAGGGATTAATTTTGAAGCAAGTGAAAGAACTAGTTGCATACATATATAGAAAGCACTTTCTCTTCAAAGTCAAAGGGAGGGTGATCTTCAAGTTTTGAGATCAATTCTAACATCGAACAAGTTACCTGCTTAAATATTATTGCAAGGCACCCTTAGCTTCTTGACGTGTAATACACACTTTTTGCACTATAGATCTAAGAGGATTTGAACATCAATATCCCATAGAAGTGTAGTTTTTTCTTCGATCGTAAGATACAATACAAGACTTTCTCTTTGCAATTAGTTTCATACCCGATGATAGAAGTTCTCAATAGAAGTTCAGGGTGCTATTCTTAGGCAAACTAGCCGGAAAGCAACAATCACATGGAAAAAGAAAGATTCTGCTGGCTAGTAGCAGCAATGAAGGTCTCTCTCACTAGGGCTCTTCCATGGGAGATCTTGATGATGCATTCTTCTTTTAGTTTGATTCCCAATTCACTAGAAATGCTTACTCAAACTGTGTCTAGTTGGTACACTTAGTTCCCTGTCTATTGAGTCACGAAATGATAACAACAATGGAGTGAATTGAAGTATTTGACTTAGGTGCTAAATAGTAGTGTGGAGAAATTAAACTTGCCAACATTAATTAATTAGGCATCTATCCAACCTTGCTCAAATACAAGCTTGTTCCTCTTGGTTATTACACCAAACTAGGGAAACCTGCATCTAAAAGGTTAGCTAAATATATGGCTTCATGGAAATCATCTATGGAACATACCAGAGGAGGGTTTCCACCAAGCTTTTCATTTGCATAATGGCAATAGTGAAATAACACCTGATCATCTAGAATTTTTGTGATAGAACATGTACTACTTCCATAGTCAACATGCATACACAAATGATAACACAACCTCTACCATGCCATTTTCTTCCATGTTGAAAGTAACAATTTGCTCATAAGAATGCTAGAGGGTGAGCTAAGTTGGTTACTTCCACATTACCAAAAAGAGAAAGAGGTAGGCTCTATAAGATGAAACAGGTGGAGGCATTGTATATAAAGATAGATGAATATCACGGTAGAATATGCTCCTGGCAATCTTGAAATTCTCTTCCAGCTAGTCAATGCTTTGCGCCTCACTTTTCTTTTGGGTCCCTACTACAAATAGCGCAAGTTGTTCATGAATAGGACTCATGTCGAACAATGGGTTTGACATGAGATCAGTTCGATGAATTGGAATGCCTAGTACATAAACCACTACTTGTCCTTGCTAGTATATGTTAGCTCGGCGGGTGTGCTTTTGGGAAGGTTCGATGCTCTATCTCTTACATGAAAGATTGAAGATAGAATTCTTCTAAAAAAGTACGCTTACTAGTGTGAAATTATGTTCATTGATAGTAGCCTACGAGAACTTTCATCACTACAAAGATCAGATTAGCATTCTTTTTTGTTTTATTGAAAGATACATAGCTAGAGCCTTATCTGTCATAGGTTTTCTTGAAAATAACTAGGCTATCAATTACTAGCCATAATACCATCTCCTATTAGCCTCTCCTCCTTTGCAAGAGACTCAAGATCTTTAGCTGCTTTGGTCACTAGTGAAGATCACAAGTCAATAGACTCCAATCACATATTGCTCCATGCCAAAGGTGAACTAAAAATAAGGTTTCTTCTAAAAATGTGAACTTGAATGAGAAATAGAAATTTTGTATAGCATAGAAAGTAAGAATGAAAAAAATCCTTTTTTTAGACTCAAGGTATTCTAAAGGAAAGATGCAAGGTACTTTATTAAATTAGAGTATGGACAGTTTAAAGTCTCATAGCAAGCTTCCCTCTCAAGTATCATTCCTCTCGCTTTGCTCAAGCCTCTCCTCTCCTTTCAATCAGTACAATCTATCTAAGATAACCTGTGTATAGTAACAACTCCAGATCGACAATCAGAGCCTCATATTTGGCTTCATTGATGGTGCAAAAATTGGACAAATGATATGAGAGTCTCATCACATTGCGGTACGTAGTTAAGAGAATTATTCCTACCCTTTCCTTTCTTGGAATAGTAGATTGTGGTTCTTCTCCTCTTTGAGAGGAAGTTGTACCATCAAAGTATTTCTCCCAGTGGTGAATGCTAGTAGCCCCTAAGTTCATGATTTGTTCATCTAGGAGATCATCACTAAGTGGAGAGTCTATAGGAAGTGGGTGTGATGCAAAGAAACTTGCTAGTGCTTGTCCATTCACTGCACGGATGGGTACAAAGGTAATGTCAAATTGCTAGAGCATCATGGACCATTATGCCAATCCATCCTGGCCAGTGTCATGAGATACTATAGTGGATTGATCCTAGAGATTAAGTTCACCTTTTGAGGAAGCATGTACTGCTATAGGTTTTGGGATACAAAGATTAAAGCTAGGAAATGCTTCTCAATGAGAGGATAATTAGCCTCAGTAGAGATTAGACAATGGCTGAGGTAGTAGAGTGTATTTTCTTTCCCATCATCATTGGCTTGGGCCAACAAAGCACCAAGGGAGTTGTCTAACATAGTAGTGTAAAGTATGAGCGGCTTTCCCAGGTAATTCTTAGATGTCTTTGAAGGCATGCTCACACTTATCATCCCACTTGAATATGACATCCTTTTTGATAAGTGCTGAGAATGGCTGATATCTTCCTGATAGGTTGGATATAAAGCGTCTTAGATATGCCAACCACCCTTGGAATGATTTGACTTGAGTTAAACTTTTAGGCAGTGACATTTCTAATATCGCCTTAATCTTCTCTGGATCCATTTCGATTCCCTGGTGTCAGATAATAAACCTAAAGAATTTCCCTGAAGCTACTCCAAATGCACACTTTAGGGGGTTTATTTTGAGGTTAAATTGTCCTTACTATTCAAAAACTACTCTCAAGTCAAAGAGATAGTCTTCCATTTCTCTACTTTTGACCATGATATCATCGACATAGAACTTGACATGATGATGAATGAGTTCACCAAAGATTCGAGTCATAGCCCACTGGTATGTAGCACCGGCATTTTTAAGGCTAAAAGGCATGACCTTATAGTAATAGATTTAGATCTGGGTTATAAAAGCAGTATTTCTTTCATCTTTAGGGGTCATCTTTATTTGGTTATATCTAGATGAGCCATCCATGAAAGAGAAGACTGCATGATATGAGGCAATGTTCACCATTAGCTCTATGATTAGTAGTGGAAATTCAACTTTTGGACATGCCTTATTTAAATCCCTAAAATTCACGCATATGTGAATTTGGCCAATTTTTTCTTAACTAGGATGAGACTAACTAACCAAGTAGGGTATTTTTTTTCCCAAAAATGAAGCCAACATCGATCAGTTTCTTGACTTCAAAAATGACCTATTATTCTATGTCTAATCACATGCATCTAGGAGCTTTCTTGTTAATTTTAGCAGTAGGCTCTATTGCTAGTTTATGGACCGCTATGTCAGGAGCCAATCCAAGCATCTGTTCATAACTCCATGCAAAGCAGTCCTTAAACTCATTCAATAGCCTAACTAAGTCATTGGTTTCAATTTCATTCAACAAAGAATCGATGTATGTCGGGTGTGCTTCTTTTGCAGCTCCTAAGTTGATTTCCTTAAGCTCATCGATGATTAACTTGATCTCTTCTTCAAACTCTGGCAGTGTATCTTTGACTTCAAAATCATCTAGATCATCTGAAGTTTCTAAGCATAGCTCTTTATATGAGTTAATATGATTTGAAAAGAACCTATCAGATTCCAAATGATTGGTGATGACTAAGTAGTAATCATCATCATCGACTGGACCCACTGTATGAAATCCTAGTCTCTATCTTGATTAAGAGATTTTGCATTTGTTCTTCTATATTATTTTGAAGTAGTCTAACTTGTGCTTTAAGTCTTAACACCTGTGGATGACATAAGGCTTCCTTAACTACCAAACCCTCAGCTTTTTGAGAGAAAAGTGGGGTTAGAGCTAAGGTTCCATACTGATGCCAAATTATTTCACATATACACTTCGATACTCCTATGCTTTGCTTCAGAGCCCGGTCTTCATCACTATCTGACTCAAGTGTCACCTCCAAGGGAATCTACTCCTGGGAAGAGCTGGCTAGTGTAATATAAGACTCATCCTATGAACTAGATTCTAAGTCTATATGGATAGCGTGTATTGGGACATATCTTCTATTGAGTGGCGAATAAGGAGGTTTTCCACCCCTAGGAGTACCTCTGATCCGGCCTCTTCCTCTACCTTGTTCAAGTTAGGTCGGCCTACCCATATATTCGAATGGAGTAATGAACTATGGCTAGAATCTAATGTCATGCTCCACTTCCTCCTCCAAGTCTATTCCTCTCCCTTTTTATTTTCTTTTTTAATTTTCTCTTTTCTTTTCTTTTTTCCTTTTCTCTTTTCTTTTATCTTTTCTTTTTCTTTTTCTTTTATTTTTAAACTTTTTCCAAGTTCGTGAGAATAGACTTGTTGATTTTGAGGGAGGTAGTAAGCCGCATCCTCATATATGCCGACCTCATGAACTATAAATCGCTTGAGATCTCCTTTGACATAGTATATGATCCCACCTCTCATGAACTTCATACATTAATGTAGAGAGGATGGAACTATGTTGTTCTCATGTATCCATGGTCTCCCAAGAAAAGTGTTGAAAGTTGTATCTGGGTCTACAATATGGAACTTGGCTTCTATTTTCCAATCATCTATCTCCAAGGGAAACACTATGGAGCCTAAGGCCTATTGACCTCACTTTTTGCATGTAAATTCAATATTTCCATCTTAGACTTAGGAGTCTTCTTGACACTAATACTTCCATAGTCATAAGACACTTCTAACAATTAGGTAAACACTTAACCTAAGCCTAAAGACTTAGAAGGGTTAACATTAAGATTAGGTTATGCTTTAGGAATTAGGATAATCCACCTACCCTACAACCAAAATCCAATCCATGTTCACCTTCTCAAACCAAACCTCAAGTTCAATTCAAACATCAAATTCCAAATCCAAATCCAAATTCCAAAACCAAATGATTGAAGCCCATGATCAAATCCAAACTTGAAACCCTTCCTAAGCCATATAACCTATCCCATGGACTTAGCCAAATCTTAATCCAAATCAATCCAAAATCAACTGATTTTCCCATAATCAATTTATATCTTCAGTCATCTTCCTAAATATAAATAAAATCTACATTCAAATGATCAAAACTAAATCAAACTAAATCAAATTAAATCAAAACCCTTCCTAAGCCATTTAACCTATCCCATGGACTTAGCCAATTCTTAATCCAAATCAAGTCAAACTCAATTGATTTTCTCACAAATCAATCATATTTTCAGTCATCTTCAAGAATTTAAATGAAATATACATTTAAATCAATAAAATTAAATCAAACAAAAGCAAAATCCAAACCTAAGTCACCTGACCCAACTCCATGGACTTAGCCAATTCCTTCATTCCAAAACCCAAATTCAATTGATTTTCTCATGAATCAAATATACCTTCAATCATATTCACAAATATAAAAGAAATCTATAATCATCAAGCCAAACCAAAATCAACCCAAGTTAAACCCAACTTAACCCTTTTGACTTGAAGTGTTTAAATGAACCAAAACCCATTTGAACCAAAGCCAATTGCAGTTGAATTTATATATCAATCCCAAATCCATATATAAACTCAACTAAATCAAACTCAACCCAAAATCAAGCCAACTAAACCTAATTGATCAACTTGACCCAAAGTGGCCAATTTGACCTATTTGAGCCAAGTTCTAATCCTACCCAAATTGGATTCAACCAAGCCCATCAAAACCTCTCATCATGATTGTTAATCACCCTAGGTTGATCAATTATCCCAAATTGGGTCAAACTAAGTCAACTTGGTCATTTGACCAAGTCAAACCTTTAACCCATATGAACCCAAACTAGCCAAATTGCAATCTAAGAAAAATGACTTGAAATCAATGATTCATACCAAATCAAAATCAATATTTGAATATGAGACCTTCAATTGAGTCAAACCAAACATAATTGGCCCTATTGACCCAAGTTTACCCAAATTGACATAAAAGACCAAAGTGGATCAAATCAAAATATAAATCAATTTGATTGTAACCAATGGTTCAAGTTTTTTCCAAATTGATTGTTGAACTTGACCAAAGCCATGATTTATCCAAATTGAACCCTATTGACCTACTTAGCCCAAAGTGACATAAAGGTTCAAGTTGGTCTAAATTAAATCCAAATCCAAATTATTTAAAACCAAAGCCTACAATCGTCTTCAATTCATCAATTAAACCCAAAACAACACCCAACCCAAGCCAGTTTGGCCAATTTGGTCAAATTGGTCAACTTAACCCACTTGTCCCAAATGAATTTGAATGAGCCAAAATAAAATCTAAGCCAAAATAAACCAAAATAATTGAACCAAAACTTCCCAAATTATCATATGAACTTGACCAAACCGTTAGTTTGACCCAATTTGAACAATTGGTTAAATTGACCCAACCTAACCCAATTTGACCTAAATGAGTCAAATTGAGCCAAACCTAACCAAATCGACTTGAATTGACTTGAAATTTGGGCTAACCCACTTTGGCTCATTTCAAATCTGCCCAAATCAAATCTAATGCCAAATAATCATCCTATCTTTGGGTCAAGGGAATCACATGAGACAAATCACTCAAGTAAGTGGTCATTTCCATTTCTTGGCCACTTAGTACTCTCCCAATGGTCCACCTAGTCACCTAGGACACTGCCCAACCTGACCCAAGGGGGTTGGGTGGGCCATGACCCATGGAAGGTAAAATCACCTCACCCTCCCCATTGGAGCATTTGAAACCCATAGGACACCAATGATTCCTTCTTGGTAGCCACCTCCACACCTTCAACCAACTAAGTCGAGCGAACTCACCACCTTCTTGCCACCCACGACTCCCTCAGATTGCCAGACAGCCATTAGAAGCCAAACTTGATCCCAGCATTCAATTATGATGAAGGGGGTATACACCCTCTTATTTCCACTCAAACACACACAAAAATCATTCCTCAGACCCCTAGCTACCCAAGATGAGATGCTAGAGCCATTACTTAAGCTCCCAAGCTCATTCCTTGATCAAAAAATGCCATTCCCATCCATCCCAAAATAAGACACTCCCATTTCTAACAAACTTCCATATTTCTCCATTAAACTCAAATTAACTGTGCACACACCTTCCCTAGGCCTCATTGAGCAAGAACGAATCATCTCCCAAGCTCCAAATCATCAGTTCATGGCCTTTCAAGCGAACATCGAGGAATTGATCCAATTATTAGTCAATAGGGCTTCATCTCCACTAGATGAAGCATCCTTAATCATTTGAGCCACCAATTTTGAGCTCCGGTGAGCTATTCTTCCAAAACTAATCCTTAGGCAAAAATGGGTTGGAGCTTTTTGAAGAAAACTTGGATCTCGTGTGATCTTGATTGTTGAATCCCCTCTAATTGATGTCATGAAGGTGTGTGATCCTTTTGGAGTTGATCCGAGCTCAGGTAAGCTTGGATCAAGTGAGCTATGGTGGACGGACTCCATTCTCCCTCACTCACATGATGTTAGATCATGCACCATCTGTTCCACGTGATCATAATGGACGATTGTGATTAGATCTGCTAGATTGATTTGATTTAATCCTATTAAGTTGTGGATTAATCGTAGTCGTCCGATCTTAGATCGGACAATGGATGAGAAAGCCCATCCGACGGACGAGAAAGTAGGTCCGCCGCTGCCACATAGGAGCGGAGTCAGATAAGTTTTAAGTAGCCAATCCTGCGACACCAAGTGGAAAGCCCACCGTGTTAGTGCACCACGTGCCTCCAACAGGATTAGGCTTTAATTAGGCTTAATTAATCATTTTTAATTACTTTTCAAAATTAGTTAAGATCATTTTCAAATATTTCTCCTATGAAATACCTTTAATTACTCCTTAAAGCCTAATCCTATTGGATTAAAGTTTAATTACAAAATTAATTTGCTTAATTACTCCTTAATTACTTGAGCAGTTAATCCTAAAATTTATGGGTTAATTTAATGGGATGACCTCTACCTCCCATGATTTTCTTGGGATTTATTGCTCACTTAATTAGGAAAATTGACTAATTAAACCTTAACTATGCTTTTAAGTTAATTAATGATTAATTAATCCCATGAACAATAATAAATTGGTAATTAAGTTTATTAATCATTGTTCAACAGTAAGTGAACTACGGAATAGGGTTGGGACCCCTTTCACTAAGTTTATTTCACCCATTTTAAAAATGAAATTTATTAAGATTTAATTAATTAATTAAATCACTTAATCAAATTAAAATTAGAATCACATAAGACCTTAATTAATTAAATCATGGGGTAGATATTTTGGTGTTTAATAACCTAAAGGAGTTTAATGAAATTATGGTTAGTCCATATGTATTGGAAAGCCATAAGAGTAATTAATTAAGTCCCTTAATCAAATTAACTATTAATCATGAGCCAATTGCATTAGGCCCCTTTTATTTCCTAGGATCATTGCAAGTTTATTTTCTATGCATATCATGTTGGCTCATAATTATTTAGTTAATTACTTTAAGGTGACATAGGTAAGGGTAATTAATTCACCTAATTAAGGCTTCAACTTAATTAACCCATAAAATTAACTTAATTACATTTCCTTAAATTAAATCAAATCACTAATGTAGGAATGGATTTTAAATAACAAGTGATGATTTCTATTCTCCTCTTTAAATCAAAAAACATAATTAATAAAGAAGATTTAGTTTGCTTTAAATAATCTTATTTGATTTGATTATCCTTAAGAACTATTTTGGTTGAATGAATCACATGCTTATATTTGATTGTCCTCTTTCTAATCAGGTTAAATTTGGTATGTCATTTGAATTCATGCATCCATGTTTTCAAAAGCATGTAAAATAAAACGGATTTTTTTATGTAATCTTGCATGTGTTGATTTAATTTAATATATGTGTGGCAATTATCACTATTAAATCCAAATGTATTTTTCAAAAGCTTATAAATGAATAATAATGTGTTATGATGCTAGTTATAAATACATAAGAAATGCATGTGCTTATAGCTTAAGTGTATGAATGTTGAGTTCTCTTTCCTCTATTCATATGTTGATTTATATAAGATTGAATGCTAACGGGTATATAGTCTGGACATTCCGGGAACACGAGGCCTTAGTTAGCCCCAAGGAGGTTATTTGTTTACCTCAATTCCCTGGTTTGTTGCTTGGTTGATGAATTTGAAAACAAGCAATGTTGAATTTGAATTTGTTCTCTCTTAAAAAAAAACCAAAAACCCTAAACCCTAAACTAAAACATGAATGCTAAACCTAAAACCTAAACCCTAAACCCTAAACCCTAAAAATCCTAAACCTAAACCTAAGCTATATAAAACCTAAAAATAAAATAAATAAATTAAACCTAAACCAAAATAAAATAAAAACCTAAACTAAAATATAAACCTAAACCTAAAAATAAAATCAAATAAAAACTAAACTAAAATAAAATAAATAAAAACCTAAACTAAACTAAAAACTAAAATAAAACTAAAAAAATAAAAAATAAAACTAAATCTAAAATAAAAATAAAATAAAATGAAATAAAATAAAATAAAACTAAATTAAACCTAAAATAATAATAAACCTAAAAAAAACCTAATCCATAAACTAAAAAAACTTAAACCTAAAATAAAAAAAAGCTTTAACTAAAATAAAATAAATTAAAATAAATAAACCTAAACCTACTAAAATAAACTAAACCTAAAATAAACCTAAACTAAATAAAATAATATTAAAATAAACCTATTAAAATAAAATAAACCTAAAAATAAAATAAAACCTAAATCTAAACCTAAAAAAGAAAATAAACCTAAAATAAAAAAAATAAAAAATTAAACTAAACTAAAAATAAACATAAACCTAAACCAAAACCTAAAAAATAAACTAAGATAAAAGAAAACTAGCAAATAAATGAAACACAAAATAAATAAACTAAACTAAATTAATACAAAATAAACCTAAATAAAAAATATAGATTAAATTAAATAAGCCTAAACTACCAATCATCTTAATCTTAAAAGCCTAAACACTAAATCCTAGGCCCTAAACACTAAAAAGGCCATAAACCCTAAACTAGGCCTGGCCCTAGGCCACTGAGCCCTGAGGCCACTGACCCTAGTGAGCCCTAGGCCATAAAATAGGTAAAATGAAACCCTAAAGAGAAAACTGGCTAGGCCACAAAGACTAAATAGCTAAACCTGAGCTAAAATGAGCTAAAGATCAAACCTAAGCCTAATCTAAATAGGCCTACAAATAAACTAAAAATGACCTAAATAGGCTGAGCCCAAGATAAAATAAAACTGAGCTAAACTGAACTAAGAGAGGCCTGAGCTAAAATGAACTATAGATAAAAATAAAACCCTGGGCTATAGATAGATTAAATAAATAAAATATAATAATAAAATAAACCTCCTACTAATAAAACTAAATGAGCTAATAAAACTTAAGCTTAGCCTAGGCTACCTAGGCTGAATGAGCTGAAAAGGCTGAGCTAAGACTAAGGCTAAGACTAAAAACTGCCTAAACTGAGCTTGGATAAGGCTTAGCCACTGAGCTAAACTAGGCTAGGCTGAGCTAAATGGATAAAATAAATAAATAAAAATAAACCTGAGCCTAAAAATTAGGCTGAGCTGAGCTGAGTGAGCTGAGCCTGAGGCCTACAAATCACAGACCTAAGCTGAGCTAGGCTAAAGATGGACAGATAAAATGAGCTAGGCTAATAAGATAAAAGCCTAATGAATAAGAAAATAAGGACCTGACTAAAGATTAAAGATAAAGCCTAGACAGACCTAACAACTGGGCTAAACTAAAATATGAGCCTGAGCTAAGCTAAGATATAAAATGACCAAAAAAATAAAAATAAAAAATAAAACTAAGATATAAAGGAATTAAACCTAAAGCAGGCCAAACATGGACCTACCTAAGCATGAGCTGAAAGGCAAGATAGCTAATCTAAATAAGATAAATAAGGCTAAACCAAGGCTAATAACAAGAGCTGAAGCCCTAAATGAGCTCAAAGAATAAAATAAACTGAGCTAAATAAACTGGCCTAGGCCATGAGCTAGGCTAGTAGATAAAATGAGCCTACTAAAGGCCTGAGGCCTGGCCTAGGCTAAGAGGCATGAGCCCTGGGCCTGAGTAAATAAGGCTGATCTGAGCCTAGATGAGGCCTGAGCCTGGGCTGAGCCTAGGCTGGGCACAAAATGGGCAAGGCCTGGGCTGAAGTAAGCCTGGGCTAGGCCTGGCCACAAGATGGATGATAAATAAGATCTGGGCTAGAGTATATAAAAGATGGGCCGCAGGCTAAGGCCCTGATCTGAAGCTGGGCACACCCAGGCTGAGCTGAGCTAGGCTAGATGGGCCTAAAATATAAAATCTAGATAATGAGCCTAGGCTAAATGAGCCTGGGCCCTAGGCCTGAGCCTGGAGCCCTGAGGCTTGAGCCCTGGAGTCTTGGGCCGGACCCAGGCCTGGGCCACTGAGCTGAGCGGACAGGAGGCAGTGACCTGAGCCTGAGCCCAAGACCCTGAGCCCACAGGCCACTGAGCCATAGGCCCACAAGACATGACCATGGAGTGAGCCCTAGGCCCCCAGGCCGAGGCCTGGGCTAGGCCACAAAATGGAGCCACAAAACTTAAAGAGCTAGGCCTAGATAAGGCTATAAATAATGATAAACTGGGCTTAAATAGATAAAATGTATATAAGACTAGGCTAAGACCTATTGGCACGGACCTAAAGCCATAAGAATGGATTAAAAATAAAACTAAAATATATAAAAAAATAAGAAACTTACAAATAAAAAATACCTAGATAAAACCTAAATAAAGATAAACTTAAATAAATAAATATAATACCTAAAACAAAATAAAATAAAACTAAATAAAACCTAAACCTAAAATCCTACAAAATAAATAAAAAAAATAAAATGATCCTAAATAAAAAAAAACTTAGGCACAAAAATAAAATAAACCTGATAACAATGACTAAAAGATAATAAATAAAAAACCTAAACATTAACAAACTAATAAATAAAATATACTAAAAGAAACAAACCTAAAAAACTAAAAAATAAACTAAAATAAAACCTAAAACTAACCTAAAAATTAAAATAAACTTAGCAAACTAAAATAAAACTAAAACTAAACCTAAAATAAAATAAAAATAAAACTAAACTAAAAATACATATGTAAACCAAACCTAAAATAAATTAAAGATAAAACTTAAATTAGAAAATAATAAATAAACTGAAATAAAATATAAATACTAAATATACTAAACTCTTGGGTTTTGATTGTTTAAAACCTCACAAACCCTAAACCACTGAGCCCTAGGCCCTAAAATCCTGAGCCCTGGGCCCTGAGCCTAGAACTGGGCCACTGAGCTCACAGGCTGAGCCCTGAAAGGATGAGCCACTGATCTAAATGATCCAGGCCATAGGCCCTGTGTCTGGAGTCATGGGCCCTAGGCCAAATCTGGGCCTGATGAGGCCAAAGGCCCAAGACCTGATTAAGATTAAAGTCTAGGCCTAATAGCTAAAGATCAAGGCCCTACTTGGCCAGCCAATGGCCTGAGGCTTAAATAAACCTAAATAGGCTAGTAATGAGCCTGAGCTGAAGCTTAGGCTAAATAGGCCTAGGCCTGATAAAGACCTGAGCATAAGCTAAAATAAAGGCCTAGCCCTGAGCCTAGGCTAAACTAAATAAATAAAAATAAACCTGGGCACTAAACCTAAAAGAATAAACTAAAATAAATAAATAAAAGACAAATGATAAAACAAAGATAAAACTTAAAGCCTAGGCCAACTAAACTAAATAGCTTAAATCTAGGCAGACCTAAAATCTGATCTAAACCTAGGCCTAAACCTAGGCTAAAAAGGCCAAGAAAATATAAACTAAACCAGGCCTACAAACCTGAAGCCTAAAATAAAACCTAAAGCCAAACTGCACTAAAATGAGCCCTGAGCTAAACCTAGGCTGAAAAAAATAAACCTGAGCTTAAATAAATAATAAAATCAAAATAAATAGTTAAATAAACCTGAAGCCTAAACTAAAAT
This sequence comes from Cymbidium sinense, assembly GCA_021442155.1. Lineage (NCBI taxonomy): Eukaryota > Viridiplantae > Streptophyta > Magnoliopsida > Asparagales > Orchidaceae > Cymbidium > Cymbidium sinense. The sequence goes on along the minus strand of CM038214.1, from coordinate 89,357,895 downwards.
AGAGTAAATAAAATAAATGAGCTATAAAGAAAAATCTAAACTAAAATAAATTAGGCAGACTTACCTAAAGGTTAGATAAAGCATAAACCTACATGAGCCAAGATCTAACTAAGGCTAAAATAAATGAAGCCTAAACCTGAGCTAAACTAAATAAATGGATAACCTAAAATAAAATTAAACTAAAGATAAACTCAAAGATAAAAGCCACCTGATCCTGATCCTGGGCAAAGCCTGAGCCTCAGCCTGAGCTGGGCCTAAATGAGTAAGGCTAGGCCTAGGCCTGAGCCTAGGCCTAGCCCTGAGCCTGGACCTGACTAATAAAGCTATAAATAACCTGGGCTAATAGGCTTGGGCTGATTAGGCCTGAGCCCAGGCTGAGTAGAGCTGAGCCTAGGCCTAGGCCTAAGCCTGAGGCTGGACCTGAGCCTGCACAGATGGGCTGAGGCTGAGCCTGAAGCCTAATGAGCCTGATCAAGCCTGGGCCTAATGAATTTAAAGAGCCTGAGCCCTAGACCTAGCTGAGCTAAGGCCTGATCACAGCACTGAAGCATGAGCCTAGGCTACTAAATGAGCCTAAATAAATGACCTATAAAATGCCTACTAAACTAAATGACCTAGATCTGCAGATAAACTAAATAAATAAAATAAACCTAGGCTAAAACCTGAGCAAAATGACATGACATGATAAAATGAGCTAACCAACCTGAGCCTGAGCTAAATAAACTAAACAAAAATAAACTAAAATAAACTAAACTAAAATAAAACCTAAACTAAACCTAAATAAATAAATGATAGCTAAATAAACTACAAACCTAAACAAAATAAATACCTAAACCTAAACTAACATAAATAAAATAAAATAATTAAACTAAAAACCTAAACTAACTAAAATTAAAATAAACCTAATCTAAAATAAAATAAATTAGTAAACCTAAACCTAAATAAACTAAAACTATATAAACCTAAACCTAACCTAAATCTAAAAATAAAATCCTAAACCAAAACCTAAATTAAAAATAAAACCTAAACCTAAATAAACTAATTAAATAAACTTGGTAAAATACTTTTCCTATGATTGGTGGATTGGTTGTATCTTCTTGGTTTTTGCTGATTTTTTATTTTCTCCTTCGTATTGACTGCTTGATCTATGGGGGTTGGAGGGGACTTTGCTTGCCTCTGGCCTATTTTCTCTCCTTCCTCATTTACTGTTGGTGGTTGGGTGGTCCTCATTGGTTTAGATTTACCCTTCATTGTTTGT
>CM038214.1:89261166-89356537 GCA_021442155.1 Cymbidium sinense | reverse complement strand
TTTTTTTTTGTTTTCTTCCTACATTATTGTAATAAGGTTTATCTCTTTAGGATTTAATGTATCTCTTTGAGCATTAGCTTAGACATTTAGCCCATCTAAGGACTTTGTACTTTTTCTTTATGGTAATAAAATTTTCCTAAAAAAACCCTGAACTAACCTAAACCGTCCAAAACCCAAAACCCTAAACTAACCCTAAATCCTAAACCCTAAAACCTTAAACATAAACTAAATAAAACCTAAACAAAAAATAAATAAATAAAACCTAAACCTAAATAAAATAAAAAAAATAACATAAAAACTTGGACTAAAACTTAAACCTAAACCTAGACCTAAAAATAGAATACAATAAAAAATAAAAACTAAACTAATATAAAATAAATAAAAACCTAAATGAAACTAAAAATAAAATAAAATAAACCTAAAAATAAAAAACCTAAATAAAATAAAAGCTAAATCTAAAATAAAAATAAAATAGCCAAATAAAATAAAATAAAATAAAAACTAAATAAAAACCTAAACCTAAAAAATAACCCTAAAAATAAAACCTAAAAATAAATAAAAATAAAACCTAAACCCTAAACCCTAGTACTAAAAAAATAATATATAAACATTAAATTAAAAAACCATAAACCCTAAACCCTAAACGCTATACCCTAAACCCTAAACCCTAAAACCCTAAACCCTAAACCCTAAACCCTAAACTACACTAACCCTAAACCCTAAACCTAAATCCTAAACCCTAAACTCTAAACTAAAATCTAAAATCTAAACTAAAACTAAAATATAAACTAAATTTAAATCTAAACTCTAAAAATCTAAACTAAATCTAAACTAAACTAAACTAAATCTAAAAATCTAAACTCCAATCTAAAAATCTAAACTAAACTAAAAACTCAACTAAAAAAAATCTAAACTAAACTATATTAAACTAAAAATCAAAAAATCTAAATGGTAAACTCTAAACTAAACTAAAGTAAATAAATCTAAAATAAATCTAAAAATCTAAAAATCTAAATAAACTAAAATCTAAACTCTAAAATATAAAATATAAACTAAATCTAAACTCTAAAGTAAATCTAAAAGTCTAAACTAAATTTAAACTAAATTTAAAAATATAAATCTAAACTAAATCTAAACTCTAAAACTCAAAATAAACTAAAAAAACTCTAAACTCAAAAGCAAAATCTAAAATCTATAAAACTAAACTAAACTAAATAACAATAAAATCTAAACTAAATCCAAACTCCAAAATTAAAAAAAAAAATCTAACCATAAAAAAATCTAAAACTAAATCTAAAAACTAAATCTAAACAAAATAAAAAATAAACTAAATCTAAACTAAAAAATCTAAACTAAATCTAAACTAAATAAACTAAAATATGAACTAAAAATATGAACTAAAAATGTAAACTAAATAAACTAAATATAATATTAAACTAAATAAACTCTAAACTAAACAAAAATAAATCTAAACTCTAAACTAAACAAAAAATCTAAACTAAACTAAACTAAACTAAACTAAATATAAACAAAAACTAAATCTAGAATCTAAGCTAAATAAAATCTAATCCTAAATCTAAACCCTAAAACTAAATCTGAACAAAATTAAAACTAAACTAAATAAACTAAATCTAAAAAATTCTAAACTAAAATCTAAACTAAATCTAAACTAAATCTAAAATGTAAAAATCTAAACTCTAAAACTAAACCTAAACCCTAAAAAACCATAAACCTTAAACCCTAAAACCCTAAACCCTAAACATTAAACCCTAAATCTTAAACCCTAACCCTTTCACTAAACCCTAAACCCCCTAAACTAACCCTAAACCCTAAACCCTAAACCTAAACCCTAAACTAACCTAAACCTAAACTAAAAAAACTAAACCCTAAACTCTAAAACTTAAACTAAAACTAAATAAAACTAAAAAATAAAATAAAATAAAGAAAACCTAAACATAAATAAAATAAAAAAAAAATAATTAAACTAAAACTAAAACCTAAACCTAAAATAAAATAAAATTAAAAATAAAAAACTAAAGTAAAAAAACTAAAACCTAAATGAAACTAAAAAATAAAATAAACCTAAAATAAAAAAAACCTAATAAAATAAAAAAAAATCTAAAAAAATAAAGTAATTAAAAATAAAATAAAATAAACTAAATAAAGACTAAACCTATAAAAAACCTAAAAAATAAATAAAACTAAACATAAACCCTAAACCCCTAAACTAACTAAACCCTAAACACTAAAAACTCTAAACTAAAATCTAAAATTTAAACTAAACTAAAATCTAAACTAAATCTAAATCTAAACTTTAAAAAAATCTAAACTAAACTAAACTAAATCTAAAAATCTAAACTCTAAACTAAAAATTAAAACTAAAAACTAAAATCTAAACATAACTAAAAACTAAACTAAAAAAATCTAAACTAAACTAAAAATCTAAAATAAATCTAAACTAAATAAAAATCTAAACTAAATCTAAACTAAACTAAATCTAAACTAAAATATTAAAATCTAAACTCTAAACTAAACTAAACTAAACTAAATCTAAACTAAACTAAAACTAAACTCAAAACTAAATTAAATCTAAATCAAACTAAACTAAATCTAAACCTAAAATCTAAAATCTAAACTAAATCTAAAATCTAAACTAAATATAAAAAATCATATCTAAATTAAAACTAAATTAAAAAATTTAAAACTAAAATGTAAACTCTAAAAGTCTAAATCTAAACTAAACTAAACTCTAACTCTAAAACTAAATCTAAAATCTAAACTAAACAAAATTAAACTATATAAAAATAAAATCAAAATAAAATCTAAACTCTAAAATAAATAAACTCTAAACTAAACTAAATCAAAACTAAACTAAACAAAATCTAAATTAAAAACTAAATCTAATATCTAAACTAAATAAAATATAATCCTAAATCTACACCCTAAAACTTAATCTAAAGTAAATCTAAACTAAATCTCAACTAAACTAAATAAATGAAATCTAAAAACTCTAAACTAAAATCTACACTAAACTGAACTAATAAATCAAAACTAAATCTAAACTAAATCTAAAATCTAAAAATCTAAACTATAAAACCTAAACTAAACCCTAAAAAACCATAAACCCTAAACACTAATCCTTAAACCCTAAACCCTAAAACCTAAACCCTATAACCCTAAACCCTAAACCCTATGTCCTAAACTAAACCTTAAACCCTAAACCCTAAACCCCCTAAACTAACCCTAAACCAAAACCCTAAAGCCTAAGCCCTGAACCCTAAAAAAACTTAAACTTAAAGATAATAAAGCCTAAAAAAAACCTAAACCTAAATAAAAAATAAAATAAAATAAAATAAAAACTTAAACTAAAACTTAAGCCTAAACAAAACCTAAAATAAAATAAAATAAAAAACTAAACTAAAATAAATAAATAAAAGCCTAAATGAAACTAATAAATAAAATAAACCTAAAAATAAAAAAAAAAAAAAACAAAATTAAATAAAACTAAATGTAAAATAATAAACATAAAATAAAATTAAATAAAAACTAAATAAAAACCTAAACCTAAAAAATAATCTTAAAAATAAAACCTCATAATAAATAAAAAATAAAACTTAAACCCTAAACCCTAAATCCTAAACCCAAAACCCTAAACACTAAACACTAAACCCTTACCCATAAACCCTAATCCTTAAACCCTAAACTAAACCCTAAACCCTAATAAATAAATAATAAAACCTAAACCCTAAATTAAAAAAAAATCTAAAGGAAAACCCTAAAAAACCCTAAACCCTAAATTCTAAACCCTAAACCATATACCCTAAACTCTAAACTAAAACTTAAAATATAAGCTAAACTAAAATCAAAACTAAATCTAAATCTAAACTAAACTAAATCTAAAAATAAAAATTAAAAAACTAAAATCTAAACTAAACTAAAAATTAAGCTAAAAAATCTAAACTAAACTAAAAATCTAAACTAAATCCAAACAAAAATCTAAAAATTTAAACTCTAAACTCTAAAGTAAACTAAACTAAAAATAAACTCTAAACTAAATCTAAAAATCTAAAAATCAAAACTAAACTAAAATTTAAAATGTAAGATATAAAATCTAAACTAAATCTAAACACAAAACTAAATCTAAATTGAATCTAAAAATCTAAATCTAAACTAAAATCTAAACTCTAAAACTCTAAATCTAAACTAAACTAAACTCTAAACTCTAAAACTAAATCTAAAATCTAAACTAAACATAACTAAACTAAACTAAATAAAAAATAAAATCTAAAGTAAATCTAAACTCTAAAATAAATAAAATCTAAACTATATTCTAAAATTAAATCTAAAAGTTAAATCTAAACTAAATCTAAACTAAACTAAACTAAAAAATCAAAATCAAATCTATATTAAATAAATCTAAACTAAACTAAATCTAAAACCTAAACTAAAATAAAATCTAAACTAAAATCAAAATAAAACTAAAAAAAATAAATCTATCTAAAAATAAAATCTAAACTAAACTAAAATAAATCTAAACTAAACCTAAATAAAATAAAACTAAATAAATCAAACTAAATCTAAACCCTAAAACTAACCTAAACTAAATCAACTAAAGCTAAATTAAATTAAATAAACTAAACTACTAAAGTAAAATCTAAACTACACTAAACTAAAAAATCTAAACTAAATCAAAACTAAATCTAAAACCTAAAAATTTGAACTCTGAAACCTAAATTTGAACCCTAAATAACCATAAACCAAAAACTCAAAACCCTAATCCCTAAACACAAAACCTTAAAACCCTAAACCCTAAATATTAAATCTTAAAACCTAAACCTTAAACCTTAAACCCTAAATTTAAAAAATAATACCTAAACCTAAACAATAAAAAACTATAAACCCTAAACCATAAACCCTAAACCCTATCCCTAAACCTTAAACCCTAAAATAAAAACTAAACTAAATAAACTAACCTAAACCCTAAACTAAAATAAACTAAACTAAAACCTATAATCTAAACTAAACTAAAATCTAAAAAATCTAAACTAAATGTAAATCTAAACTAAAACCTAAACTAAATCTAAACTCTAAACTAAATCCAAAAAAAATAACTAAACTAAAAAATCTAAACTAAATGTAATCTAATAAAATAAACCATAAGACCTAAACTAAAATCTAAACTAAACTAAACTAAAATCATAAATCTAAAAAAAAATTTAAAAATCTAAAATCTAAAAATCTAAATCTAAAACCTAAATCTAAACCCTAAAACCATATAAACTAAAATAAACTAAACTATAAACCTAAAACCCTAAACACTAAACTAAATAAACCTAAAACCTAAATCTAAACCCTAAACCTAAACCCTAAACCTAAAAAAATCTCTAAACCCTAAACCCTAAAAAAAACCTAAACCCTAAAACTAAACCCCTAAACCCTAAACTAAAACCTAAAACCCTAAATATTAAACCCTAAACCCTAAACCTAAACTAAATCTAAACCCTAAAAGAAAACTCTAAACCCTAAACTTATCTAAAAACCTAAACCCAAAAAAACCCTAAACTAAAGTAACTATAAACCATAAACCCTAAACTAATCTAAAAACCTAAACCTAAATTAAATAAAACTAAAAAATAAATAAAAAACCTAAATAAAATTAAATAAAAAAATAAATAAAACCTAAACTAAAACCTAAACTAAACCTAAACTAAAATAAAATAAAATAAAAGTAAAAAAACTAAACTAAAGAAAATAAATAAAACCTAAATGAAACTAAAAAACTTAATAAACCTAAAAATAAAAAAACCTAAAAAATAAAAAAACTAATCAAAATAAAAAAAAAGAAAATAACCTAAAATAAAATAAAATAAAACTAAAAAAAAACTAAACTTAAAAAAATAAAAAAGATAAAATAAATAAAAAAAAATTAAACTAAAATTAAATAAATAAAACCTAAATGAAACTAAAAATAAATAAACCTAAAATAAAAAACCTAATAAAATAAAAAACTAAATCTAAAATATAAATAAATAAAATAGACTAAAATAATAAAATAAAACATTAAAACCTAAACTTAAAAAATAAACCTAATAATAAACTAAAATAAATAAAAATAAAACATAAATAAATAAACACTAAAATAAATAAATAAAATAAACTATTAAATCTAATATAAATAAATCTAAACTAAATAAAATAAACTAAAATCTAAACTAAATCTAAACTAAACCAAACTAAATATAAAAAAATCTAAACTAAAACTAAAATTTAAATCTAAATAAACCTAAACTAAAAAATAAATAAACCCTAAATCTAAACTAAACCTAAACCCTAAACCCTAAACCCTAACCCTAAACCTAAACCCAAAAATAAACTAAATATAATAAACTCTAAACTAAATTGTAAACTCTAAACAACCCTAAACTAAACCTAAAACAAAAAAAACAACAAATTTAAATCTAAAATCCTCTCCTAAACCTAATCTAAACTCATCTAACCTAAATAAATCTAAATAACTAAGTCTAAACTCTTATCTAAAAATAACTATCTAACCTACTAAAACCATAAACTCCCTAATCTTAACCCCTAACTAAACAAACATACTAATTCTATCTCTCAAAACCACTCATCCACCTAAATCCTCATCTAAACACTAACTTAGTCTTATGCCTAAAATTCTAATAAAAACTAAATCTTATAAACCCTAAGTTTAAAACCTATCACATAAAAACCTACTAAAACTAAACTAATAAAATCTAAATCATAAAATAACTAAATACTAATAAATGACTAAAAAACTAACTAAAACCTAAAAATTAAACCTAAACCTAGATCTACTAAAAAAATAAACTCTAAATACCTATAAAAAACAAAAAAAAAATATAAATAAAAAATAAACCTAAAACATCCATAACTAAATAAAATAAACTAAATCCTAAATAAAAATAAAATAAATCCTAAAATAAAAACTCTAAATAATATAATAAATATAAAATAAACTCCTCTAACTCTAAAAATATCTAAAACTAAATAATAAATAAAAACCTAAACTTCCTATTAAACCTCTAAAAATGTAAATAAAACTAAACCAAACTAAAAAACTAAACATCTAACTATGCTAAACTCTATAAAATGTAAACATAACTAATTCCTCTAAACTAAAATAATCTAAACCTATTCTAAATAAAACCAATAAAATCTACTATCTATCTAAAATAAATTAAAATTTGTAAACCAAAAATTCCTATCTAAACATTTCCTAAACATCTAAAAACCCTAAACTCCTAAATTTCATCTAAACTTCACTAACTAACTAAAATAAACTCTAAAAACTAAAATCAATCTACTAAATCCTAAAAATTTATCAAAATATCTCATACCTAAAATCTAAAAAAACTTTAAATCCTAAACTCACTAACTAACTACTCTAAACCCTAAAACTACTAAATCTACCTATCTAAAATAAATCACTAAAACTCTAAACCTAAACTCTAAACTACTATATCCCCTAAACTAAAACATCTAAACCTAAACAACCTAAACTTATCAAACTACTCCACCACCAACTATTCTTATAAAAAACCCCTAAACCCACATCTAAAAACCTAAACCCACATAACTAACCTAAATTCTAATATCTAAACCTAAAAAAATAACTAAAAAACTAAACTAATTAAAATATCTTAAAATCTAAAACTAATAAACCTAAACCTAAAACCTAAATAAATTTAAAACTAAAAAAAATAAAACTAACTAAAAAAATATCAAAAAAATATTAAACTAAAAATCATAAACTAAAGCAAAATATATAAACTAAACTAAATCCATAAATAAACTAAAATCTAACTCTAAAATATAAACTTAATAAATCTAAAAAACTAATCCCTATAAAACTAAACCTAAACTAAAATAACCTAAACATATAATCTAAAAATAAAAACTCTAAACCTATCTCCACATCTAACTAAACATTATCCTAAACTCTAAAACCCTAAATCTCTAAACTAAATACCAAAGTTTAAACCTAAACTAAATACCTAAAACCCTAAAACATAAAATAATCCTAACCATAAACTAACTAAAATACCTAAAAATAAACTAACTATCTCATCTCTAAAATCTAAACTAAATAAATATCATAACTAAATTAAAAATCTAAACTTTTAAAATATAAACTAAATCTAAACTAGACCAAACTAAATCTAAAATTCTAAACTAAATAAAACTAAACCCTAAACTAATCCTAAACCCTAAACCCTAAACCAAATTAAACTAATAAATAAAAAATAAAACTTAAACCCTAAATTAAAAAAAAATCTAAACCTAAACACTAAAAAACAATAAACCCTAAACCCTAAAACCCTAAATTATGCACCCTAAACCCTAAACCCTAAACCCCCTAAACTAACCCTAAACTCTAAACTAAAATCAAAAATCTAAACTAAACTAAAGTTTCAACTAAATCTAAATTCAAACTCTAAAAATCTAAATTAAATGTAAACTAAACTAAAACTCTAAACTTTAAACTCTAAACTAAAAATCTAAACTAAAAAACTAAAATCTAAATTAAACTATAAACTAAACTAAAAAAATCTAAGCTAAATCTACACTAAACTAAATCTAAACTAAAATCTATAAATCCAAATTCTAAACTCTAAACTAAACTAAAATGAATCTAAACTAAGTAAAAAACTAAACTAAACTAAATACCATAAACAAAACCCTAAAAAACCTAAACATAACTAAATAAATAAACCTAAAAAATAAAATAAATAAATAAACCTAAATAAAAATAAAATAATAAAAAAAAACTAAACTAAACCTAAAAAAATAAACTAAATAAAAAAAAAACTAAACTAAAATAAAATTAAATAAATAAAAACCTAAACTAAACTATTAAATAAAATAAATTTAATAAGAAACCTAAAAATAAAAAAACTAAACCTAAAATAAAAAATATAATAAACCTAAATTAAATAAAACATAAACCTAAAATATAAACTTGAAAATAAATAAAAATAAACCTAACCCTAAACTAAAAAAAACCTAAAACCTAAAATAAAAATAAAATTAATAAAATAAAACATACCTAAACCTAAACGAAAATAAACTAAACAAAAATAAATAAAACCTAAACTTAAACCTAAACCTAAGCTAAATAAAATAAAATAAATAAATAATAAACCTAAACTAAAATTTAAAAATAAAGGCTAAACCTAAAGAATAAAATAAAAAAAATGCTAAACTAAAAAATAAACCTAAACCTTAAAACTGAACTAAAATAAAAAGAACCCAAAGTAAAATAAATAAACTTAACTAACTAGAAAAAATAAACTTAAATAAAAAATAAACTAAAATAAATAAAAAATAAACTTAATAAACAAACATATTTACTAATTTAAAAAAAAAAAATAAAAACACAAAAAGAATAATAAAAAAATCTAATCACTAAAACCTAAACCTTAAACCTAAATCCTAAACCATGAAACTATCCCTAAACCCTAAACCTTAAACTTACAACCCTAAACCATAAACGCTAAACCCTAAACCTTAAAAAACCTTAAACCCTAAACCTTAAAAAATATTAAGCCATAAACCCTAAACCTTAAACCCTAAACCTAAACCCTAAACCCTAAAACCCTAAACACTAAACCCTAAACCCTAAACCCTAAAACCTAAACCTAAACCTAAAATAAACTAAACCTAAACCTAAACCTAAACTAAATAAAAGAAAATAAAAAACTAAAAATAAACCTAAATCTAAAAATAAACCTAAAATAAATATCTAAACCTAAACCTAAAATAATAAACCTAAAAATAAAAAATAAAATGTAAACCTAAAAAATAAAAAAAATAAATAAACTAAAATAAAATAAAATAAACTAAAATAATAAACTAAACCTAAAAAAATAAACTAAACTAAATAAAAAAATAAGAACAAAATAAACTAAAACTAAATAAACCTAAACCTACTTGACACTAAAAAAATAAAATATAAAAAAACCTAAACCCTAAACCCTAAACTCTAAACCCTAAAAACCTAAAAGCCTAAACCTAAAAATAAAATAAATAAAAAAACATAAACCTAAATATAAAAAAAATAAAAAAATAAAAATTTAAACTAAAACCTAAGATTAAAATAAAAAATAATAAAAACTAAAATAAATAAAAAAATAAAATCTAAACTAATCTAAAAAAAAAAAATAAACCTAAAAAAATAAAAACCTAAAAAAATAAAAAACTAAACATAAAATATATAATAAATCTAAAATAAATAAAAACCTTAAACCTAAAAAAAAAAACTAAAAACAACACCTATAAATAAATAAATAAATAAAATAAAACCTAAACACTAAACCTAAAAAAAAAATAAAGAAAATAAAATAAACCTAAACCTAACCTAAAATAAATAAACCAAACCAAACCTAAACTTAAACTAAAAAATAAACATAAAATAAAACTAAAAATAAAGCCTAAACCTAAAAAATAAAATAAAAATAAAGTAAACTATAAACATAAACTAAAACTAAACTAAAATAAAACCTAAACTAAAATAAATAAACCTAAAATAAAAATATAAACCTAAATAAAAAAGATAAACTAAAATAAATAAAAAATAAACTAAATAAATAGAAACCTACTGGTTTACTTAATTTAAAAAAATAATAATAATAAAAGAATAATAACAAAAAAAAACCCTAAACCCTAACAACCCAAAACCCTAAATCCTAAACTCTAAACCATAAATCCTAAATCATAAAACTATTGCTAAACCCTAAACATACAACTCTAAACCATAAACCTTAAACCCAAAACCCTAAAACCCTAACCCTAAAACACTAATAAATGCTAAATGAATCCTAAACCCTAAACCTTAAACCCTAAACCCTAAACTAACCCTAAACCATAAACCCTAAACCCTAAAAACTTAAAACTCTAAATAAAACTTAAAAATTGAATAAATAAAAAAAATCTAAATCTAAATAAAATAAAATAAAAACCTAAACTAAAACCTAACCCTAAACCTAAACCTAAACCTAAAAATAAAATAAAATAAAAAATAAAAACTAAACTAAAATAAAATAAATAAAAACCTAAAATAAACTAAAAAAATAAAATAAACCTAAAAAAAGCCTAAACAAAATAAAAAGTAAACCTAAAATAAAAATAAAATGAACCTAAAATAAAATAAAATCTAAATTAGATAAAAACATAAACCTAAAAAATAACCTTAAAAGTAAAGCCAACAAATAAAAAAAAATAAACCTAAATGTTAAATTAAAAAAAAAACTAAACTTAAACCCTAAAAAACCATAAACCCTAAACCCTAAACCCTAAACTCTAAACCCTAAATCCCTAAACTATAAACCCCAAACCATAAACCCTAAACCTTAAACCTTAAACCCTAAACCCTAAACCCTAAACCCTAAACTCTAAACTAAAATCTAAACTAAAATGTAAACTAAATCTAAATCTAAATTATAAAAATCTAAACTAAATCTAAACTAAACTAAACTAAATCTAAAAATCTAAATTCTAAACAACAAATCTAAACTAAAAAAAAACTAAAATCTAAACTAAACTAAAAACTAAACTAAAAAAATCTAAACTAAACTAAATCTACACTAAAATCTAAAAAATTCTAAACTATAAACTCTAAACTAAACTAAATTAAATATAAATTAAACTAAAACTAAACTCTAAACTAAATCTATAAATATGAAAATCTGAACTAAACTAAAATCCATACTCTAAAATATAAAATCTAAACTAAATCTAAACTCTAAACTAAATATAAAAATCTAAACTAAATCTAAATCTAAATCTCTAAATCTAAACTAAATCTAAACTAAACTAAATTAAACTAAACTCAAAACTCTAACACAAAAATATAAATCTAAACTAAACTAAACTAAACTGAATAAAAAAAAAATCTAAACTAAATTTAAAATCTAAACCTAAAAAAAATCTAAAACTAAATCTAAACTAAATAAACTAAAATCTAAACTAAAAAATCTAAACTAAAAACTTGAACAAAATAAACTAAATCTAAAATATAAACTAAATAAACTCTGAACTAAACTCAAAATCTAAATCTAACCTCTAAACTAAACCAAATCTAAACTAAACAAAACAAAACTGAACTATATCTAAACTAAAAACTAAATCTAAAATATAAACTAAATAAAATATAAACCTAAATCTAAAGCCTAAAACAAAATCTTAACTAAATATAAACCTAAAAACTCTAAACTAAAAATCTAATTTAAATGAAACTAAAAAATCTAAACTAAATCTAAAAATCTAAACTCTAAAACCTAAACCTAAACCCTAAAACCATAAATCCTAAACCCTAAACCATAAGCCCTAAAACCCTAAACATGAAACCCTAAACCTAAATCCTAAACCCTAAACCCTAAGCCCTAAACACCTTAAACTAACCCTAAACACTAAACCCTAAACCCTAAACTCTAAACCCTAAACAAACCTACATCCTAAACCTAAAACCCAAAACCCTAAACTAACCCTAAACCCTAAAACCTAAACCCTAAACCTCAAACCTAAATAATAAAAACCTTAACCTAAACTAAATAAAACCTAAAAATAAAATAAATAAATATACCAAAACATTAATAAAATAAAATAAAAAATAAAAAAAAACTTAAACTAAATCTAAACCTAAACCTAATCCTAAAAATAAAATATAAAATAAAATATAAAAAATAATAATAAATAAAAACCTAAATAAAATAAAATAATAAAATAAACCTAAAAATAAAAATAAATCTAAAATAAAAATAAAATTGACTTACAATAAAATAAAATAAAAAACTAAATAAAAACTTAGACCTAAATAAAATAAAAAATAAGACCTAAACCCTGAACCCTAATAATTAAAAAATAAAACTTAAACTCTAAATTTAAAAAAAAATCTAAACCTAAAACCTAAAAAACCATAAACCCTAAACCTTAAACCCTAAACCCTAAGCCCTAAACCTAAAACCCTAAATCCTAAACCCTAAACCCTAAACCCTAAACCCCAAACCCTAAACTCTGAATTAAAATCTAAACTAAATCTAAAATAAACTAAACTAAATCTAAAAATCTAAATTCTAAACTAACAATCAAAACTAAAAAACTAAAACCAAAATTAAACTAAAAAAAATCTAAACTAAATCTAAACGAAAATCTAAAAATATAAAATTTAAAGTCTAAACTAAATAAAACTCTAAACTAAATCTAAAAATTCTAAAAATCTAAGCTAAACTAAAATCTAAAATCTAAACTAAATCTAAACTAAAACTAAATATAAAATCTAAACTAAATCTAAACCTAAATCTAAACTAAAAATCTAAACTTTAAAACTAAAATAAACTAAATAAACTTTAAACTCTCAAACTAAATCTAAATTATAAACCAAACTAAACTAATCTAAATAAAAATAAAATCTAAACTAAATCTAAACTCTAAAATAAATAAAAATCTAAACCTAAAAAAATCTAAAACTAAATTTAAACTAAATCTAAACTAAATAAAATCTAAACAAAATCTAAACTAAATCTGAACTAAAATATCTAAACTAAATCTAAATTAAACTAAATCTAAAAACCAAAAAATCTAAATGTAAATAAAAATAAAATCTAAACAAAAAATCTAAACAAAAAACCTAAACTAAATAAACTAAATCTAAAATCTAAAACTAAATAAACTCTAAGCTAAACTAGAAATCTAAATCTAAATTCTAAATTAAACCAAATCTAAACTAAACTAAACTAATCTAAATGAAATCTAAACTAAAAATTTAATCTAAAATAAATAAAATCTAAACTTAAACCCTGAACCCTAAACCCTAAAGCCTAAACCCATAAACTAACCCTAAACCCTAAACCCTAAACCCTAAACTCTAAACTAATATATAAAATCTAAACTAAGCTAAACCTAAACTAAATCTAGATCTAAA
Organism: Cymbidium sinense; assembly: GCA_021442155.1. Classification (NCBI taxonomy): domain Eukaryota; kingdom Viridiplantae; phylum Streptophyta; class Magnoliopsida; order Asparagales; family Orchidaceae; genus Cymbidium; species Cymbidium sinense. Next base: position 89,342,577 of record CM038214.1, on the reverse strand, counting down.
CTCTAAAAATTTAAATTAAATCTAAACTAAATTAAATAAAATCTAAAAATTTAAACTCTAAACTAAAAATCTAAATTAAAAATCTAAAATCTAAATTAAACTAAAAACTAAACTAAAAATATAAAAAATAAACTAAAAATCTAAACTAAATCTAAACTAAAATCTAAAAATATAAACTCTAAACACTAAACTAAACTAAACTAAATCAAAAAATCTAAAAATTGAAACTTAAATAAAATCTAAACTAAATCTAAACTCTAAACTAAATTTAAAAATCTAGACTAAATCTAAAAATCTAAATCTAAACTAAAATTTAAACACTAAAACTCTAAAAGAAAACTAAACACTAAACTCTAAAACTAAATCTGAAATGTAAACTAAACTAAACTAAACTAAATAAAAGTAAAATTTAAACTAAATCTAAACTGTAAAATAAATAAAAAACTAAACCTAAAAAATCGATAACTAAATCTAAAAACTAAATGTAAATAAAATTAAATTTAAACTAAATCTAAACTCAATTTAAACTAAAAAATCAAAGCTAAATCAAAACTAAACTAAATCTATACTCTAAACTAAATCTAAAATCTAAACTAAATAAAGTAAAATCTAAACAAAAAAATCTAAACTAAAAACTAAACTAAATAAACTAAATTTAATATTTAAACTAAATAAACTCTAAACTAAACTAAAAATCTAAATCTAAACTCTAAACTAAGCTAAATCTAAACTTAACTAAACTAAAAAAAAACAAAAAAACTAAACTAAAAACTAAATCTAAAATTTAAACTAAATAAAATATAAACCTAAATTTAAACCGTAAAACTAAATAAAAACTAAATCAAGACTAAACTAAATCTAAAAACTCTAAACAAAAATCAAAACTAAACTAACTAAATCTAAACTAAATAAATCTAAAATCTAAACTCTAAAACTAAACCTAAACCTAAAATAAACACTAAACTAAACCCTAAAAAATCCTAAACCCTAAATCCTAAACTAAACTAAACCTAAACCCAAATAAATAAAATAAATTAATCTACTAAAAAAATAAACCTAAACCCTAAACTATTAACACTAAACCTAATAACTATAAACCTAAAACCTAAACCCTAAACCCTAAACCTAAACCTAAACTAAACTAAACCTAAACCTAATAAATAAAATAAAATAAACTAAATTAAAAAACCTAAACTAAACTAAAAATAAATAAACCCTAAACCCTAAACCCAAAACCTTAAACCCTAAACCTTATACCATAAACTCTAAACCCTAAACTAAGCTAAACCCAAAACCTAAAACCACAAACCCTAAACTTTAAAACCTACACCTTAAATCCTAAAAACCTAAACCTTAATTAAAAAAAACCTAAAAATAAAATGAATAAACAAATCTAAACCTAAATAAAATGATAAAATAAAATAAAATAAAAACATAAACTAAACACTAAACCTAAACCTAAAATAAAAATAAAGTAAAAAATAATAATTAGACAAAAATAAAATAAATAAAAATCTAAAAGAAATTAAAAAAATAAAATAAACCTAAAAATAAAAATCCTAAATAAAATAAAAATTAAATCTAAAATAAAAATAAAATGGACATAAAATAAAATAAATAAAAACTAAATAAAAACATATACCTAAAAAATAAACCTAAAAATAAATAAAAAATAAAACCAACACCCTAAACCTTAAACCCTAAACCCTAAACTAAACCCTAAACCCTAATAAATAAAACATAAAATCTAAACCCCAAATTAAGAAAAAAAACCTTAACATAAACCCTAAGAAACCCTAAACCTTAAACCTAAAATAAAAATAAAATAAACAAAATAAAATAAACTTAAATTTAAACTAAAATAAACTAAACTAAAATAAACTAAGCTAGAATAAATAAAACCTAAACCTAAACCTAAATAAACAAAACCTAAACCTAATCCTAAACTAAATAAATTAAATAAACTAAAATAACTAAACTAAACTAAAATAAAACCTAAACCTAAAAAATAAACTAAAATTAAAGCTAAAGTAAAAAATAAAGCTAAACTTAAAAAAGTAAACTAAAATAAAAATACCAAAAAAAATTAACTAGATTAAATATAAATAAAAATAAACCTAGATAAAAAATTAAACCAAAATAAAAAAAATAAACTAAATAAACCTAAACCTATGAGTTTACTTAATTAAAAAAAATAAAAATTATGAAAGAATATTAGAAAAAACCCTAAACCCTAAAAACCATAAAACCTAAATCTAAACCCTAAACCCTAAATGTATCTAAACATAAACCTAAACTAAACTAAACCTAAACCTAAACCTAAACCCTAAAAACATTAAACCCTAAACCTAAACCCTAAAAACCTTTAAGCCATAAACCCTAAACCTAAACCCTAAACTAACAATAAACCCTAAACCCCAAACCATAAAAACCTAAACCTAAACTAAATAAAACCTAAAAATAAAATAAATAATAAACCTAAATCTAAATAAAATAAATAAATAAAATAAAATAAAATCCTAATCTAAAACTGAACCCTAAACTTAAACCTAAACCTAAACCTAAAAATAAAATAAAATAAAAAATAAAAACTAAATTAAAATAAAATAAATAAAATTATAAACTAAAATAAAATAAAAAACCTAAAAAACCTAAATAAAATAAAAAACTAAATCTAAAATTAAAATAAAAACTAAACAAAAATAAAATCTAAACTAAAATTAACCTAAATTAAAATAAAATAAATAAATAATAAAACCTAAACCCTAAATTAGAAAAAACCTAAACTAAACCCTAAAACTAAACCTAAAACCTAAACCCTAAACCCTAAACCCTAAAACCCTAAACCATAAAACTAAATTAAACCCTAAACTAACCCTAAACCTAAAATAACCTCATCCCTAAACTCTAAACCATTAACCTAAACCCAAAACTAAAAAACTAAACCCTAAACTAAACACCTAACTAAACTAAACCATAAAAACCATAAACCTAAAAACCTAAACCTAAACTAAATAAAACCTAAAAAATAAAAAAATAAAACCTAAACTAAATAAAATAAATAATAAAATAAATAAAACTAAAAATTATAAACCTAAACTAAATCTAAAAATAAAATAAAATTAAAAAAATAAAATAAATAAATAAAAAAAAAAACCTAAATAAAAACCAAAAAAAAATAAAATAAACCTAAAATAAAACCTAAATAAAATAAAACCAAATCTAAATAAAATAAAATAACTAAATAAAATAAAATAAAACTAAATTAAAATCTAAACCTAAAAATAAATAAAAATAAACTAAAATTAAGTAAAAAATAAACCTAAACCTAAACTAAATAAACCTAAAACTAAATAAAACCCTAAACCTAAAATAAAAAATAAATAAACTAAATAAAATAAACCATAAAATAAATTAAACTAAACTATAAAATAAATAACCTAAATTAAAAAAAAAAATAAAAAAAACTAACCTAAAATAAACTAAATAAATAAAATAAACTAACTAAAAATCTAAAATAAAATAATAAAACCTAAACTAAATAAATAAAAAAATAAAATAAAACTAAACCTAAATAAAATAAAATAAAATAAAAAAATAAAAAACTAAAATAAAAATAAAAAAACCTAAATGAAACTAAAAAATAAAATAAACCTAAAAAAACAAAATATAAAATAAAAATAAAATAAACTTAAAATAAAATTAATACTAAATAAAAACCTAAACCAAAAAAATAAATAAAACCCAAAAAATAAAAATAAAACCAAAATAAACTAAAAAAATCTAAAAATTAAAATAAAATAAAAAAATAAACCCTAAAAACTAAAATAAACTAAAATAAACTAAACCTAAATTAAATAAAATAAAATAAACTAAAAAATAAACCTAAATAAACTAAAAAATAAAACTAAAATAAACCTCAAATAAAAACTTAAACCTAACTTAAAAATTAAAAATAAAACCTAAACCTATAAAATAAAATAAAATTAAAACTAAATTAAAAAACAAAATAAAATAAAAACCTAAACTGATACCTAAAAATAAATTAAAATAAAAATAAAAACTAAACTAAAATTAAATAAATAAAAACCTAAAATTAACCAAAAAATTAAAATAAACCTAAAATAAAAAATAAACAAAATAAAACTAAACATAAAATAAAAAAAATAAACCTAAAATAAATAAATAAACCTAAAAAATAATTAAAATAACCTAAACCTAAAATAAAATAAAATTAACAAAATAAAATAAACCTAAACCTAAACTAAAATTAAAAATGATAAATAAAACCTAAAAACTAAACCTAAACTAAATAAATAAATAAACTAAAATAAACCTAAACTAAAATTAAAAATAAAACTAAAATCTAAAAATCTAAAATTAAAATAAAATAAATAAAACTAAAACTAAACCTAACCTAAATCTAAACTAAAATAAAAAAACTAAAATAAATAAAACTAATAAAAAATAAAATAATAAAAAATAAAAAAAAACTAAACTAAAATAAATAAAAAAAATAAAATCTAAAAACTAAACCAATACTAATATAAAAAAAATAAAATAATAAAAAATAAAATAAATAAACTAAACCCAAAAAAAATCTAAACACTAAACTAAAACTAAACTAAACCCAAAAACTAAACTAAAACTAAACTCTAAACTAAATTCTAAATCTAAACCCTAATTAAACTAATAAACTAAATTAAACTAAAAAACCTAAACTCTAAACTAAATTAAATAAAAATCTAAAAATAAAATAAATAAAAAACTTAAACCTAAATAAAAAATAAACTAAATAAATAAAATAAAATTAAAACCTAAACCAATCTAAACCTAAAAAAATAAAATAAAATAAATAAATAAAATCTAAATTAAATTAAATAATTAAAAAAATAAACTAAACTAAAAAAATAAAATAAACCTAAAAAAAAATCTAACTAAACTAAATCTAAACCTAAAATAAAAAAAATAAATCTAAAAATAAAATAAAATCTAAACTAAATAAAACCTAAACTAAAAAAAAAATAAACTTAAAAAATAAATAAATAATAAACTAAACTAAATCTAAAAAAACCTAAACCTAAAATCTAAAACTAAATCTAAACCCTAAACTAAACCCTAAACTCTAAACTAAAATATAAAATCTAAACTAAACTAAAATATGAACTAAACCTAAATCTAAACTCTAAATCTAAACTAAATATAAATTAAACTAAACTAAATCTAAAAATCTAAACTCTAAACTAAAAATTTAAACTAAAAAACTAAAATCTAAACTAAATAAAACTAATGTAAACTAAAAAATCTAACTAAAACCTAAAATTAAACTCTAAACTCTAAACTAATAAACTAAATCTAAAACTAAACTAAAACTAAACTCTAAACTAAATATAAAAATTTAAAAAAATCTAAACTATACTAAATTCTAAACTCTAAAATTTAAAATATTAACCAAATATAAACTCTAAACTAAATCTAAAAATCTAAACTAAATCTAAAAATTTAAATCTAAACTAAAATAAAAACTCTATAACTAAATCTAAAATCTAAACGAAATTAAACTAAATAAAATAAAAATAAAGATGAATTTAATTATTAGATGTGATTGTTGAAATGGATGGCTTATTTTGATATTAAAGAGGAATCTCCTATTATTCTGCCTAGATTTCTCCAAATTTGTGTTCATTTCATTAATCCGAATTTCTCTTTACCTAATTCTTCACCCTCTCCAAGTGGATCGTGACCTTCTAACACTAGCCATCTATTGCTCGATACTAGTTGAGTTGGATATATCTAAAAAATATCCAAAGGAAATTTGCTAGATCGAGAAATATGGATATTTGCAAAAGTGGATTTAAGAACTTTCATATTTTGTTATCATTAGAAAGTTCATGGTCATGGGGTTTCTACTGCTTTATGGTTCATCCTCACCTTAAGAAAACTAATTATGTGCATCCTAAGTTAGATCCCTCTAAGGTACTTAAACCACTAAAAGCTCTATTTGATAACTCCTTACAACTGAGGGCATTGCCTTGATCCTCCCATTGCTCAATCTCATACTATCTACTTGCCAACCGCAGATGTCATTTTGCTAACAAGGATGTCCCCTTCGATGAGACTATCCACTTGAACCATAAATATTGGCAACAATAATAATAATATGTTTTCAAAACTTATGGATGATGATTCTCTATCAAATGAATCCATTCTCTTTGCCACCTTTAATAAAAGAAAATGTGATCCTTCATGAGGGCTTGATTGGTGAGCAAACTTTAGAGAATGTTAACTCGATTTAGATACTTGTGCTTTAAACATTTTAATATTTATCGTGATTTTTAGCTAATGTTGAACCATAATATTTTACAACATAACAATGATTTGAAAGAAGGTGAAGTGGCCTATAATGATGTTATAAATGTGCTTCCCTTTTTCAAGTATATCTCTGATCAATCCTTACCATATGGTGATGTTGTGGATATGACCAATATATTTAAGATAGTTTTTAGAAAGAAAAATAAAACTCATACACCTAAAGTTCCTAACTTTACTAGAATTACTAAAACTAGCTCCTCTGCCCAAAAATAAATGGTTTCATTCTTAACTGAATGCAAGAGGATTGGTACCCTCTCTTAGAAATAAAATCAGAATTTAGTTCATTCTCATAACATTTCCTGGCTTTTAAACCCTTTATTCTCCCTTTCTAACATTGCTTCTAGAATGATTGGTTTTGGTAATTTTTTTGCTAATTCAAGCAATAAAATATGATTTTTTGAATAGTCCCTTTGTTTTACAAGTTATACAAAAATTTAACATAGTTGTAAATGTTAAGATTACTTATGATAATTGGTGTTATTTTGGTTCATTTGTCTATGCCTCTTGTAATAGAATAGTAGAAGGCTTCTCCTGGAAGATCTTATTAGTTTCTCCTCTATGAATGCTCCTGATTTGTGGGTGGGGACTTTAACATTATCTCTTCTAATGGGTTGGTGGTAATGCTCCTAATTTATTTTCCATGGAAGAGTTTAATAACATGATCCTTGATTGTCATCTTACTGATATTGGCTTTAGTGGGTCTCATTTCACTTGGAATAATCATAGACTTTAAAGATTAGATCGTCCTTTTAACCATATGGATCAACCTTCTCCTTATTACCTCCGTTGAGCATCTCAATAGAACCCTATTAGACCATTCTCCCTTGTTGATCACTGTAAATGTTAATGCTACTAGACCCTCCTCTCCTATCTCATTTTTTCTTTCAAAATATGCTGGATGATAGATTTATGGATGTTGTTAGTGAACATCTCCATCCCGATGATTCTATTTGCTAATGAGATTGGTTCAAATTAAAAAGACTTAAATAATACCTTAATTGGTGGAACAAACACTATTTCATAAACCTCTTTATTAATATCAAAGAAATATGAGGTTATAGTTTTAGAAATTGTTGTTAATGATCCTTCTAAAAAAATAGGTTAACATGTTACCATGAGGGAGACCTATTGGTGGCAAAAAAGGTTCTATGAAATGGATCTCTGATGGGGATCATAATACTAAATACTTCTATGCCATGGTTAAAAAGAAAAAGGTTTTCAATCACATTCAAAAATTAAAACTAATGATGGTATCCGTGTACAAAAAGGGAGCTTAATTATGTGTTTCATTTTTACAAATTTTAATAAAAAATGTGACTTATGATGAGATCTAAGTTATTCCTAATCTCATTTCTATGATGATAACATGATGCTTACTTCATTACCTTCAATCTAAAATTGCTAACATTTTGCAAAATATGAATAGATTCTATGGCTCCTAATGGATTTATACCTTATTTTTTCAAAAATGCTAGATATCATTAAAGAGGATTTGGTTAAAGCTATTCTTGATTACTTTAAGGGTAGTATTCTCCCCAAATATTTTGCTAGCACTTCCATTATTTTAATCCCTAAAAAAGACAATCCTAAACTCTGGAGTGAGTTTAGGCCGATTAGCCCTTGTTCCTTTTTTAATAAACTCATCTCTAAGATTTTGTCTAAAAGGTTGAGTATTTAGCTTCCTAAAATTATCTCCCCCAATCAAGTAGGTTTTGTTAAAAGGAGATCTATTTCCAATAATGTTCTATTAGCCCAAGAGATGATCCATGATTTAAATGCCAAAGTTCACAATGGTAACCTACTCTTAAGTTGGACATTTCCAAAGATTATGATCACATTGTTGGCTTTCCTATATATAATTTTGGCTTTCTTTGATTTTCAAGCCAATTTATAACTTTAATTAAGAATGGTATTGAGAATTGGTTTTCTTACTTTAATTATGAAATTCGGTTTTCTCTTCCTCTCATGGGCTACCCTCTTTCTCCTACCCTTTCATTATTGATGTGGAATATCTTTCTAGAAGTATTGAGTGATGTTTAGTAAAATGCCTAACATGTAATAAAACTTTTTCCTATTTCTCACCTCATCTTTATGATGATTTCATTATATTTTGCAATGGCTCTACTCTACATTAAAAAATTATGTAAATTCTAACTCTATTTGGGATTTTGAAGATTAATTTTGATAAAGTTGTTTTATTTCTAGGTCATACTTTTTTATCTAGGATTAATGCTATTAAGATTATTATGGGTTTTGCATCAAACCTTGCCTATCAAGTATCTAGGTACCCTTTATATAAAGGAATGAAAAGATATTCTTTATTTGACAAAGTCATTCAAAAAATAAATAAGAAAGCCCTCTTGAGAGTTCCATTTACTTCCTTTGCTAGACTTATCCTAATAAAAAGTCCTTTGGTCTTTGCCTTTGTATCTATTATCACTATGTGCCTACCCGCTCTATTATTAAAAGGATACAAATTCTTAATAAAGTTTTTGGGGTTCTATTCTTCTTCCATGAAAGTTCATTGGGCTAGTTGGCATAACTGTGGGGCCTTTTAATGAAGGTGGTTTGCAAAACTTAGAGGATTCTATTAACTATTTTTCCTACAAAATGTGGTGGAATTAAATAAACATAATTACTGGGCTCAATTTATGCTTGCTAAATCTATGGAAACACCCCTCACTTGTGCTTTCAAACATTCTCTTGGAAAGACTTTGTAATATCATGTGGAATGCTAAGAATCTAATTCTTGGGTTAATTCTTCCTCCTTCTTAGCAAGACAATTAAGGTTCTATGATTCCACTCAATACTCATTCCACTGATGCTTAAGGTTAATGCCAATTACTAAAATAATAGGATGTGGCTCAATTAATTTTCCTTATCCCTAATGTGATTGTTGAAAAATCCTTATAATTTGTCCATTACCTAATAAAAACCAAATCCTCTTAAAACTCCTCCTCTAAGAGTTTTTTTAAGGATGTTTGGCATTCCTTCAAGCTTAAAGCTCAAGAGTCCTTAGTTTTCACTATAATCTTTATATCACTACTTTTTTCTTTTTACTTTTTCACATTCAAGCATTACATTCTCCGATGCCCTTCTAAAAAAGGCTTTCACCTCCACTCTAAATGCCATTGTTGCTATCACATTGAAACTGTGGATCATATTTTCGTGAATGGCTATTGTAAGGTTTGAGTTAGATGATAATATGTTTAATACTTTCCATTTTAATGGATCATTTTCTATTATGCAACTTCTTGAAACTTTTTTTCTTATACTTCTAAAGGCCATGTGAAAATTGTTTTAGCCACTACTATTTTGTGGTATATTTGATGGAGAGAAATGATGCTAAGCATCAATATTCTTATGAACTATCATCATATTGCTAGCCAAATGTAAAATTATGTCTCTTTAAAGCTAACCTATTACTTCCTTTAGTTTTAAAAGTCTATGACCTTCAACTTTGGGATTAATCTTCCTCTTGTAAGACTTCTCCTAACTAGAAAATCATATATTGGATTAAACCTAATTATCATCATAAGGTTAACACCGATGGCTCCTAATGGCTATTATAGTGGGATTTTAAGAGATTATAGTGGCAAGGTTATCTCTGCATTTGCTTCCCCCTTAGAACTCAGTTCTATGTTATTTGCTGAGCTCAAAGGTCTTCACTATGGGATCTCTACATAAAGGATTTCTAATATTTTTGAAGTTGATGCTCTCCTTCTTCTTGAATTAATAAATTGGAGCTCATGGTAATGTTGAAGTGTATTTACTTAACCATACTAGAGGCTTGCTAACCTAGATTATCAAATCTCATATTTATCGAAGGCACTAAACTTTCTAATTGGGGAACCAAGTCCTCTATGAATCTATTTTCTAATGATGATATCTTTTGTTCTAAGGAGTTTTATGAATCCTAATAAAATTGGATTGCCTTATGTTAGAAATTTTTAAGCTCCTTCCTCGTGAACTTTTCCACTTCCATAATTTTTGGATCTGATTATGTGTTCTTCTCTTCTGGTTTGGGCTTTATTTTTTTCTTCTCATGAACTATAGTTTATCTTCTTTGTTTTTTCCTATTTTGTGGATGGATGAGGCTGTTTCTTCCTTCATTTTTTTGATATTTTGTCATTTTTTACTTTCTATTTTGCTCTCCTATTCTAGTAGAGGTGTTTGCTAATGGAGGTCAAGTGTCCTACTTGTCCAATATTTGGTGTGGTTTTCTTTATCGATCTTTCTACAATCTTTTTGATGCTCAACATTTTCGTGTTGGTTGTTGATGTTGCTACTAGCTGTGGGTTTTCTTCTCTTACTGATTCTGCTAGATTTTGAACTTCCTATTATGGTTGGATGCTATCCCCATTTTGCTAACTAGATTGGTTCTTAATGTTGTTCATGTTTTCAAGAATTATGTGATCTTGAGGGCTTTTCTTTTTGTTTATTGCTTGGATTGTTTGTAATGGTTATCCTTCATGTCTTAAGGCCTGATGACTTTAGACTACTGATTTTGTTATATCTTTGGACCCTTGGGTGTGCCCCTTATAATAATGGGGTTTTGGTTTTAGGTATTCTAGAGGTGGATACCTAATTGGATGTTTGATGACATGGTCGCTATTCTATTGGTCTTCTTTATAATGGCTCGCTATTATAACAATTTTGACCATATTTTTTGTTTTTGGTTGAGTTTTTAGCGCTCTAACAAGATCCTCATGTCTTTGGATTGGGATTGGTGGTTGTTGGCTATGGATTTCTGGATCCTTTTCAATAATTCCAATATGTGATTGGAGGAATCTCTTCCTTTCATCTTGGTGGCTCTAAATATCATGAAATCTCGCTTTGGGCTCAAGGTGGATTGTCTTGTGGCTACTTGATTGGGTTTTATAACTATTTGGGTTTAAAGAGTATTTTATTTTATTATAATCTTTTGTTCATCTTCAACCTAAGTATGGTTCGATTATTTTAGTTTCTTTTCTCTTGGTGTTACGTCGGATGTTCGCCTCGATTGTGCTCCACACTTTCATGGTTTGTTGCTTGCTTTGATCCCTATCATTTTGAGGTTATTTCTTCCTTATTTTGATAACACTATCATTTATGTTCTTTGATGAATGACCACCTTCCATGGTTTTTTTTTGCATTTGATGGGTCTCGCTAATCCTACTTCCTTGTCTAAGTTGGCTAGCATCTATGTTAGTAAGCCTTGGTCGTGGCTTTGGTGGTGCACTATATTCTAAAGCTTTCTAATAGGTCTTCTTATCTACTTTACCGCTTGATCTACACTGGTTTCTATTGGTTACATTTGTCAAGTTTTGCGTGTTCATATGACTGATCATCAATTGACATGGTGTTACAAGAGGTTTGCGGCAATGATGGCCATGATGCTTCCCTCTTCTTAGCTTGTAGTGCTATATGCTATTGTAACCCTTCATTTGAAGTTTGATGCTTACATATAGTGCTGCTCCTTAAGATAATTATAACTGAGCTTGAGCCTTTTTTTTTCATCTTCCAACTTCTTGCTTTTATACCTTATGCTTAAATACCCACTGTGTAATCTATACTAATCCCTTTCCATGCTTTGATCCCCGATACAGTTGGGAGACTTTGGTCGCTGGATTGTGTTCTTAAGGAACATAAGATGATCTCTGTGTTGGGAGACCTTTTTCCGCGATTGTCGCTTTTATAAGCTAGAGGTTCTAATTTCAAGGATTTTATGGATCTCTATTTCCTTTTGTTTAGCTTCTTTCTTTTCTAATGTATTACTAGGGTCTATCTCCTTAGGTCTTTTGTAGCTCTATGATCATTAGCTTAGATTTGCCCTCTAAGGACTTTGTATCCTGTGGCAATAAAATTTCCCTAATTTAAAAAAACCCTAAACCTAAACCCTAAACCCTAAACTAACACTAAACTAAACTCTAAACTAAACTAAACTAAACTAAATCTAAATCTATACTCTAAAAAATCTAAACTAAATCTAAACTAAACAAAACTAAATCTAAAAAATCTAAACTCTAACTAAAAAAATCAAAATCTAAACTAAAAAATCTAAACTAAAAACTAAAATCTAAATTAAACTAAAAACTAAACTAAAAAATCTAAACTAAATAAAATCTACTAAATCTAAACTAAACTAAATCTAAACTAAATCTAAAAAAATCTAAACTCTAAACTAAACTCTAAACTAAACTAAACTAAAACTAAACTAAACTAAATCTAAAATCAAAAAAAATCTAAACTAAACTAAAATCTAAACTAAAATCTAAAAAATCTAAACTAAATCTAAACTCTAAACTAAATTTAAAAATCTAAACTAAAATCTAAATTAAAAATCTAAATCTAAACTAATCTAAACAAAACTAAAATCTAAACTCTAAAAATAAATCTAAAATCTAAACTAAACTAAACTAAACTAAATAAAAAAATCAAAATTAAATCTAAACTCTAAAATAAGTAAAAATCTAAACCTAAAAAATCTAAAGCTAAATTTAAAGACTAAACCTAAACTAAATAAAATCTAAACCTAAATCTAAACCCTAAAACATAATCTAAACTAAATATAAACTAAAATAAACTTAAAAATATAAACTAAATGTAAAATCTAAAATATAAACTCTAAAATGTAAACCTAAACCCTAAAAAACCATAAGCCTGAAACCCTAAACCTTAAACCCTAAAACCCCTAAACTAACCCTAAACCCGAAACCATAAACTTTAAACCCTAAACTCTAAACCCTAAACAAGCTTAATGCATAAACCTAAACCTAAAACCCTAAACTAACACTAAACCCTAAATCCTAAACAAAAAATCTATACTCTAAAACCTACATCTAAACAGTAAAAAACCATTAACATTAAACCCTAAACCCTAAACCCTAAACTCTAAATCCTAAACCCTAAAACCCTAAACCATAAACCCTAAACCAAAAAGCCCAAACCCTAAACTAACCTTAAACCCAAAACCCTAAACCCTAAAAACCTAAACCTAAACTAAATAAAGCCTAAAAATATAATAAATAAATAAAAACCTAAACCTAAAAGAAAATAATAAAATAAAATAAAATAAAAACCTAAACCAAAAAATAAACCTAAAAATAAAACCTAAAATTAAATAAAAAATAAAACTTGAACCATAAACCCTAAACCCTAAACCCTAAACCCTAAACTCTAAACCCAAAACTAACCTAAACCTAAAACCTAAAACCCTAAACCCTAAACTAACCCTAAACCCTAAAAACCAAAACTTAAACTAAGTAAAAAAAAAGTAGCCTAAACCTAAATAAAATAGAAAAAATAAATAATAAATAAACCTAAACTAAAACATAAACCTAAACTTAAAAATAAAATAAAATAAATAAAAACCTAAATGAAACTAAAAAATAAAAAACCTAAATCTAAACTAAAATGTAAACTAAATCTAAATTTAAACTCTAAAAATCTAAACTAAATCTAAACTAAACTAAACTAAATCTAAAATTCTAAACACTAAACTAAAATTAGAAATTAAAAAAATAAAATATAAACTAAACTAAAAACTAAACTAAAAAAAAATCTAAACTAAACTAAAAATCTAAACTAAATCTAAACTAAGCTAAATCTAAACTAAAAATCTAAACTAAACTCTAAACTAAACAAAACTAAATCTAAACTTAAATAAAATAGAACTATAAACTAAATTTAAAAAGTCTAAAAATCTAAACTAATCTAAAATCTATTCTCTAAAATTTAAAATTTAAACTAAATCTAAACTCTAAACTAAATCTAAAAATTTAAATTAAATCTAAACTAAATTTGAAAATCTAAATATAAACTAAAATCTAAATTCTAAAACTCAAAATCTAAACTAAGCTAAACTCAAACACTAAACTAAATCTAAAATCTAAACTAAACTAAACTAAACTAAATAAAAATAAAATCTAAACTAAATTTAAACTCTAAAATAAATATAAATCTAAACCTAATAAAATCAAAAACTAAATAGAAAAAACTAAATCTAAACTAAATCTAAACTAAATTAAATCTTAATTAAATCTAAACTAAGTCAAAAAAAAAAAAATCTAAACTAAATCTAAACTAAGCTAAAGCTAAACTCTAAACTAAATATAAAATTAAACTAAAAAATTTAAACTAAAAACCTATACTAAATCAACTAAATCTAAAATCTAAACTAAATAAACTCTAAACAAAACTCAAAATCTAAATCTAAACTCTAAATTAAATTAAGTCTAAACTAAACTAAACTAAACTAAACTAAACTAAACTAAACTAAACTAAACTAAACTAAATTTGAACTAAAAACTAAATCTAAAATCTAAACTAAATAAAATATAAACCTAAATCTAAACTAAATCTAAACTAAACTAAATAAACTAAATCTAAAAACTCTAAACTAAAATCTAAACTAAACTAAACTAAAAAATTCTAAACTAAATCTAAAATCTAAAAATCTAAACTCTAAAGCTTAAACTTAAACCTTAATAAACCAAAAAACCTGAATCCTAAACCTTAAACCCTAAACCCTAAGTCCTAAAATCCTAAATCCTAAACCCTATACCCTAAACCCTCTAAACTAACCCTAAACACTAAACCCTAAATCTTAAACCCTAAAGTCTAAACCCTAAACTAACTGAAACAAGAAACCTTAAACACTAAACTAACCCTAAAACCTAAACCTAAATAAGATAAAAAAAATAAAATCAAATAAAAACCTAAACTAAAACCTCAATCTAAACCTAAAAATAAAATAAACTAAAATAAAAACAAAACTAAAATAAAATAAATAAAAATAAAAAATGAAACTAAAAAAATAAAATAAACCTAAAAAAAAAATTTAAATAAAAACTTAAATAAAAAAAACTTAAAATAAAATAAAATAAAATAAAAAATAAAACCTAAACCTAAAAAAAAATAAAATAAAATAAATAAAATAAAACATAAACCCTAAACTCTAAACCTTAAACCCTAAACCCTTTGCCTAAGCTCTAAACCCAAACTCTAAACCCTAAACTAGCAAAAACCCTAAACTCAAAACCTTAAACCCAAAACTAACCCTAAACCCTGAGCCCTAAACCATAAATGCTAAAAACCTAAACTTAAACTAAATAAAATGTAAAAATAAAATAAATAAAACAACCTAAAACTAAATAAAATAAAATAAATTAAATTAAATTAAAATGTAAACCTAAACCTAAAAATAAACTGAAATAAGAAATAGAAACTAAACTAAAATAAAATAAATCAAAACCTAAATGAAACTAAAAAAGAAAATAAACTTAAAATAAAAAAACCCGAATAAAATAAAAGCTACATCTAAAATAAAAATAAAATAGACCTAAAATAAAATAAAATAAAAACTAAATAAAAACCTAAACCTAAAAAATCAAGCTAAAAATAAATAAAAAATAAAACCTAAACCCTAAACCTTAAACTCTAAACTAAACCAAACCTTAAACCCTAATAAATAAAAAATAAAACCAAAACCCTAAATTAAAAAAAACTTAAACTTAAACCCTAGAAAACCATAAACCCTAAACCCTAAACCCTAAATCATAAAATCCTAAACCTTAAACCCTAAACCTATACCCTAAAACCTAAACCCCCTAAACTAACCCTAAAATCTAAACTAAATCTAAATCTAAACTCCCAAAATCAAAACAAAATCTAATCTAAACTAAACTAAATCTAAAAAACTATATCTAAACTATAAATCTAAACTAAAAAAACTAAAAAAAAGCTAAACTAAACTAAATCTAAACTGTAATCTAAAAATATAAACTCTAAACTCTAACCTAAGCTAAACAAAATCTAAACTAAACTAAAATTAAACTCTAAACTAAATCTAAAAATCTAAAATTAAACTAAACTATAATCTAAACCCTTAAATCTAAAATCTAAACTAAATCTAAACTCTAAACTAAATCTAAAAATTTAAATAAAATCTAAACTAAATTTAAAATTCTGAATCTAAACTAAAATCTAAACTCTAAAACTCTAAATCTAAACTAAACTAAACTCTAAACTTTAAAACTAAATCTAAAATCTAAACTAAACTAAACCAAACTAAATAAAAATAAAATCTAAACTAAATCTAAACACTAAAATAAATAAAAATCTAAACCTAAAAAATCTAAAACTAAATCTAAAAACTAAATCTAAACTAACCTAAACTAAACTACATCTAAACTAAAAAATCTAAACTAAATCTAAACTCTAAACTAAATCTAAAATCTAAACTAATTAAAAAATCTAAACTAAAAACTTAAACTAAATCTCAAATCTAAACTAAATAAACTCTAAACTAAACTAAAAGTCTAAATCTAAACTCTAACCTAAATTAAATCTAAACTAAACTAAACTAAACTAAACTAAACTAATTCAGAACTAAAAGCTAAATCTAAAATCTAATATAAATAAAATCTAAACCTAAATCTAAACCCCAAAACTAAATATAAACTGAACTAAATAAACTAAATCTAAAAACTCTAAGCTAAGATCTAAACTAAACTAAACTAAAAAAATCTAAACTAAATCTAAATCTAAAAATCTAAAGTCTAAAACCTAAACCTAAACCCTAAAAACCATAAACCCTAAACCCTAAACCCTAAGCCCTAAAATTCTAAACCCTAAACCCTAAATCTAAACCCTAAACCCTAAACTAAACCAATGAAACTAACCCTAAACCTTAATCCCTAAACCTTAAATTAAACCCTAAACCCTAATAAATAATAAATAAAACCTAAACCCTAAATTAAAAAAAAACTAAAAACAAAACTAAAAAAATATAAACTAAAATAAAAATCTAAATTAAATCTAAATCTAAACTAAAATCTAAAAACCTAAACTCTAAACTCTAAACTAACCTAACCTAAATCTAAACTAAACTAAAACTAAACTCTAAACTAAATTTTAAAATCTAAACTAATTTTAAACTAAATCTAAAAATCTAAATCTAAACTAAAATCTAAACTCTAAAACTCTAAATCTAAACTAAACTAAACTCTAAACTCTAAAACTAAATCTAAAATCTAAACTAAATTAAACTAAACTAAATAAAAATAAAACTAAACTAAATCTAAACTCAAAAGTAAATAAAACTCAAAACCTAAAAAAATCTAAAACTAAATCTAAAAACTAAATCTAAACAAAATCTAAACTAAAAAATCTAAACTAAATCTAAACTAAACTAATCTCAACCCTAAACTAAATGTAAAATCTAAACTAAAAACCTAAACTAAATAAGCTAAATCTAAATCTAAACTAAATAAAACCCAAACTAAACTAAAAATATAAATTTAAACTCTAAACCAAACTAAATCTAAGCTAAACTAAACTAAACTTAACTAAATATAAACTAAAAACTAAATCTAAAATCTAAACTAAATAAATCTAAATCTAAATCTAAATCTTAAAACTAAATCTAAACTAAAACTAAACTAAACTAAATAAAAAAATCTAAAAACTCTACACTAAAATCTAAACTAAACTAACCTAAAACTAAAATCAATATAAATCTAATCTAAACTATAAAACCTAAACCTAAACCCTAAAAAACCATAAACACTAAACCCTAAACCCTAAACCCTAAACCTAAACCCTAAACTCGAAAACCCTAAACCCTAAACCCTAAACTCGAAAACCCTAAACCCTAAACCCTAAACCTTAAATAATAAACCCTAAACCTAAACCTAAACCCCCTAAACTAATCCTAAACCCTAAATCTTAAACCTAAACTCCAAAACCTTAGCTAACCTAAACCCAAAACCCAAAAGCTAAAATCTTAAACGAGCCCTAAACCTTAAACCCTAAACCCTAAACTCTAAACCCTGAAAACCTAAACATAAAATAATAAAACATAAGAATAATATAAATAAAAATTCCTAAACCTAAATAAAATAAAAACCTAAGCTAAAACCTAAACCTAAACCTAAACCTAAAAATAAAATAAAATAAAATAAAAATAAAAAACTAAAACTAAAATAAAATAAATAAACCTAAACTAAAAAAATAAAATAAACTTAAAAATAAAAAACCTAAATAAAATAAAAAAAAATCTAAAATAAAAATAAAATAAACCTAAAATAAAATGAAATAAAAACTAAATACAAACCTAAACCTAAAAAAGCCCTAAAAATAAATAAATAATAAAACCTAAACCTGAAAAACTAAACCCTAAACTAAGCCCTAAACCATAATAAATAAATCCAAACCCTAAATTTAAAAAAAAAACTTAAAACCTAAACCATAAAAAGTCATAAACCTTAAACTATAATCACAATCGTAAAACCCTAAACCCTAAACTCCCTAAACTAACCCTAAAACCTAAACCCTAAACCCCCTAAACTAAACCTAAACCCTAAACTCTAAAATAAATAGAAATCTAAACCTAAAATACCTAAAACTAAATCTAAAAACTAAATCTAAACTAAACTAAATCTAAAAGAAATCTAAATTAAATCAAAACTAAAAAATATAAGCTAAATCTAAACTCAAAACTAAATGTAAAATCAAATCTAAATAAACTAAAATCTAATCTAAAAACTTAAACAAAATAAACTAAATCTAAAATCTAAACTAAATAAACTCTAAACTAAACTAAAAATCTAAATCTATACTCTAAACAAAACTAAATCTAAAATAATATAAACTAAACTAAACTAAATCTAAACTAAAAACTAAATCTAAAATCTAAATTATATAAAGTCTAAACCTAAATCTAAAACTTAAAACTAAATCTAAACTAAATCTGAACTAAACTAAGTAAACTAAATCTAAAAGCTTTAAACTAAAATCTAAACTAAACAAAACTAAAAAAATTCTAAATTAAATCTAAAATCTAAAATTCTAAACTCTAAAACATAAACCTAAATCCTAAAAAACTATAAACCCTAAACCCTAAACTGTAAACTAAAAATGTAAACTTAAAAAACTAAAATCTAAACTAAACTAAAAACTAAACTAAAGAAATCTAAACTAAACTAAAAATCTAAACCAAATCTAAACTAAAATCTAAAACTCTGAACTCCAAACCAAACTAAACTAAATCTAAACTAAACTAAAACTAAACTCTAAACTAAATAAAAAAATATAAAAATCTAAACTAAGCTAAAATTTAAAGTCTAAAATATAAAATTTAAATTAAATCTAAACTCTAAACTAAATCTAAAATCTAAACTAAAAAAATCTTAATCTTAACTAAAAAAATCTAAATCTAAATCTAAACTATAAATAAATAAAAACAAAACCTAAACCATAAAAAACCTTAAATAATAAACCCTAAACCAAAAATCCTAAACCATAAAACACTAAACCCCCTAAATTAATCCAAACCCTAAACCCTAAACTCTAAAAAATAATCTAAATAAACTAAAATCTATACTAAATCTAAATATAAACTCTAAAAATTTGAACTAAATCTAAACTAAACTAAACTAAATCTAAAAGTCTAAACTAAATATTAAAAATCTAAAATAAAAAACAAAAATTTAAACTAAACTAAAAGCTAAACTAAAAAAAATCTAAACTAAACAAAAAAAATTCTAAACTAAATCTAAAATAAAATTTTAAAATCTAAATTCTAAACTCTAAACAAAACTAAAATAAATCTAAACTAAATCTAAAACTCTAAAAATCTAAACTAAACTAAACCTAAACTCAAAAATCTAAAATCTAAACAAATCTAAACTCTAAATTAAATAAAAAAATCAAACCTAAATTTAAACTAAATCTAAAAATCTGAATCTAAACTAAAATTTAAATTCTAAAACTCTAAATCTAAATCAAACTAACCTCTAAACTTAAAACTAAATCTAAAATTTAAACTAAACTAAACTAAGCTAAATAAAAAAAACTAAACTAAATCTAAACTCTAAAATAAATAAAAATCTAAACCTAAAAAGATCTAGAACAAAATCTAAAAACTAAATATAAACTAAATCTAAACTAAACTAAATCTAAACTAAATCTAAACTAAATAAACTAAAATATAAACTAAAAAATCTAAACTAAAAACCTAAATGAAATAAACTAAATCTAAAATCTAAAGTAAATAAACTCTAAACTAAACTAAAAATCTAAATCTATATTCTAAACTAAACTAAATATAAACTTAACTAAACCAAACTAAATCTTAACTAAAAACTAAATCTAAAATCTAAACTATATAAAATCTAAAGTTAAATCTAAACTAAACTAAATAAACTAAATCTAAAAGCTTTAAATAAAAGTCTAAACTAAACTAAATTACAAATCTAAACTAAATCTAAAATTTAAAAATCTAAACTCTAAAACCTAAACCTAAACCCTAAAAAACCATAAACCCTAAACACTATGTCCTAAACCTTAAAACCCTAAACGCTAAATCCTAAACCCTAAATCCTAAACTTGAAACCTTAAACCCCCAAAACTAACCCTAAACTCTAAACCCTAAACCCTAAACAAACACTAAATGATAAACCCTAAACCCTAAAAACCTATACCTAAATTAAATAATAATTAAAAATAAAAAAAATAAAAAAACTTAAACCCAAATAAAATAAAATAATAAAACATAATAAAACCTAAACATAAACCTAAAAAAAAAATAATCTAAAAGAAAATAAATAAATCTTAAAACTAAATCTAAATTAGAATCTAAACTAAACTAAATCTAAACTAAAATCTAAAGATCTATACTTTAAACTCTAACCTAAATTAAACAAAATCTAAACTAAACTAAAACTAAACTCTAAACTAAATCTAAAAATCTAAAAACTAAACTAAATTATAATCTAAACCCTTAAATCTAAAATCTAAACAAAATCTAAACTCTAAACTAAATCTAAAAATCTAAATAAAATCTAAACTAAATTTAAAAATCTAAATCTAAATTAAAATCTAAACTCTAAAACTCTAAATCTAAACTAAACTAAACTCTAAACTCTAAAACTAAATCTAAAATCTAAATTAAACTAACCAAACTAAATTAAAATAAAATCTAAACTAAATTTAAACACTAAAATAAATAAAAATCTAAACCTAAAAATTATAAAATTAAATATAAAAACTAAATCTAAACTAACCTAAACTAAACTAAATACAAACTAAAAATCTAAACTAAATCTAAACTTTAAACTAAATCTAAAATCTAAACTAATTAAACTGAAATCTAAACTAAAAAATTTAAACTAAAAACCTAAACTAAATAAACTAAATCTAAAATCTAAACTAAATAAACTCTAAACTAAACTGAAAGTCTAAATCTAAACTCTAACCTAAACTAAATCTGAACTAAATTAAACTAAACTAAACTAAATTTAAACTAAAAGCTAATTCTAAAATCTAAACCTAAATCTAAACCCTAAAACTAAATATAAACTAAACTAAATAAACTAAATCTAAAACTCTAAGCTAAGATCTAAACTAAACTAAACTAAAAAAATTTAAACTAAATCTAAAATCTAAAGTCTAAAACCTAAACATAAACCCTAAAAAACCATAAACCCTAAACCCTAAGCCCAAAATTTCTAAACCCTAAACCCTAAATCCTAATCCCTAAACCACTGAAACTAACCCTAATCCCTAATCCCTAAACCTTAAACTAAACCCTAAACCCTAATAAATGAAAAATAAAACCTAAACCATAAATTAAAAAAAAAACTAAAAACTAATCTTAAAAAAATATAAACTAAAATAAAAATCTAAACTAAATCTAAACTAAACTAAATCTAAACTAAAATGTAAAAACCTAAACTCTAAACTCTAAATTAAACTAAACTAAATCTAAACTAAACTAAAACTAAACTCTAAACTAAATTTTAATATCTAAACTAATTTTAAACTAAATCTAAAAATCTAAATCTAAACTAAAATCTAAACTCTAAAACTCTAAATCTAAACTAAACTAAATAGAAATAAAACTAAACTAAATTAAAACTCTAAAGTAAATAAAAATCAAAACCAAAAAAATCTAAAACTCAATCTAAAAACTAAATCTAAACTAAATCTAAACTAAACTAAATCTAAACTAAATCTAAACTAAACTAAATCTAAACTAAATCTATACTAAATCTAAACTAAATTAAATCTCAACCCTAAACTAAATGTAAAATCTAAACTAAATAAACTAAAATCTAAACTAAAAAATCTAAACTAAAATCCTAAACTAAATAAGCTAAATCTAAATCTAAACTAAATAAAGTCCAAACTAAACTAAAAATCTAAATCTAAACTCTAAACAAAACTAAATCTAAACTAAAGTAAACTTAACTAAATATAAAATAAAAACTAAATCTAAAATCTAAACTAAATAAAATCTAAATCTAAATCTAAATCCTAAAACTAAATCTAAACTAAAACTAAACTAAAAATAAACAAAATCTAAAAACTCTAAACTAAACTAACCTAAAAAACTAAAGCTAAATCTAATATAAATCTAAAATCTAAAAATCTAAACTATAAAATCTAAACCTAAACCCAGAAAAACCATATAAACCCTAAACCCTAAACCCGAAAACCCTAATCCCTAAACCCTAAACCCGAAAAGCCTAAACCCTAAACCCTAAACCCTAAACCCTAAACCACCTAAACTAATCCTAAACCCTAAATCTTAAACCCTAAACTCTAAAACCTTTGGTAGCCTAAACCCAAAACCCAAAACCCAAAATCCTAAACGAACCCAAACCCTACTTGAAAACCTAAACATAAAATAATAAAACCTAAGAATAATAAATAAAAATACCTAAACCTAAATAAAATAAAATAAATAATAAAAATAAAACCTGCTAAAACCTAAACCTAAAGTTAAACCTAAAAATAAAATAAAATAAAATAAAACTAAATAAAATAAAATAAATAAAAAACAAATGAAACTAAAATATAATAAACCTAAAATAAAACCTAAATAAAATAAAACTAAATCTAAAATAAAATAAAATAGACCAAAAATAAAATGAAATAAAAATTAAATACAAACCTAAAATAAAATAAACATAAAAAATAAATAAAAATAAAACTAAAATTTGAAACCCTAAACCCTAAAACTAAACCCTAAATACGATAAATAAATAAATAAACCTAACCCTAAATTAAAAAAAAACCTAAACCAAAAAAAAATCATAAACCCTAAACCATAAATCAAGAAACCCTAAACCCTAAACCCCTAAACTAACCCTAAACTAAAACCTAAACCCATAAACTAAACCATAAACTCTAAACTATAAACTAAATTAGATTCTAAACTAAATCTAAATCTAAACTCTAGAAATCTAAACACTAAACTAAAATCTAAACTAAACTAAACCTAAACTAAAAAAATCTAAACTAAACTAAAAATATAAACAAAATCTAAACTAAATAAACTAAAATAAACTAAAATCTAAAATCTAAATCTAAAAATCTAAACTCTAAATCTAATCTAAACTAAGCTCCAAACTAAATCAAATCCAAAAGTCTAAACTTTTAAACTAATCTAAAATCTAAAATCTAAACTAAATCTAAACTAAACTAAATTTTGAAATCTAAAATCTTAAAATCTGCTAAAATCAAAACTCTAACTAAATCTATCTAAATCTAAAACTAAATTTTAAAAAAGAAGCTAATCCTAAACCCAAACCCAAAACCTAAACTCCCTAAAATTAAAACCCTAAACTAAATCTAAACTCTAAACTAAAAATCTAAACTAAAAAAGTCTAAACTAAAAATCTAAACTAAAACTAAACTAAAATAAACTAAAATTAAAAAATCTAAAATAAAAACTAAAATCCTAAATTCAAATCTAAATTAAACAAAACTTGACTAAATCTAAACTAAAATTTAAAATCTAAATTCTAAACTCTAAACTAAACTAAACTAAATCTAAACTAAAGTAAAACTAAACTCTAAACTATATCTAAAATCTAAAATTGAAAACTAAATCAAACTCTAAAATCTAAAATCTAAACAAATCTAAAGTCTAAACTAAATCTAAAAATCTAAACTAAATATAAAATCTAAATTTAAAATCTAAACTTTAAAACTATAAACTAAACTAAACTAAACTCTAAACTCTAAAACTAAATCTAAAATGTAAACTAAACTAAACTAAACTAATTAAAAATAAAATCTAAACTAAATCTAAACTAAAGTAAAGTAAATGTAAACCTAAAATATCTAAAACTAAATCTAAAACTAAATCTAAACAAACTAAATCTAAAAGAAATCTAAACTAAATAAAAACTTAAAATATAAGCTAAATCTAAACTCTAAACTAAATGTAAAATCTAATCTAAATAAACTAAAATCTAATCTAAAAATCTAAACAAAATAAACTAAATCTAAATTCTAAACTAAATAAACTGTAAATTAAACTAAAAATCTAAATCTATACTCTAAACAAAACTAAATCTAAAACAAAATAAACTAAACTAAACTAAATCTAAACTAAAAACTAAATTTAAAATCTAAACCTAAAATAAAACTAAATCTAAACTAAATCTAAACTAAACTATATAAACTAAATGTAAAGCTTTAAACTAAAATCTAAACTAAACCAAACTAAAAAAATCTAAACTAAATCTAAAATCTAAAAATCTAAACTCTAAAACATAAACCTAAATCCTAAAATACCATAAACCCTAAACCCTAAACCTTAAACCCTAAATCCTAAACTCTAAATTAAAAATGTAAACTAAAAAAACTAAAATCTAAATTAAACTAAAAACTAAAGTAAAAAATCTAAACTAAACTAAAAATCTAAACCAAATTTAAATTAAAATCTAAAAATCTAAACTCTGAGCTTTAAACCAAACAAAACTAAATTTAAACTAAACTAAAACTAAACTCTAAACCAAATTAAAAAAAATCCAAAAATCTAGCTAATTTTTCTAAAATATAAAATCTAAATTAAATCTAAACTCTAAACTAAATCTCAAAATCTAAACTAAATATAAAAACTTCTTTAAAATTTAAATCTAAATCTAAATCTAAATCTAAATCTAAACTATAAATAAATAAAATTATAACACCTAAACCATAAAAAAACCCTAAATAATAAACCCTTTACCTGAAACCCTAAACCATAAAACCCTAAACCCAATAAACTACCAGTAAACCCTAAACCCTAAACCCTAAACCATTATTAAAAATCTAAATGAAACTAAAATCTAAACTAAATCTAAATCTAAACTCTCAAAATCTGAACTAAATCTAAACTAAACTACACTAAATCTAAAAATCTAAACTAAAAATAAAAAATCTCAAATAAAAAACAAAAATCTAAACTAAACTAAATGCTAAACTAAAAAAAGCTAAACAAAACAAAGAAATTTAAACTAAAATTTTAAAATCTAAATTCTAAACTCTAAACTAAATCTAAAATTCTAAACTCTAAACTAAATCTAAACTTAATCTAAAAATCTAAATCTAAAATAAAATCTAAATTCTAAAACTCTAAATCTAAACTAAACTAAACTCTAAACTTAAAACAAAATATAAAATTTAAACTAAACTAAACTAAGCTAAAGAAAAAAACTAAACTAAATCTAAACTCTAAAATAAATAAAAATCTAAACCTAAAAAAATCTAGAACTAAATCTAAAAATTAAATATAAACTAAACAAAACTAAACTAAATCTAAATCTAAACTAAAATAAACTAATATAAACTAAAAATTAAACTAAAACTTAAATGAAATAAACTAAATCAAAATCTAAAGTAAATAAACTATAAACTAAACTAAAATCTTACTCTATATTCTAAACTAAACTAAATATAAACTTAACTAAACTAAACTAAACTAAATAAAAACTAAAAACTAACCTAAAATCTAAATAATATAAAATCTAAACCTAAATCTAAACTAAACTAAATAAACTAAATCTAAGAACTCTAAACTAAAATCTTAACTATATCTTCAATCTAAAAATCTAAACTCTAAAACTTGAACCTAAAACCTAAAAAACCATAAACCTAAACCTACACTAAACCCTAAACCAAACCCTAAACCCTAAAATAAAAAACCAAAATCTAAACTAAACCCAAAATAAACCATAAACCCAAAATAAACACTGAACGATAAACCCTAAACCCTAAAACTTATACTTAAGTTAAATTAAACCTAAAAATAAAATAAATAAAAAAACTTAAACCTAAATAAAATAAATAAATATAATAAAATAAAACCTAAACTAAAACCTAAACATAAACCTAAACCTAAAAATAAAATAAAATAAAAAATAAAAATTAATCTAAAATTAAATAAATAAAAACCTATATGAAATAATAAATAAAACAAACCTAAAATAAAAAACCTAAATAAAATAAAAACTAAATCTAAAATAAAATTAAAATATACCAAAAATAAATTAAAATAAAAACTAAATAAAAACATAAGCCTAAAAAATAAACCTAAAAATAAGACATAAAAATAAATAAAAAATAAAACATAAACCCTAAACCCTAAACCCAGAATGATAAACCCTAAACTAAACCTTAAACTTTAATAAATAAAAAATAAAACCTAAAATTAAATTAAAAAAAAACTTAAACCTAAACACTAAAAAACCATAAACCTTAAACCATAAAACTAAACCCTAAACCCTAAACCCTAAAACCATAAATCATAAACCCGAAACCCTAAACCCTAAAACCCCTAAACTAACCCTAAACCCTAAAGTGTAAACTAAAATCTAAAATCTAAACTAAACTAAAATCTAAACTAAATCTAAATCTAAACTCTAATAATCTAAACTAAATCTAAACTAAACTAAATCTAAAAATCTAAACTCTAAACTAAAAATCTAAACTAAACTAAAAACTATACCAAAAAAATTCTAAACTAAACTAAAAATCTAAACTAAATCTAAACTAAACTAAATCAAAACTAAAATCTAAAAAATTAAACTCTAAACTCTAAACTAAGCTAAACTAATTCTAAACTAAACTAAAATTAAACTTTAAACTAAATCTAAAAATCTAAAAATCTTAATTAAACTAAAATCTAAACTCTAAAATCTAAAATCTTAACTAAATTTAAAATTTAAATCTAAAAATCTAAACTTAATCTAAAAAGAAAAATCAACACTAAAATTTAAACTCTAAAACTCAAAATCAAAACTAAACTAAACAAAATAAAAATTAAATCTAAACTAAATCTAAACTTTAAAATAAATAAAAATTTAAACCTAAAAAAATCTAAAACTAAATCTAAAAACTAAATCTAAACTAAATCTAAACTAAACTAAATCCAAACTAAATCTAAACTAAATCTAAACTAACAAATGTAAACTAAATCTAAACAAAACTAAATCAAAACTCTAAACTAAATCTAAAATCTAAAGTAGATAAACTAAAATCTAAACTAGAAAATCTAAATTAAAAACCTAAACTTAATAAACTAAATCTAAAATCTAAACTAAATAAACTCTAAACTAAACTAAAAATCTAAATCTAAACTCTAAATTAAACTAAAAATCTAAATCTAAACTCTAAAGTAAACTAAACTAAACTAAATGTAAACTAAAAACTAAATCTAAAATCTAAACTAAAAAAATCTAAACCTAAATCTAAACCCTCAAACTAAATCTAAACTAAATTAAATCCACTAAATAAAAAAACTCAAAACTAAAATCTAAACTAAACTAAACTAATAAATCTAAACTAAATCTAAACTAATTATGAAACTTAAAAATCTAAACTTTGAAACCAAAACCCAAACCCTTAGAAATCATAAACCCTAAACCCTAAACCATAAACCCTAAAGTCAAAACCCTAAAACCCTAAACCCTAAACCCTAAACCCTAAATCCTAAACCCTAAACTCTAAACCCTAATCCCCGTAAACTAACCCTAAAACTTAAGCCTTAAACACTAAAATCTAAATTCTAAACTATCCCTAAACCCTAAAACATAAACCTAAACTAAATAAAACTTAAAAATAAAATAAAGAAATAAATCTAAACCTAAATAAAATAAAAAAATAAATTAAAATAAAAATTGAAACTAAAACCTAAACCTAAACCTAAAACCTAAAAAATATAAAATAAAAATAAAAACTAAACCAAAACAAATAATTAAAACCTAAATTAAACTAAAAAAATAAAATAAACCTAAAAATAAAAAACCTAAATAAAATAAAAAGTAAATTTAAAATAAAAATACAATAAACCTAAAATAAAATAAAATAAAAACTAAATAAAAACCAAAACCTAAAAATAACCTAAAAAATAAATAAAAATGAAACCTAAACCTTAAACCATATACCCTAAACGCTAAACCCTAATCAATAAAAAAAAAACATAAACCTAAACCCTAAAAAACCATAAACTCAAAACCCTAAACCCTAAACCTTAAACTTTAAACTCTAAGCTCTAAACCCTAAAATCCTAAACCCCCTAAACTAACCCTAATCCCTAAACCCTATAAACTAAATCTAAAAACTCTAAAATAATTCTAAAATCTAAACTAAACTAAAATCTAAACTAAATCTAAATCTAAACATTAAAAATCTAAACTAAATCTAAACTCAGCTATACTATATCTAAAAATCTAAACTTTAAATTAAAAATCTAAACTAAAAAACTAAAATCCAAACTAAACTAAAAACTAAACTAAAAAAATTAAATTAAACAAAAAATGTAAACTAAATCTAAAATCTAAAAAAATCTACACTCAACACAAACTAAACTAAACTAAATCTTAACTAAACTAAAACTAAACTCTAAACTAAACCTAAAAATCTAAAAATATAAACAAAACTAAAATCTAAACTAAATCTAAAGTCTAACCAAAATATAAACTTCTAAATTAAATTTAAAAATCTAATTCTAAATAAAACCTAAACTATAAAACCCTAAATCTAAACTAAAGTAAACTATAAACTCAAACTAAATCTAAAATCTAAATTAAAATAAACAAATAAAAATAAAATCTAAACTAAATTTAAACTCTAAAATAAATAAAAATCTAAACCAAAAGAAAATCTACTAAATCTAAAATTAAATTTAAACTAAATCTAAACTAAAAAATTTAACTAAATCTAAGCTAAATTAAATCTAAACTCTAAACTAAATCCAAAATCTAAACTAAAATCTAAACTAAAAAATCTAAACTAAACTAAAAACCTAATCTAAACTAAATCTAAAATCTAAACTAAATAAACTCTAAAACAAATTAAAAAATCTAAAAATCTAAACTCTAAATCTAAACTAAACTAAAGTAAACTAAAGAAAACCTAAACTAAACTAATCTAAATCTAAATTAAATCTAAAAAACTAAATCAAACCCAAAAAATAAAATCTAAAATAAATATAAAACTAAATAAAATTAACATAAAACTCTAAACTAAACTAAATCTAAACTAAATCTAAAATCTAAAAATCTTAACCCTTATACCTAAACCTAAACCCTAAAAAATGATAAATACTAAACCTTAAATCCAAAAACCTAAACTTTAAACCTTAAAACCCTAAACCCTAAACCCTAAATCCTAAACTCTAAACTTTAAAACTAAACCTAAACCCTCCCTAAACCCTAAACTCTAACCCCCCTAAACCCCTAACTACCCTAAACCCACATATAATAAAAAAAATAAAAATAAAATAAATCCTAAACCTAAAAAATATATAAAATAATAAAATAAAATAAGAACCTATACATAAACCTAAAACTAAACCTAAACCTAAAAATAAAATAAATAAAAATTAAAAATTAATCTAAAATAAAATAAAATAAAAAATTCTAAATGAAACTAAAAAATAAAATAAACCTAATAATAATAAACCAAAATAAAATAAAAACTAAATCTAAAATAAAAAATAGACCTAAAATAAAATTAAATAAAAACCAAATAAAAACCTAAAGCTAAAATATAAACCTAAAAATAAAACATAAAAATAAATAAAAAAGAAAGCCTGAACTTTAAACCCTAAACCCTAAACCGTAGACCTTAAACCATAAGCTAAACCTTAAACCCTAATAAATAAAAAATGAAACCTAACCTTAAATTAAAAAAAAATTAAACCTAATGCCTAAAAAACCATAAACCCTAAACCCTAAAACCCAAACCCTAAACCCTAAACCGTAAATCCTAAACCCAAAACCCTTATCCCTAAACCCTAAACCCTAAACCCTAAACCCTCTAAACTAACCCTAAACTCTAAACTTTAAACTAAATTCTAAATTCTAAACTAAACTAAAATCTAAAATAAATCTAAATTAAACTCTAAAAATATAAACTAAATCTAAAAATCTAAATTCTAAACTAAAAATCTAAACTAAAAAAATAAAATCTAAACTAAACTAAAAACTAAATAAAAAATATCTAAGCTAAACTAAAAATTTAAACTATATCTAAAAAAAAGTAAATCTAAACTTAAATTTAAAAAATCTAAATTCTAAAATCTAAACTAAACTAAATCTAAACTAAACTAAAACTAAACTCTAAATGAACTCTAAAAATCTATAAACTAAACTAAAATCTAAACTCTAAAATCTAAAATCTTAACAAAATCTAAACCATCAGCTCTAAACCCTAAAAATAGTAACCTGAACTAAATAAAACCTAAAAATAAAATAAACAAATAAACTTTAGCCTACATAAATAAAATAAAATAAAATAAAAACTTAAACTAAAACCTAAACTTATACTTAAAAACAAAATAAAATAAGAAATAAAATCTAAAAGAAAATAAAATAAATTAAAACCTAAATGAAACTAGTAAATAAAATGAACCTAAAAAATAAAAAACCTAAATAAAATAAAAACTAAATCTAAAATAAAAATAAAATACACCAAAAATATAATAAAATATAATCTAAATAAAAAACAAAACCTAAAAAATAAACATAAAAATAAAACCTAAAAATAAATAAAAAAATAAAACCTAAACCCTAAACCCTAATAAATAAAAAATAAAACCTAAACACTAAATTTAAAAAAAACTAAACCCTAAAAAACCATAAACCCCAAACTCACAAAACCTAAACTAAAACTAAACCTAAACCACTAAACCCAAACTGACCCACCTTAACCCTAAATCCTAAACCATAAACCCTTAAACCCACCCTAAACCCTAAACTCTAAACTAAACTAAAATATAAACTAAATCTAATTCTAAACTTTAAAAATCTAAACTAAATCTAAAAATTTAAACACTAAACTAAAAATCAAAACTAAAAAACTAAAATCTAAACTAAACTAAAAACTAAATAAAAAATATCTAAGCTAAACTAAAAATTTAAACTATATCTAAACAAAATTAAATCTAAACTTAAATGTAAAAGTTTAAATTTTAAACTCTAAACTAAACTAAATCTAAAATAAACTAAAACTAAACTCTAAACGAACTCTAAAAATCTATAAACTAAACTAAACTAAAATCTAATCTTTAAAATCTAAAATGTTAACAAAATCTAAACCCTCAGCCATAAACCATAAAACATTAACCTAAACTAAATAAAACCTAAAAATAAAATAAATAAATAATCTTTAGCCTAAATAAAAAATAAAATAAAATAAAAACCTAAACTAAAACCTAAACCTATACTTAAAATAAAATAAAATAAGAAATAAAAACTAAAATAAAATAAAATAAATTAAAACCTAAATGAAACTAGTAAATAAAATGAACCTAAAATAAAAAACCTAAATAATATTAAAACTAAATGTAAAATAATAATAAAATAGACCAAAAATATAATAAAATAAAAGCTAAATAAAAACAAAAACCTAAAAAATAAACCTTAAAATAAAACCTAAAAATAAATAAATAAATAAAACCTAAACCCTAAACCCTAATAAATAAAAAATAAAACCATAAACCCTAAACTAAAAAAAAAATCTAAACCCTAAAAAACCATAAAGCCCAAACTCTAAACACTAAAGCCTAAACCCGAAACCCTAAAACCCTAAACCCTAAACCCTAAACCCTAACCCTTACTAAACCCCTTCTAACCCTAAACCCTAAACCTTAAACTCCAAACTAAACTAAAATATAAACTAAATCTTAATCTAAACTCTAAAAATCTAAACTAAATCTAAACTAAACTAAATCTAAAAATCTAAACTCTAAACTAAAAATCTAAAATACAAAACTAAAATCTAAATTAAACTAAAAACTAAACTAAAAAAATCTAAATAATATTAAAAATTTAAACTAAATCTAAACTAAATGAAATCTAAACTAAAATCTAAAAATCTAAACTCTAAACTATAGATTATATTATTATTTAGCTTAGTTTAGTTTAGTTTAAATTTTTGATTTAGTTTTAGAGTTTAGAGTTTAGTTTAGTTTAAATTTAGAGTTTTAGAGTTTAGATTTAGATTTTTAATTTTAGTTTAGAATTAGTTCAAATTTATAGATTTAGTTTAGAGTTTAGATTTAGTTTAGAGTTTAGATGTTATTTTAGTTTAGATTTTTATATTTAGTTTAGAGTTTAGTTTTAATTTAGTTTATATTTTATTTAGTTTAGTTTAGAGTTTAGAGTTCAGATTTTAAGATTTTAGTTTAGATTAGATTTTGTTTAGATTTCTAGTTTAATTTAGATTTTTTTTAGTTTAGTTTTTAGTCTGATTTTTTATTTTAGTTTTTAGTTTATATTTTTAGTTTAGACTTTAGATTTTTATATTCAGTTTAATTTCATTTAGATTTAGTTTAGATTTTATGAGTTTAAATTTAGATTTAGTTTATATTTTAGTTTAGTTTAAATTTTAGATTTTAGTTTAGAGTTTAGGGTTTAAGGTTAGTATAGGGGGTTTAGGGTTTAGAATTTAGGGTTTAAGGTTTAGGGTTTTAGAATTTAGGGTTTAGAGTTTATGGATTATGGCTTTTTAGGGTTTAGCTTTAGGTTTTATTTTTATTTATTAGGGTTTAGTTTAGGGTTTATGGTTTAGGGTTTAGGGTTTAGTGTTTACGGTTTAGGGTTTAGGGTTTAGGTTTTATTTTTTATTTATTTTTAGGTTTAAATTTTTATTTAGTTTTTATTTAATTTTATTTTAGTTCTATTTTAATTTTACTTTAGATTTAGTTTTTATTATATTTAGGTTTATTATTTTTAAGTATATTTTATTTTTTAGTTTTGTTAAGGTTTTTATTTATTTTAATTTAGTTTAGTTTTTATTTTTTATATTATTTTATTTTTAGGTTTAGGTTTAGGTTTAGGTTTAGGTTTAGGTTTTAGTTTAGGTTTTTATTTCTTTTTTAGTTTAATATTTTTTTTTGGGTTTTGATTTGAGTTGTGAGAATGTTTGGGTTCAAATATAGGGTTTAGGGATTAGTTTGTTTAGGTTTAGGGTTTAGGAGGTTTAAAGGTTTATGATAGGGTTTAAATTTAAAGGGTTTAAATTTTAGTTTATAGTTTAGGATTTAGTTTAGGAGTTTAAGCTAGGTTTTAGAGTTTAGATTTAATTTTTTTGTTTATAGTAGTTTAGTTTAGATTTTAGTTTAGAGTTTTTTTATTTAGATATTGATTTAGTTTAGACATAGTTTAGATTTAGTTTTAGGGTTTAGATTTAGGTTTAAATTTTATTTAGATTAGATTTTAGATTTAGTTTTTACTTTATATTTTGTTTAGTTTAGTTTAGAGTTTATATTTAGAATTTTAGTTTAATTTAGAGTTTATTTAGTTTAGATTTTAGATATAGTTTATTTAGTTTAGGTTTTTTAGTTTATTTTATTTAGTTTAGATTTAGTTTAACTTATAGTTTAGTTTTTTTATTTAGATTTTTTTAATTTAGATTTAGATTTATAGTTTAAATCAAACTAAAACTTAATAAAATCTAAACTAAATAAAATCTAAACCCCTAAAACTAAATCTAAACTAAACCAAATAAACTAAATTTAAAAACTCTAAACTAAAACCTAAACTAAACTAAACTAAAATCTTAACAAAACTAAACTAAAAAATTTAAACTAAATCTAAACTCTAAAATAAATAAAAATCTAAACTTAAAAAAATCTAAAACTAAATCTAAATTGAACCTAAACGAAATCTAAACTAAAAAATCTAAACTAAATCTAAAATCTAAATAAATAAACAAAAATCTAAACTAAAAACCCAAACTAAATAAACTAAATCTAAAATCTAAACTAAATAAACTCTAAACTAAACTAAAAATCTAAATTTAAACTAAACTAAACTAAATCTAAACTAAACTAAACTAAACTAAATCAAAACTAAAAACTTAATCTAAAATCTAAATTAAATAAAATCTAAACCTAAATTTAAACCCTAAAACAAAATCTAAACTGAACCAAATAAACTAAATCTAAAAACTCTAAACTAAAACCTAAACTAAACTAAACTTAAAATTTAAACTAAATCTAAAACCTAAAAATCTAAATTCTAAAACCTAAACCTAAACCCTAAAAAATCGTGAACCCTAAACCCTAAACCTTAAACCCTAAAACCCTAAACCCTAAATCCTAAACCCTAAACCCTAAACCTTAAACCCCCTAAACTAACCCTAATCCCTAATCCCTAAACCCTAAACCTAAACTATAAACCCTAAACTAACCTTAAACCCTAAACCCTAAAAACTAAACCTAAACTAAATAAAACCTAAAAATAATATAAATAAAAAACCTAAACCTAAATAAAAATAAAATAAAACTAAACTAAAAATAAACCTAAAAAAAAATAAAATTAAAATAAAATGAAACTAAAATAAAATAAATAAAACCTAAACTAAAAAATAAACATAAAATAAAACCTAAATAAAATAAATGTGAAACAAAAATAAAATAAAATAAAAACTAAATAAAAACCTAAACCTATAAATAAACCTAAAGATAAAAAAAAATAAAACCTAAACCCTAAACCATAAACCCTAAACTAAACCCCAAACCATAATAAAAAAAATAAATCCTAAAGTCAAAATTAAAAAAACCTAAACCTAAACACTAAAAAACCATTAACCCTAAACCCTAAACTAACCCTAAACCATAAACCCTACACTCTAAACTAAAATCTAAGATCTAAATTAAACTAAAATCTAAACTAAACTAAATCAAAAAATCTAAACTTGAAATGTAAACAAAAAACTAAAATCTAAACTAAACTAAAACTAAACTAAAATTTAACCTAAATATAAACTAAATTTAAACTAAAATCTAAAAATCTAAACCCTAAACTAAATCTAAACTAAATATAAACTTTAACCTAAATAAAAAATCTAAAAATCTAAATTAAACTTTAATCTAAATTCTAAAATCTATAATCTAAACTAAATCCTAAACTAAATCCAAAATCTAAACTAAATCTAAACTAAATCTAAAATATAAATCTAAAATAAAATCTAAACTCTAAAATTTCTAAATCTAACTAAACACTCTTTAAATCTAAAATCTAAACTAAACTAAACTAAATAAAAATAAAATCTAAACTAAATCTAAACTCTAAAATAAATAGAAAATTTAAACCAAAAAAATCTAAAAGTAAATCTAAAAACTAAATCTAAACTAAACATAATCTAAAGTAAATCTAAACTAAATCTAAACTCTAAACTAAATCTAAAATCTAAACTAAATTAACTAAAATCAAAACTAAAACAAACCTAAACTAAATAAACTAAATATAAAATCTAAACCAAATAAACTCTAAACTAAACTAAAAATTTAAATCTAAACTCTAAACTAAACTAAATCTAAACTAAACTAAACTAAACTAAACTAAATCGAACTACAAACTTAATCTAAAATCTAAACTAAATAAAATCTAAACCTAAATCTAAACCCTAAAACTAAATCAAAACTAAATCTAAACTAAAGTAAATAAACTAAATTTTAAAACTCTAAACTAAAATCACAACTAAACTAAACTAAAAAATCTAAACTAACAATAAACCAAATCTAAAATCTAAAAATCTAAACTCTAAAACCTAAACCTAAACCCTAAAACACCCTAAACCCTAAACCCTAAACTAACCCTAAACCCTAAACCTTAAAAACCTAAAGCTAAACTAATTAAAACCTAAAAATAAAATAAATAAATAAAACCTAAACATAAATAAGATAAAAAATAAAATAAAATAAAAACCAAAACTAAAACCTAAACCTAAACCTAAACCCAAAAATAAAATAAAATAAAAAATAAAAGCTAAACTAAAATAAAATAAATAAAAACCAAAACAAAATTAAAAAATAAAATAAACCAAAAAAATAAAAAACATAAATAAAATAAAAACTCAATCAAAAATAAAAATAAAATAGATCAAAAATAAAATAAAATAAAATAAAAAGTAAATAAAATCCTAAACCTAAAAAATAAATATAAAAATAAATAAAAAATAAAACCTAAACATTAAACCCTAAACCCTAAACTAAACCTTAAATCCTAATAATAAATAAATAAAACCTAAACCCTAAATTTTTAAATAAAAAAAAAACTTAAACCTATACCCTAAAAAACCATAAACCCTAAACCCTAAACACTAAACCCTAAACCCTTTAACCCTAAACCCCCTGAGCTAACCCTAAACCCTAAACCCTCAACTCAAAACTAAAATCTAAAATCTAAACTAAATCTAAATCTAAATTAGTTCTAAACTAAACTAAAGAAAATTTAAAAATCTAAACTCTAAACTAAAATTCTAAACTAAAATAGTAAAATCTAAACTGAACTAAAAACTAAACTAAAATAAATCTAAACTAAACTAAGAATCTTAACTAACTAAACTAAAGTAAATCTAAACAAAAATCTACAAATATAAACTCTAAACTTTAAGCTAAACTAAAATAAATCTAAATTAAACTAAAACTAAACTCTAAACTAAATCTAAAAACTAAACTAAAATCTAAACTCTAAAATGTAAAATCTAAACTAAATCTAAACTCTAAACTAAATCTAAAAACTATAACTAAACTAACCTAAACCTAAATATCTAAACCTAAATAAAAATTTAAACCTAAAAAATTAAAAAAAAAAAATTTAAACTAAATCTAAACTAAACTAAATCTAAAAATCTAAAGTAAATCTATACTAAATCTAAAACTCTAAATCTAAACTAAAATCTAAACACTAAAACAAAATCTCTAAACAACACTAAACTCTAAACTCTAAAACTAAATCTAAAATCTAAACTAAATTAAACTAAACTAAATAAAAGTAAAATATAAACTAAATCTAAACTCTAAAATAAATAAAAATATAAACTTAAAAAATCTAATACTAAATCTTAAAACTAAATCAAAAGTAAACTAAATCTAAACTCTAAACTAAATCTAGAATATAAATTAAATAAGCTAATATGTAAACAAAAAAATTTAAACTAAAAACCTAAACTAAAGAAACTAAATCTAAAATCTAAACTAAATAAACTCTAAACTAAACTAAAAATCTAAATCTAAACTCAAAACTAAACTATATCTAAACTAAACTAAACTAAACTAAACCAGACTAAATCTAAACTAAAAAGTAAGTCTAAAATTTATACTAAATAATTTCTAAACCTAAATCTAAACTTTAAAACTAAATCTAAACTAAATCTAAACTAAACTAAATAAACTACATCTAAAAACTCTAAGCTAAAATCTAAACTAAACTAAACTAAAAAAATCTAAATAAAATCTAAATAAAATCTAAATAAAATCTAGAATCTAAAAATCTAAGCATTAAAACCTAATCCTAAACCATAAAAAACCCTAAACCCTAAACCCTAAACCCTACACCCTAAACTAAAACCTAAATCCTAATAAATAAAAATAAAACCTAAACCCTAAATTAAAAGAATACATAAACTTAAACACTAAAAAATTATAAACCTTAAAACCTAAATCTTAAGCCCTAACCTCAAACTCTAAACCCTAAGTCTTAAACCCTAAACCCTAAACCCCCTAAACTAACCCTAAACCCTAAGCTATAAAATAAACTCTAAATTTTAAACTAAGCTAAAATCTAAATTTAATCTAAATCTAAACTCTAAAAATTAAACAAAATTTAAACAAATCTAAATTAAATCTAAAAATCTAAACTCTAAACTAAATATATAAACTAAAAACTAAAATCTAAATTAAGCTAAAAACTAAAATAAGAAAATCTTAACAAATCTAAAAATCTAAACTAAACTAAATCTAAACTAAAATCTAAAAATCTAAACTCTAAACTCTAAACTAAACTAAAATAAATCTAAACTAAATTAAAACGATACTCAAAACTAAATCTAAAAATAAAAAAATCTAAACTAAACTTAAATCTAAATTATAAATCTAAAACATAAACAAAATCTAAATTCTAAACTAAATCTAAAAAATCTAAACTAAATCAAAACTAAATCTAAAAATCTAAATCTAAATAAAAATCTAAACATTAAAACTCTAAAATCTAAAATCTAAACTAAATCTAAACTCTAAAATAAATCTAATAAATCTAAAATAAATATAAACTAAATATAAAAATCTAAATCTAAACTAAAATTGAAACACTAAAACTCTAAATCTAAGCTAAACTAAACTCTAAACTATAAAACTAAATCTAAAATCTAAACTAAACTAAACTAAGCTGAATAAAATTAAAATCTAAACTAAATCTAAACTCTAAAATAAATAAAATCTAAACCTATAAAAGCTAAAACTAAATCTAAACTAAACTAAATCTAAACTAAATCTAAAAAAAGCTAAAATAAATTTACACTAAAAAAATCTAAATTAAATATAAACTCTAAACTAAATCAAAAATCTAAACTAAATAAACTAAAATCCAAATTAAAAAATCTAAACTAAAAACTTAAACTAAATCTAAAATCTCAACTAAACTAAAAATTTTAAATTAAACTCTAAACTAACTAAACTAAACTAAATTTAATCTAAAAACTAATGCTAAAATCTAAATTATATAAAATATAAACCTAAATCTAAACCCTAAAACTAAATCTAAACTAAATCTAAACTAAACTAAATAAACTAAATCTTAAAACTCTAAATTAAAATCTAAAATAAACTAAACTAACAAAATCTGAACTAAAACTAAACTAAATAAACTAAATCTAAAAACTCTAAACTAAAATCTAAACTAAACTAAATTAAAAAAAATTAAAACTAAATTTAAACTAAATCTAAAATCTAAAAAATCTAACCTTTAAAACCTAATCCAAAATGCTAAAAAATAATAAACCCTAAACCCTAAACCCAAACCCTAATTCCTAAACCATAAAACCCTAAAGCCTACACCCTAAATTAAACTCTAAACCTTTATAAATAAAAATAAAACTTAAACCCTAAATTAAAAAAAACAAAACCAAAACACTAAAAAATCATGAATCTTAAACCATAAATCCTAAACCCTAAACCTAAACCCTAAGCCCTATACCCTAAACCCTAAACCCAAAACCTTAAACCCCTAAACCCCTAACACTAAACCCCCTAAACTCTAAAATCTAAAATCTAAACAAAGTAAAATCTAAATTAAATCTAAATCTAAACTATAAAAATCTAAACTAAATTTAAATTAAACTAAAATAAATAAAAAAAAATCTTAACTCAAAATTAAAAATCTAAACTAAAAGAATAAAATCTAAACTAAACTAAAAATTAAATTAAAAAAATCTAAACTAAACAAAAAACTAAACTAAATCTAAACTAAAATATAAAAATCTAAACTCTAAACTCTAAACTAAACTAAACTAAAACTAAACTCTAAACTAAATAAAATCTAAATCTAAAACTAAAAAGAAAATAAACTAAAATCTAAAATCTAAACTAAATCTAAACTCTAAACTAAATATAAAATCTAAACTAAATCTAAAAAATTTGCAAATCTAAATCTAAAATCTATACTCTAAAACACTAAATGAAAATAAAAATAAACTCTAAACTCTAAAACCAAATCTAAAATCTAAACTAAACTAAATAAAAATAAAATCTAAACTAAATCTAAACTCTAAAATAAATAAATTTCATAACCTAAAAAAATCTAAAACTAATTATAAAAACTAAATCTAAACTAAATCTAAACTAAAAAATCCAAACTAAAAACCTAAATTAAAGAAACTACATCAAAAATCTAAATTAAATAAACTTTGAACTAAAAAAAAAATCTAAATCTAAACTCTAAACTAAACTAAATCTAAATTAAACTAAAAATCTAAAAACAAACTATAAACTAAACTAAATAAAATAAACTAAAAATTATATCTAAACTAAACTAAAAAAAATCTAAACTAAATATAAAAATCTAAACTCTAAAACCTAAACTTAAACCTTATAAAACAAAAAACCATAAACCCTAAACTCCAAACCCTAAACCCTAAACCATAAAACCCTAAACCCTAAGCCCTAAATCCTAAACCCTAAACCCTAAGCCCTAAACCCCAACTCTAAAACTTAAACCCAAAACTCAACCCTAAACTCTAAACCATAAACCACTAACCCTAAACTACCCTAAACCCTAAACCCTAAACCTACTAAATTAAATAACTAAATAAAATAAAATAAACAAACCTAAACCAAAATAAAAAAATAAAACCTAAACTTAAACCTAAACCCAAACCTAAACCTAAACTAAAATAAAATAAAATAAAATAAAAAATAAAACTAAATAAATAAATTTATGTCCTAAAACTAAGAAAATAAAATAAACTTAAGAATTAAAAACATAAATAAGATAAAAACTAAATCTAAAATAGAAATAAAATAGACCTAAAATAAAATTAAAATAAAATTTAAATAAAAACCTAAATCTAAAAAATAAATCAAAAAATTAAACCTAAAAAGAAATAAATAGTAAAACCTAAACCCTAAACCCTAAACTAAACCCCTAAACCCCCTGACCCCACCAAACCTTACCCTAAACCACACCCTCCCTAAACCCCCCAATCCCCAAAACCCCTTAAACCCTAACTACCACACCCTAAACCCAACCCTAAACCATAAACCCTACCCCACCACTAAACTAAACTCCACTCTCTAAACCCACTAAACTTACCCAAACTAAACCTACCATCCCTAAACTAACCCTAAACCTAAACCCTAAACCCAAAACCTAAAATTAAATAAAACTAAAAAATAAATAATAAACCTAAACCAAAATAAAAAAATAAAACCTAAACTTAAACCTAAACCCAAACCTAAACCTAAAATAAAATAAAATAAAATAAAAAATAAAACTAAACAAAAAATAAATAAATTATGTCCTAAATAAAACTAAGAAAATAAAATAAACTTAAGAATTAAAAACATAAATAAGATAAAAACTAAATCTAAAATAGAAATAAAATAGACCTAAAATAAAATTAAAATAAAATTAAAATAAAAACTTAAATCTAAAATAAATCAAAATTAAACCTAAATAAATAGTAAACCTAAACTAAACCTAAACCCCTAAACCCTACTACCCCTAAACCCTAAACCTTAAACCCTCTAAACCCTAAACCCTAAACCCCAAACCCCAAAACCCCTAAACCCTAAACCCACCAAAAGCCCTAAACCCTAAAACCCTAAACCCATAAACCCCTAAACCCTAAACCCTAAACCCTAAAACCCTAAACCCTAAACTAACCTAAAAACTAATTAAAATCTAAAATAAATAAATAAATAAAACCTAAAATAAATAAAATAAAATAAAATAAAATAAAACCAAAACTAAACTTAAACTACCTAAACCTAAAAAATAAAATAAAATAAAAATAAAAACTAAAAACTAAAATAAATAAAACCAAAATAAAATTAAAAAATAAAATAAACCTAAAAATAAAACATAAATAAAATAAAACTCAATCTAAAATAAAATAAAATAGATGTAAAATAAAATAAAATAAAATAAAAAAAAATATAAACCTAAAATATATATAAAATAAAACCTAAACATTAAACCCTAAACCCTAAACTAAACCCTAAATCCTAAAAAAATAAATAAAACTCATAAATTTTTAAATAAAAAAAAACTTAAACAAAAACCCTAAAAAACCATAAACCCTAAACCCTAAACCCTTTAACCCTAAACCCCCTGAGCTAACCCTAAACCCTAAACCCTCAACTCTAAACTAAAATCTAAAATCTAAACTAAACTAAAATCTAAACTAAATCTAAATCTAAATTAGTTCTAAACTAAACTAAAGAAAATCTAAAAATCTAAACTCTAAACTAAAATTCTAAACTAAAATACTAAAATCTAAACTGAACTAAAAACTAAACTAAAATAAATCTAAACTAAACTAAGAATCTAAACTAACTAAACTAAAGTAAATCTAAACAAAAATATATAAATCTAAACTTAAACTAAACTAAAATAAATCTAAATTAAACTAAAACTAAACTCTAAACTAAATCTAAAAATCTAAATTAAACTAAAATTTAGACTCTAAAATGTAAAATCTAAACTAAATCTAAACTCTAAACTAAATCTAAAAACTATAACTAAATCTAACCTAAACCTAAAAATCTAAACCTAAATAAAAATCTAAACCCTAAAACTCTAAAATCTAAAATTTAAACTAAATCTAAACTCTAAACTAAATCTAAAAATCTAAAGTAAATCTATACTAAATCTAAAACTCTAAATCTAAACTAAAATCTAAACACTAAAACACAAAATATAAAGAAAACTAAACTCTAAACTCTAAAACTAAATATAAAATCTAAACTAAACTAAATTAAACTAAATAAAAGTAAAATACAAACTAAATCTAAACTCTAAAACAAATAAAAATCTAAACCTAAAAAATCTAAAACTAAATCTTAAAATTAAATAAAAAATAAACTAAATCTAAACTCTAAACTAAATTTAAAATATAAATTAAATAGGCTAATATCTAAACTAATAATTTAAACTAAAAACCTAAACTAAAGAAACTATATCTAAAATCTAAACTAAATAAACTCTAAACTAAATTAGAAATCTAAATCTAAACTCTAAACTAAATAAACCTAAACTAAACCTAACTAAATCTAAACTAAAAAGTAAGTCTAAAATTTAAACTAAATAAAATCTAAACCTAAATCTAAACTTTAAAACTAAATCTAAACTAAATCTAAACTAAACTAAATAAACTAAATCTAAAAACTCTAAGATAAAATCTAAACTAAACTAAACTAAAAAAAATCTAAATAAAATCTAAATAAAATCTAAATAAAATCTAAATAAAATCTAGAATCTAAAAATCTAAGCATTAAGACCTAATCCTAAACCATAAAAAACCCTAAACCCTAAACCCTACACCCTAAACTAAAACCTAAATCCTAATAAATAAAAATAAAACCTAAACCCAAAATTATAAAAAAAAAATACATAAACTTAAACACTAGAAAAATTATAAACCTTAAACCCTAAATCTTAAACCCTAACCCTAAAACTCTAAACCCTAAGTCTTAAACCCTAAACCCTAAACCCCTAAATTAATCCTAAACCCTAAACCCTAAACCCTAAACTATAAACTAAACTCTAAATTTTAAACTAAGCTAAAATCTAAATTAAATCTAAATCTAAACTCTAAAAATTAAACAAAATATAAACAAAACAAAACTAAATCTAAAAATCTAAACTTTAAACTAAATATCTAAACTAAAAAACTAAAATCTTAATTAAGGTAAAAACTAAAATAAGAAAATCTTAACAAATCTAAAAATTTAAACTAAACTAAATCTAAACTAAAATCTAAAAATCTAAACTCTAAACTCTAAACTAAATTAAAATAAATCTAAACTAAATTAAAATGATACTAAAAACTAAATCTAAAAATCAAAAAATCTAAACTAAACTTAAATCTAAATTATAAATCTAAAACATAAACAAAATCTAAATTCTAAACTAAATCTAAAAAATCTAAACTAAATCAAAACTAAATCTAAAATCTAAATCTAAATAAAAATTTAAACATTAAAACTCTAAAATCTAAAATCTAAAATCTAAACTAAATATAAACTCTAAACTAAATCTAATAAATCTAAACTAAATCTAAATAAATATAAAAATATAAATCTAAACTAAAATCTAAACACTAAAACTCTAAATCTAAGCTAAACTAAACTCTAAACTATAAAACTAAATCTAAAATCTAAACTAAACTAAACT
This sequence comes from Cymbidium sinense, assembly GCA_021442155.1. Taxonomy (NCBI): domain Eukaryota; kingdom Viridiplantae; phylum Streptophyta; class Magnoliopsida; order Asparagales; family Orchidaceae; genus Cymbidium; species Cymbidium sinense. Next base: position 89,298,265 of record CM038214.1, on the reverse strand, counting down.
AAGCTGAATAAAATTAAACTCTAAAATAAATAAAAATCTAAACCTATAAAAGCTAAAACTAAATCTAAACTAAACTAAATCTAAAGTAAACCTAAACTAAATCTAACTAAAATCTAAACTAAATATAAACTCTAAACTAAATCTAAAATCTAAACTAAATAAACTAAAATCCAAACTAAAAAATCTAAACTAAAAACTTAAACTAAATCTAAAATCTAAACTAAACTAAAAATCTAAAACTAAACTCTAAACTAAACTAAACTAAACTAAATTTAATCTAAAAATTAATTCTAAAATTTAAACTAAATCTAAACTAAACTAAATAAACTAAATCTTAAAACTCTAAATTAAAATCTAAAATAAACTAAACTAAAAAAATTTGAACTAAAACTAAAATAAAAAAACTAAATCTAAAAACTCTAAACTAAAATCTAAACTAAACTAAATTAAAAAAATCAGAACTTAATCTAAACTAAATCTAAAATCTAAAAAATCTAACCTTTAAAACTTAATCCTAAATGCTAAAAAACCCTAAACCCTAAACCCTAAACCCAAACCCTAATTCCTAAACCATAAAACCCTAAAGCCTACACCCTAATTTAAACTCTAAACCCTAATAAATAAAAATAAAACTTAAACCCTAAATTAAAAAAATAAAACCAAAACACCAAAAAATCATAAACCTTAAACCCTAAATCCTAAACCCTAAACCCTAAGCCCTAAACCCTAAACCCTAAACCCTAAACTCAAAACCTTAAACCCCCTAAACTAACCCTAAACACTAAACCCTAAACCCTAAACTCTAAACTAAAATCTAAAATCTAAATAAAGCAAAAATCTAAATTAAATCTAAATCTAAAATCTAAAAATTTAAACTAATTCTAAACTAAACTAAATAAAAAAAATCTAAACTCTAAACTAAATCTAAACTAAAAGAATAAAATCTAAACTAAACTAAAACTAAATTAAAAATCTAAACTAAACTAAAGAAACTAAACTAAATCTAAACTAAAATATAAAATCTAAACTCTAAACTAACTAAACTAAACTAAATCTAAACTAAAACTAAACTAAAACTAAATCAAAAAAAAATCTAAAAATCTAAACTAAAGAAAAATCAAACTCTAAAATCTAAAATCTAAGCTAAATCTAAACTCTAAATTAAATATAAAAATCTAAACTAAATCTAAACAAAATTTACAAATCTAAATCTAAACTAAAATCTATACTCTAAAACACTAAATGAAAATAAAAATAAACTCTAAACTCTAAAACCAAATCTAAAATCTAAACTAAACTAAATAAAAATAAAATCTAAACTAAATCTAAACTCTAAAATAAATAAATTTCTTAACCTAAAAAAATCTAAAACTAATTATAAAAACTAAATCTAAACTAAAAAAATCCAAACTAAAAACCTAAATTAAAGAAACTAAATCAAAAATCTAAATTAAATAAAATTTGAACTAAACAAAAAATCTAAATCTAAACTCTAAACTAAACTAAATCTAAACTAAAAACTAAATCTAAAATCTAAACTAAATAATATCTAAACCTAAATCTAAACCCTAAAACTAAATCTAAACAAAATATAAGCTAAACTAAATAAATTAAATCTAAAAACTCTTAACTATATGCTAAACTAAACTAAACCAAAAAATCTAAACTAAATCTAAAAATCTAAACTCTAAAACCTAAACTTAAACCTTATAAAATAAAAAACCATAAACCCTAAACTCCAAACCCTAAACCCTAAACCATAAAACCTTAAACCCTAAGCCCTAAATCCTAAACCAAAAAGCCTAAACCCTAAGCCCTAAACCCCCTAAACTAATTCTAAAACTTAACCCTAAACTAACATAAACCCTAAACTAACTGTAAACCCTAAACCCTAAACCCTAAATCCTAAAAACCTAAAATTAAATAAAACCTAAAAATAAAATCAAACAAACCTAAACCAAAATAAAATAAACCTACTTAAACCTAAACCCAAACCTAAACCTAAAATAAAATAAAATAAAATAAAATAAAACTAAACAAAAATAAATTGACCTAAATAAACTAAGAAAATAAAATAAACTTAAAATTAAAACATAAACAAAATAAAAGCTAAATCTAAAATAAAATAAATGGACCTAAAATAAAATAAAATAAAATTAAATAAAACCTAAATCTAAAATAAATCAAAATTAAACCTGAGAAATAAAATAAAACCTAAACCCTAAACCTAAAGGACCCCTAAACCCTAAACCTCCCTAAAACCCTAACCCTCAAACCTCCCTAAACCCTAAACCCCCACCCCAACCCACCCTAAACCCACAAATGCCTAAACCCTAAACCACCATAAACCCTAAACCATAAACCCTAAACCCTAAACCCTAAAACCTAAAACCCTGACCTAAACCCTAAATCCACAACCTCTCTAATCCTCCACTGACACTAAACCCTCTAAACCCAAACCCCAAACCCTAAACCTAAACCCTACCCCCCCCAAACCCTAAACCCTAAACCCCTAACCTTCCTGACCTCACCCCTCACTCAAACCATCCCACAAATAAACCCTACCACTAACCAAACTTAGTTCTAAATCTTCCTAAACCCTAAACCCTCTTCACCTTGAAACCTAAACACCTTAATAATAAATCCTAAACCCAGGCCCTAAACCTAAACTTAAAACCTAAACCCCACATACAGATCCACAAACCTTAATCACTCCCTGACCCACACCCCTAAACCCTGATCCAGGCCCTAAACCCTAAACTTTCCCAAACCTTAAAACCACTAATCAGACCCAAAGCCAAAACCTTAAATCCTCCCCTTTTGTGACCCCACCATAAATCCTCTAAATCATAACCCCAACCCTAACTGAGCACACCTAAACCCCAGGCCCTCCTAACCCTAAACTCCTAAATCATGACTAAACCTGATCCCAAACCCCATACCACTCACCACACCAAACTAAAACCCACTCATAATCCACCACCCAAACCTAAACCCAGTCCCTGGGCCACCAGCCAGGCCCTCCTCCACCACCCAAACCTGGGCCCTAAACCCTCCTTATCAGACTTACATATTTAATCACTCCCACTCCTTATACAACTCCTAAACTCAAACCTCCTAAACCACTTTCTCTAAACCCTCCACCCTAAACCTAAACCCCCAAACCTAAACCCTCCCCAAACCCCTAAACCTCTAACCCTAAACCTCACAAACAATCCCTCCCTAAAATCCTCTAAACCTCTTAAACCTTCCACCACCTCCCTAAACCCAAAACCCAAAACCCTAAACCCTAAACACTAAACCCTAAACCCTAAACCCGTAAACCACCAAAAAACTTATCGCCTGAGCCCTCGACCTTGTGCTCTAGTGATTCCCCTTTTACCCTCTCATTTTTGGCTATTTGGCCACTACTTGATGGATGTTTTGCACGATTCTCACTAAATTCCTTCTAGAATCGATGACTATTGGCCACTTTCATGTTTTACTTGGAGTGACACCATGGATTGGCATTTTCCTTGATGATTTTGTGGGAGAAAATGATAGATCTAATGGATCCTACTAGGGCATCATCTAACTTGGTTTCGGCTGCTTTGAAATCATTCAATGATGTCCTCACTAGTAAGGATAACTATTTAAGTAAGTCTTTGGAACTTGTTTCAACTTCTTTTCAGGCAAGCCTTCGATTATGTGCTCTAATTTGATTGTGGAAAAGCTTGCTAAGCTATTTGAATTCACTTTAGTTGGAAAGTTTACTCTTCATAGACCGAATTTGGAAATCATTCACTCTTTCTTTCATAGTCTGAAACTTTTTGGCTACTTTTATGATTTGTTTAATTGATCCTTGCTAAATTTTGATTTAGTTAACGAATGATTTGGATTGCTCGTGTGTTTTTTCTCATCATTCTTATTTTGTTTTCAATTGCCAAATGAGGTTGCTGAAATGGACTCAACTATTTTCTCTTAGGGAAGAATCCTCAATCATTCTGGTTTGGATTTCTCTCCCAAATATGTGAATTCATTTTGTTAACCATCAATTCATTTTTGTTGTGGGTGCTTTATTTGGTCGGCCTTTGCAAATTGATAAGGCAATGACTATAAAATATCAACCTTCTATGGCTAGAATCCTTATTGAATTGGACATTACCAAGAAACAACCCAAAAAAATCTAGTTGGGATCTAAAAATTATGATTATATGTAGAAAGTTGAATTTGAAAATTTCTCTGCCTTTTGTTCTCAATATAAAATCCATTAGCATGATAATTCTGAATGTTTCATTCTGCATCCTCACCTAAAAAAGAAAATTCTTGTTAAGGAAATTATTGTTCCTAACCCTAGGTTGACCACTATTAAATATCAAAAAGTTAATTAAAAAAAAAGGATTTCTTGAATGTTCCTAATAAGGCTATTTTACCTTTTACTTCTTCTTTGTAGTTGAAGGTTTCTAATGTGGAAAATATTAATGTTTCTAAACTTACGGATGAGGATTCTTTTCCTCCAGTCAATCATCCTTACTTTGATTGAAAAAAAGCTTTAATTGAAAATATTAAAGAAATATCAATGTTATGTATCATTCGAATTCAATGGAGAATATGGTTTTGGTTTCTCATGATATCCAAGTTAAAAAAAACTTGACTTTACTTTAGTTCAGGATGATTTAGATTCTCTAAAAAATTTGATTTTGTATAATAATCTGGGTATTGAATAGGAAGGCTGGATGTTCACACTTTCCTTCTTAATAAATCTATTTCTACTCCTCTCTTCTCTAGATACTCATTTGCCTTTAATAAACTCTAATGTTTTGGAAAAGGAGAACTCATTTTATATAGGAGACTTCCCCTAAATCTATGACTAATGTTGTTAAATCCTTCTCGGATGAAGATTCCATGGGAAAGGAAATGGTTTCAAACTTATCATGCTAAAAAGAAAAAAATATTAAATACTTCCTTCCCAAATTGTCAAAACACTAGATCTATTGCGGCCTCCCTCTCCTCTCTTAATTAATCTTGCTTTTTCATATTTCTTTATGTTTAATTTTATTGTTTGGAATGTTAAAGAGATCAGCACCCTCTCTATTTGTAATAATATTAAAAATCTTTATGGAATTCATAAATTCTTTACTTATTATTTTGGAGCCTCTTATTCATTGAAATAAAATTGACCATGTTGCTAGAATGATCAGCTTCAATAATTTTTTCTCTAATATTAGTAATAAATTTTGGTTTTTATATAAGCATAACATTATCTAATCATGCTTCTCATTTGGTTTTTATTAAACATAACTCTAATAGATTAAAAAACTTCTCTCCTTTTAGAATTCAGAACATGTGGATTAAGCGTATTGATTTCTGTAATGTTGTGGCTAACAATTGGAAAGCTCAATTACATCCTGATAATTCAATTATGGGGATGAATAGATTTAAGTTTAAGCTTAAGAGACTAAAATAAAATATGGGTTGGTGGAACAAGCACTATTTTAAAAACCTTTTTTCTAGTATCAAAGAGATAGACATATTGGTTTGTGATCTTAAAGTCTATTATGTCGATCCTACTAAGATTAAGGACTTGACTAAGGTTAAAGATAAACTTGTTAATTTTGAGAATATGGAAGAGACTTATTAAAAAGCTACTAGTAAACATATATAGCGGATGGTGATAAATACTAGTTATTTACATGCTTTAGTTAATAAAATAGTGCTTTAAATAATATTCAAAAAATTAAAGATGACAATGGAGAATGGATTATGGAGAATAATGATATTAAGGATTCTATTAATTATTTTATAAATATGCTTAGTAAGAGTTTCTCTTATGAAGTTATTTTTCTAAATTGCACATAATTCCTTCTATTATTACCAATGATGATAATAATTTTACTTCTGTATTTAATGAAGAGGAAGTTTTTAAAGTTCTTAATAGCATGAACATAGATTATGTTTAGAGGGTTTCACTACCCAATTTATTCAAAATTTTGGTTTATTATTAAAATGATTTAGTTGAGGTTGTGGTTGGCTTTTTTTAATGGTAATCCTTTTCCTAGATATTTTTTGTAGTGCTTATTGTTCTCATACCTAACAAGGATAATTTGGACTATTGGGTGATTTTAAACCTATTAGTCTTTGCACCTTCTTCAATAAGCTAATTTCCAAAATTCTAACCAAGCTTAGTATTTTACTTCATAAGATTATCTCTCTCAACCAAACTAGTTTTGTTTACTATAGGTAGATCTATTTTTGATAATATTTTACTTGCTCAGGAAATAATTCATGATATAGATGCTAAGACTAAAGGTGGCAACATTTTGTTCAAATTAGATATTACCAAAGCTTTTGATAATATCTCTTTGGATTTCCTTATCCATATTCTGAATTTATTTAGGTTTTCTGATAAATTTATCTTTCTTATTAAAAATTGTATTAATAATGCCTGGTTTTCTATTTTACTTAATGGGGAATCATTGGGTTTATTTCCTTCTTCCCATGGCTTAAGACAAGGGGATCCTCTATCTCCTACCTTAATTATTATTGTTGTTGAGTACTTATCTAGGAACATCAATGATCTATTGTTATACAATCCTGGAATGTATTACAAAACTTTTGGTGGTCATCCTGTTTCTCATTTAAGCTTTCCAGATGATTTCATTATTTTTTACAATGCTTCTATTCTTCATATCAAGAATCTCAAGATTTGTTTAAATAAATTTGGTAGAGAAAGTGGTCTATCTATCAATGATAATAAAAGCTATTTTATTACTTCTTTGAGTATCTCCAATAATAAAATTAATTAAATCCTACATATCACTAACTTTAAACATCAACACCTTCCTCTTAAGTACTTGGGTGCTACACTTTTTAAAGGTCCAATTTAATCCCATCTTTTTGATGCGTTAATTCAAAAAAATTTTTAAAAAATTTTCATTTGGGACTTTCATTTACTTTCCTTTGCTGTCAGGCTCACTATTCTTAAAAGCACTCTCAATTCAATGCCTCTTTATTTAAGTCAAACTATTATTCCACAAATGCTACTCTTATTAGAATTAATAGCCTCCTTAATAAATTTTTTTGGGATCCAATAACTCTATTAAAAGAATGCATTGGACTTCACGGGATAAATGTTGTGGTCCTTTGGGTGAAGGTGGTCTCAATTACAAATTGATTATGAAGCTCACGCCTTCTCTCATAAGCTCGGAATTTTAGAAAGAATGATAGCCTTTGAGATAATTTTATGATGGAAAAATATTGCCAAGGTAAACACCCCCTCATTTGTGCTTATAAATTTGGTGACTCTTTTATTTGGAAAAGGCTTTGCTCCATTAAACGGGTTGTTGAATCCTTAATATTATGGGGTATTCATTCGGGTTCTTCTTTCTTTTAGTAAGATAATTGGATTGGCAATGGCTCTATTGACTACACACTTTGACAAAGTTTTGGCTTAACATCACAATCATTTCTATTAAATGGATCAAATTCTTTTCAAGCTCTCTTACAATGGTGATTTCATTCTTAAAGAGGTTTGGAATTTTATTAGAGATATGCAGAACTCCTCTAATGTTTTCATTAAACATTAGAACAATATCATTCGCATTTCTTATTTAGTTTTGGCTTGGAGAATTTTGAACAACTTTATTCTCGTAGATTCCATACTCTGGATTAAAGGGTTTCATTTGCCTTGTAAGTGCTATTATTGCTTTCATATTGAAAATGTTAATCATGACTTTGTCAATGGTACTATTGCCTCAAAATTATGGATTTTGTACGATGATTTATTTAACACTAACTATTTTCATGGCTCCCTTTCGATATATCAACTTCTTGAAGTTTGTTTCCATAAAATTGTGAAAGGTCATATCAAAGTTTTAATTGCTATTACCCTTATTTGGTTCATTTGGATGGATAGAAATGATGCTAAATATCATGGAATCCCTATGAACCATAAAAGGATCATTGCTTGAACTAAAGAAAAAAAATTCATGCTTTATTTAATGCAAATTTAATTAGTAATCTTCATTTCAGAGGTTACAAATTTGTGGCAAAAAAATTAGGTATCTCTTTGCATGATGACCCTTCCTACAAGAGTATTAGGATTATTCATTGAATTAAGCCTAAAGAAAATTTTATTAAGATCAATATTGATGGTTCTGTTTTCCCAAAAATCCATGGCTCTTATGGAATTCTTAGGGATTCTAAAGATATTGTGATTTGTGCTTTTTCCTACCCCCTCAAATCTTGTTCTGTTATTTATGATGAGCTAATGGCTATTAACAAAGCTATTGATATTGATTTAAGCAAAGGCCTCTTTAATATTTGGATTGAAGTTGATGCTCTTATTTTACTTGATATGCTCAAAAATAATAAAATGGGGAATGCTTATTTATTTTACCTTCTTAATCACACTAAAAAACTTCTTTCTCAAGTTTGCTACAAAATTTCTCACATTCTTCATGGAGGTAATGCTTGTGTTGATTTCTGGCTAATTTGGGAGGAATTAAATAAACCTTACTTTATTTGATAACCATAGCTTACCTAAGCATTTGTGTGATCTGGTCAATCTGGATAACACTAGGCGCCTCGGTTAACCATCTTATTTTGTTGATCCTTTTGCTATGGTGGTTTTATTTAAGTCTATTTTTTGGTTGTTTATTTTATGCTTCCCTCACCAAGAAGTGGTTTTCTTTGAGTTTATTTCATACTTAGAACCCCTTCCTCTTAACCCATTCTTTACTTGACGCCCCTTTTTTGGGTCATAGTGGTGTTGTTTTAGTGGTTTCTCCTATCCTCACGAGGCGGTGGCTTTCTTTCTATGGCTCATGCTTTGCATCTTTAATCACATAGCTAGTGATTTTCTTAGGGTCTCTTATTGGGTTGTGTTTGTGCCAGTTGTTAGCCTACCCCTTTTATTACTAGATGATGGGTTTGCCTCTAGTTTTGGATGGTTGTGGCTTTATTCAAATGCTGCTATGGTTGGTTCTGTTGGTTATTGCTATTTGCTTCTTTCATCTGCCTAGCTATTTTGGGTGGTTATGTTTTCATGGCTGCTGTTAGCCTCTTTTGGCTTGGCTTAGTTTTGAGTTTTTTGGTGGTTGTTATTCTCCTTTCTTGGTTTGGCTTGGGGGTTTCTGCTATTTGGTTTTTCCATCTACCTTGTGGATTGGTGGTAGCTATTCTGTGGTTGTTGTCTTCCTATTTTCTCCTTTGTGGTGACCGATTTAGAAGGGGTTTTGTTTTCCTCTAGCCTTGTTCCTTTCCTTCCAATTTTGCTACTTGTTGTTGGGGGGTCCTCATTGGTGTTTGTCTAGCTAGGTGACAACCATGTTTGTTTCTTGGCTATTTTGGAGATATCCGTGGGTTGTGGCTTTGTCATTCTTGTTCTTTCCCTCTTTTTTGGGCTTGTTTTGGCTTTGTCTACTAATTGATTTTATTAGCTGACTGAGCTAGTTGGCTATTTTGGTTGGGGGTTAGTTAGTGGATGTGTTGGCTACATTTGATGGTTGATTTAGGTGTTTTTGGTTGGGTTTCTGGTCAGCTTTTAGGTTAGTTATCCTCTCTTGGGTGCAGCTACTTTTCCTTTATTTTTGCTTCCCTATTTGGGTGTTGATTTTCCTACTGCTTTAATTTCTCCTATTGCTCATCCTATTGGCTACTAGCCTAGGTGATTTTATTAGTTGTTTTGTGGGGTGGAGGATATGAGCTCTTATGGTTATTTTGGTCCTTTTTTAGGACTTGTTGTTCGAGGTTGGCTGCTTGAGGGATTTTTTGTGGCTACTATCTTGCCTTGGATGCTTGTGTCATGGCTTGGTGTTTTGGGGTTTATGTTTGCTATTGGTTTTGACTCCCTCTGCTTTATTTGGATCTCCTTGTTTCTTGATATTTTCTTCTTGGATGGTGGTGGTGGATTTTTTTTTGTTTTTTTTTTTATGGTGGTTTTGATGGCTTCTGGATGCCCTCTTGGTCTCTTTATGCTATGGCTTTCCTCTCTCTGGTGTTGCTTATCTCCTCTTATTTTGTTGTTTGGGTGGAGGTTTTTCCCTTAGATTTGGATTGCTAATGCTCTGGAGATGTCATGGGTTGTTGTTATGCCATTGGGACTATTTTGCTTTCGATTGCTATTCCCCTTTTTTTATCTTGTCCCATTTTCATGTTTCTTTTCCTATTGGTGGTGGCTTTGGTGGAGTAACGGCTTAGTTAATTTTAGCTGGGCCACAGATCTTATTGTAACTCATGGGATGCTGGCTTTACGTGATTGGACTGCTGTGGGTTTTGGTTGGTTGGTTGGCTATTGGCTGGCTATTTTTCTCTGTCTATTTGGTGCAAGAACTGGATCACTATGGAATGTTTTTCCTTGGATGGTTGCATATATCAGGTATGTTGGCTATGATTTCCTTGATGTTTCCTCATATCTTCTCTCTGGTTGGTAGCACGCATATGATTGTAACCCTTCACATGATGTTTGGATATTCATATGTATTGTTGCCCCTTGAGATGATCTTTACTAAGCCTGAACCTTCTTTTTCTTAGCTCTTTCTAAATTGTTTACTTTATCTTTTTCCCTTGAGCTATGACCATTTTTTTTATAGTGTTTTGCAGATTTTTTTTGTAGGTTGGAACTTCACAAATGGAATGATCTAAACATAGTCAACTCAAGTACTGTTGAAGTGGATCTTGCTTATCTTGACTTCTCAAAGGGATCATGAGCTACTGTTGACTAGTCATTTTTACATTCTTGAGTTTTATTAATCTTATTTTGTGTCATTTCTCATTTGCTTTATGTTGTTGTATTTGCTATTTTATTTTCTTTTCCATTATACTTAGATGGGGTTTACCTCTTTAGGTTTTTTTTCTGTGAGGTAAAATTTGAGCTTTACCCCTTTTAAAGATGTTGTATCCTTTTATTTTATGTTAATAAAATTCTAAGTTTCAAAAATTACCCTAAACTAAACCCTAAACCCTAATAAATAAATAAATAAACCTAAACCCAAAATTTAAAAAAACCCTAACCCTAAACCCTAAAAGCCAATAAACCCTAAACCCTAAACCCTAAAACCTCAAACCTTAAACCCTAAACCCTAAACCCTAAATCTTAAACCCTAAACTCCAAACTAAAATCTAAAATCTAAACTAAACTAAAATCTAAACTAAATCTAAATCTAAACTCTAAAAATATAAACTAAATCTAAATTAAACTAAACTAAAGATAAAAATCTACACTCAAAACTAAAAATTTAAACTAAAAAACTAAAATCTAAGCTAAACTAAAATCTATAAGCTAAAATCTAAACTCTAAAAGCTAAATCTAAACTACAGTGAAATCTAAACTCTAAAACTAAATCTAAAATCTACGACACTAAACTAAATCTAAATCTAAAATAAATAAAAATCTAAACATAAAATCTCTAAATCTAAAACTAGTTCTAAACTAAACTAAATCTAAATCTAAAATCTAAAAATCTAAACACTAAAACTTAAACCTAAACCTAAAACCCTAAAGCCTAAATCAACCCTTAACTAAATTAAATCTAAACTAAACAGAACTAAATCTAAAAATCTAAAATCTAAACTAAACTAAAATCAACTATGAAATCAAAATCTAAACTAAATCTAAACTCTAAAATAAATCTAAAATCAACTAACCTAAACCTAAATCTAAACTTTAAACTAAATATAAAAATCTAAACTAACTAAATCTAAAAATTTAAATCTATAAATCTAAAATCTAAACTAAACTAAAATCAAACTAAATGAATCTAAAATCTAAAATCTAAACTAAATTTAAACTAAAATTAAACTAAGTCTAAAATCTAGCTAAACTAAAAGTCTAAACTAAAAATTAAAATCTAAACTAAACTAAAAAACTAAACTAAAAAAATCTATAAAATCTAAACTAAATCTGGAAAGTAAATCTAAAATCTATAAAATGAGCTCTAAACTCTAAACTAAACTAAACTAAACTAAATTTAAACTAAAGTAAAACTACATTAAACTAAATCTAAAATCTAAAATCAAAACTAAACAAAATCTAAACTCTAAAATCTAAAATCTAAACTAAATCTATTATAAACTACATCTAAAATCTAATCTCTAAATCTAAAAATTTAAATCTACTAAAATATAAACTCTCTAAATCTAAACTAAACTAAACTCTAAATTCTAAAATAAATCTAAAATCTAAACTAACTAAACTAAATAAAATAAAATCTAAACTAAATCTAAACTTTAAAATAAATAAAATCTAAACTTAAAATCTAAAACTAAATCTAAATTAAATCTAAACTTATCTAAACTAAAATCTATACTAAAAATCTAAATTAAATCTAAACTAAACTAAATTAAACTATAAACAAAATCTAAAAACCTAAAAATCTAAATTAAATTATAATCTAAACTCTAAATCTAAAATCTAAACTAAATCTAAACTCTAAACGAACTCTAAAAATCTAAACTAAATCTTAAAATCTAAATCTAAATGAAAATCTAAACTCTAAAACTTTAAATCTAAACTAAACTAAACTCTAAAGTCCAAAACTAAATCTAAAATCTAAACTTATAAATGAAATAAAATCTAAACTAAATCTAAACTCCAAAAAAAAATAAAAATTTAAACTTACAAAATCTAAACCAAAATCTAAACTAAATGTAAACTAAACTAAATCTAAACAAAATCTATACTAAAAAAATCTAAACTAAATCTAAACTAAACTAAAACTAAACTCTAAACTAAAAATAAAAATAAAAAATCTAAAAAAACTCTAATCTCTATAAAATCTAAAATCTAAATTAAATCTAAACTCTAAACTAAATCTAAAAATCTAAACTAAAATATGAACTCTAAAACTCTAAATTTAAACTAAAGTAAACTCTAAATTCTACAATCTAAACTAAATCAAACTAAATAAAAATAGAATCTAAACTAAATCTAGAATCTAAAACAAATAAAAATCTAAAGTTAAAAAAATCTAAAATCTAAAAAAACTAAATCTAAAATAAATCTAAACTAAATATAAAAACTAAAACTAAACTCTAAACTAAATCTAAAATTCCAAAATCTAAACTAAACTATAATCTAAACTCTAAAATTTAAAATCTAACTAAATCACTACTAAATCTAAACTAAATCTAAATATAAATCTAAATAAAATCTAAACTCACTCTAAATCTCACAAAACTCTACTCTAAACTAAATCTAAAATTTAAACTAAACTAAACTAAGCTAAATAAATAAAATCTAAACTAAATCTAAAATAAATAAATTTAAACCTAAAATCTCTAAATCTAAAACTAAATCTAAATTAAACCTAAACTAAAGTAAATCTAAAGTAAACTAATCTAAGTCTAAACTAGAAAATCTATAAATCTAAACTAAACTAATTCTAAACTCTAAACTAAATCTAAAATTTAATCAAAATTATAATCTAAACTAAAAAATATCAACCTAAACTAAATAAACAAAATCTAAAATTTAAACTAAATAAACTCTACTAAGCTAAAATCTAAATCTAAACTTTGAACTAAACTATCTAAACTAAAAATCTAAATCTAAAATCTAAACAAATAAAAAAATCTACCACACTAAATATAAACTAAACTAAATTCTAAATCTAAAACTCAAACTCAAATCTAAACTAAATTACTAAAAATCTAAACTTATCATTCTAAAATCTAAACTCAAGGCCTAAACTGATACTAAAAGCCAGGCCACTAAACTAACCCTAAACACTAAACCTAAACTAAACTCTCTTAAAATCTAAAATCTAAACAAAACTAAAATCTACTAAATTAAAATTCTCTAAAAATCTAAATTAAATCTAAACTAAACTAATAAATCTAAAATCCCCAAAAATCTAAACTAAACTAAAATCTAAATAACTAAACTAAAATCTAAACTAAACTAAACTAAAATCTAAAATCTAAACTCTAAACTAAACTAAACTAAATCACAAAGCTAAACTAAAAATCTAAATCTATCTAAATAACTAAATCTAAACTAAAATCTAAAATCTAACTAAATAAATCTAAATCTATTAAAATATTTAAAATCTAAATCTAAACTAAAATATAAATTCTAAAACTCAATCTAAGCTCTAAACTCAAACTAAATCAACTCTAAAATAAATAAAAATCTAAACAAAATCTAAAATAAATCTGGACTAAATCTAAACTAAACTAAATCTACTCTAAACTAAATCTAAAATCTAAACTAAAATCTATGAGACCTAAACTAAACAGGCCTAAACTAGGCCCTAAATCAACCTTAAACAAATCAACACCTAAATGCTAAACTGGGCCACCACAAAATCTAAGGCCCTGGGCCTATCAGACTGACCTAGGCCCCATTCTGACTGACCCACCACTAACCTGATTAGATCATCTACCACTAAACTGGGCCCCACTAATGATAAAAATACTAAACCTGAGTTTAAAATCTTAAACCACAAAAAAAGCCACTGGGCCCTGGGCCCACCCAGGCCACACCTGAGCTAAACCCTGGGCCCTAAACTAAACTAATATCACTAACTAAACTAAATCTAAAATCTACTCTCTAAAATCAAATCTCAAAACAATTTAAAATCTCTACTAAATCTAAACTAAATCTAAACTAAATCTAAATGAAACTCATCTAAACTCTAAATATAAAATCTAAACTAAATCTAAACTTCAAAACTAAATCTAAAATCTAAATCTAATTTAAACTTCACTCTAAATATAAACTAAACTAAACTCTAAACTCTAAACTAAATCTAAAATCTAAACCTAAATAAACTAAATAAAATAAAATCTAAACTCTAAAATAAATAAAATCTAAACTAAAATTCTAAACTAAAATCTAAAAAATAAATATAAACTAAAGTAAATCTAAACTAAGTCTACTAAAATCTAAATTAAAGCTATAAATAAACTAAATCTAAAATATAAACTAAAATAAACTCTAAACTAGGCTAAATCTAAATTTAAACTCTAAATAAACTATATCTAACTAGGCTAAACTAAACTAAAATCTAATAGATTAAAATCTAAATATAAACTAAAATAAAATCTCTAAATCTTAACCTTAAACTAAATCTAAAACTCTAGCTGGAATCTACAAACTAAGCTAAAAATCTAAGATCTAAAGCTAAATCAATCTAAATCTATTCTAAACCTCCACAAACCATAAACCCAAAACCATTAACTGAGCCCTAGGCCCCTGAGCTAACCCACACCACACCTAATCACATGCCCAACCCCAGACCCTTACTGACCCTGACCCTACCCACAACATGACCCAACCTTCCCACTCTAAACAATTTAAACCTAAAATTTAAACTAATTCTAAATATAAACTATAAAAATATAAACTAAACTAAAAACTAAAGTATAAAAAATCTAAACTAAATCTAAACAAAACTAAATCTAAACTAAAATGTTAATCTACTCATGGCTCTAAACTAAACTAAACTAAATCTGGACTAAACTAAAGAACTCTAAAATTTAAATTTAAAATCTAAAATAAATAAAGTCTAAAATCTAAACAAAATCTAAACTCTAAACTAAATCTAAAACTCTAAGTCTAAACTAAAATCTAAACTCTAAAACTTGAAATATAAACTAAACTAAACACTAAACATTAAACTCTAAAATAAAATGTAAAATCTAATCTAAATTAAATTAAACTAAATAAAAAATATAATCTAAACTCTAAAATAAATAAAAAGCTAAACCTAAAAAAATCTAAAACTAAATCTAAATTAAATCTAAAATAAACTAAATCTAAACTAAATCTAAACTCTAAAAATCTAAAATCTAACCTAAAAAAACTAAAATTTAAACTAAAAAAACTAAACTACAAACCTAAACTAAATAAACTAAATCTAAAATCTAAACTAAGTAAACTCTAAACTAAACTACAAATCTAAATTTAAGCACTAAACTAAACTAAATCTAAACTAAGCTAAACTAAAATTAAATATAAAATCTTAACTTAAATCAAAACCCTGAAACTATATCTAAACTAAACTAAATAAACTAAATTTAAAAACTCTAAACTAAAATCTAAACTAAACTAAATGAAAAAATTTAGACAAAATCTAAACTAAATCTAATATCTAAAAAATCTAAAATCTAAAACCTAAACAAACCACAAAAAACCATACCCTACTAAACCTTAAAGCCCACAAATCTTAAACCCCTAAACTAACCCTAAACCCCAAACATTAAACTAAAATCTAAAATCTAAACTAAATCTAAATTTAAACCTTAAAAATCTAAACTAAATCTAAACCAAACTAAACTAAATCTAAAATCTAAACTCTAAACTAAAATCAAGTAACAAAATAAAATATAAACTAACTAAATAAAATCAAAAATCTAAACTAGTCTAAAAATCTAAAATAAATCTAAACTAAACTAAATCTAACTGAAATATAAAAATCTACACTCTAAGCTCTAAACTAAACTAAACTAAATCCAAACTAAACTAAATCTAAACTAAACTAAAACTAAACTCTAAACAAAATATAAATATCTAATCTAAACTAAAATATAAACTAAATCTAAACTCTAAACTAAATTTTAACTCTCTAAATCTAATTCTAAACTAAATCTAAAATTAAAAAATTTAAATTTAAACTAGAATCTAAAAACTCTAAATCTTAACTACTAAAGCTCTAAAATTAAATCTAAACTCTAAACTAAACTAAAAAAATAAAATCTAAACTAAATCTAAACTCAAATAAATAAAAATCTAAACCTAAAAATCTAAAATTAAAATTAAATCTAAACTAATTCTAAACTAAACTAAATCTAACTAAATCTAAACTAAAACTAAATTTAAACTAAATATAAATTAAATAAACTCTAAACTAAAATCTAAAATCTAAAACTAAATAAACTAGTATCTAAATGAAAAATCTAAAAAAAAACATAAACTAAATAATCTAAATCTAATTGAAACTAAATAAACTCTAAACTAAAATTAAAAATCTAAATATAAACTATAAACTAAACTAAATCTAAACTAAACTAAACTAAACTAAACTAAATCTATCTGAAAACTCAATCTAAAACTAAACTAAATAAAATATGAAAGTCTAAGCCACTAACTAAATCTAAATTAAACTAAACAAATAAACTAAATCTAAAACTAAAATATAAACTAAACTAAACTAAAATCTACTAAATCTAAAATCTAAAAATCTAACTAAAATCTAGGCCTGTGCCCAAAGAAATCATGACCCTCAGGCCAAGGCCCCAACTGACATAAACTTAACCCTGGGCCATGTCTTAAACCCTAAATGCTAAAAACCTAAACCTAAATTAAAATAAACCTAAAATTAAATTAAACCTGTAAAAAAAATATCCATGACGACCACTAAACCCTGACTCTAAAGGCCGACCCTAGGCCCAAACTGACTAGATCCTGAGCCATACCACACCTGGCCATGACCTTGGCAGCCTCTAACCCTGGGTTGTAGCTAAACTAACCCTACTATTAACCCTGCCCAAACCCTAAACCCTTAAGATCCTAAACCCAAAACTAAAATAATAAACTTAATAAGATAAATAAAACCTAAACCTAAATAAATTAAAAAATAAAATAAAACCTGACTAACCTAAACCTAAACTAAACCTAAAATTAAGATAAGATAAATAAAACCTAAATGAAATGGAGTAAGATAAATATAAAGTAAATAAAATAAAATTAAAATAATTAAAGATCTAACTTAATAAAACTTAGGCCAAAATGGGCCTAAACCTAGCTAAATAAAATAAAGGCCTGAACAGGCCCTAAATCCAAACCTGGGCCCCCTACTCTGGGCCCTAAACTAGGCCCTAAACTAATAATAAAAATACTTTGAAAAAATGCTAGGCTGACCTAAAGGCCATACCTCCTGGCTGACCTAGGCCTACTCTGCTACAGGCTCTACTAAGATCTAATCTAATTAGCTAAAGGACTAATCTAAATATAAATTAAATTGCTAAATTTAAAATTTAAACTCAAGGGTAAAATCTAAAGTGAAACTAAATCTAAACTAGTAAGAACTACCAAAAATCTAAACTAAATTAAAAGCTAAATTAAATCTAAACCAAACTAAATCTAAACTAAAATCTAAAATATAAACTCTAAATAAACTAAACTAAACTAATTAGCTAAACTACTCTAAACTAAATAAAATTTAAAATCTACTCATGTAAATCTAAACTAAATCTAAATAAACTAAATCTAAAATTCTAAACTAAATATAAACTACTAAACTAATCTGCACTAAACTCTTAAAAATCTAAAATCTGCTAAATCTAAACTCTAAACAAAATTTAAAATCTAAACTAAATCTAAAATCTAAAATTTAAATTTAACTAAATTGTAAACTCCACAAAATCTAAATCTAAACTAAACTAAACTAAACTCTAAACTCTTGCTAAATCAAAAATATTAAATTAAACTAAACTACTTAAGAATAAAATCTAAGCTAAATCTAAACTCTTAAATAAATAAAAATTTAAACCTAAAAAATCTAAAACTAAATCTAAAAAGTATATCAAAACTAAATCTAAACTAAGCTAAATCTAAACTAAATCTAAACTAAGTCAAACTTAAAATCTAAACTAAATCTAAAATCTAAATCTAAGAAATCTAAATATAAGTAAACTGAAAACCATAAAAACTAAACTGAGCTTTATAACTAAATAAATCTAAAACTCAAAATAATAATCTAAACTACTTAAAATCTAAACTAATCTAAACTAAATCTAAGATATAAAATCTGGGCTCAGCCTGGATCAGGCTGGCCAAAAGGCCCTAGGCCCAAACTGAGCTCTGCTGAGGCAGACCTTGGGAGCTCTAGGCCACTCTGAGCTAAAATCTAAACTCTACTTAAACCTCTAAACTAGCCCTAAACCCTAAACCCTAAACCCAAAGCTCTAAATCATAAACTAACCTAAACCTTAAACCCTAAACCCTAAACTAACCCTAAACCCCAAACCCTAAATACTAAGCCCTAAATTTACATAAACCCCAAACCCTAAACCCTAAACCCAAAGCCAAACTCTAAACTAAACTAAACTAAATATAAACTAAACTAAAACTACACTAAATCTAAAAACCAAAACTAAATTAAAATCTAAAATCTAAAATCTAAACTAAATCTAAACTCTAAAGTAAATCTAAAAATCTAAAATCTAAACTAATAAATAACTAAAATAAACTCTAAAAATTCTAAATCTAAACTAAACTAAACTAAACTCTAAAAAAAAACTAAATATAAACTAAACTAATAAACTAAAAAATAAATAAAAAATAAAATAAATAAAAAAAAATCTAAACTAAATTTAAAACTAAATCTAAAATATAAACTAAAAAATCTAAAAAAAAAAACTAAACTACATCTAAATTATAAATTAAATCTAAACTCTAAACTAAATAAACTAAAATCTAAACTAAAAACCAAAACTAAATAAACTAAATCTAAAAAACTAAACTAAATAAACTCTAAACTAAACTAAAAATCTAAATTTAAACTATAAACTAAATTAAATCTAAACTAAATTAAACTAAATTAAACTAAACTAAACTAAATTAATAAAATCTAAATAAACTAAATAAAATCTAAATAAATAAACCCTAAAATTAAACTAAACAAACTAAACTAAACTAAATAAACTAAACTAAAAAAACTCTAAACTAAAATCTAAACTAAACTAAACTAAAATAATCTAAACTAAACTCCTAAAATCTAAACTATAAAACCTAAACCTAAACCTAAAACCATCTAAAAAACTAAAACTAAACTAAACCCCTAAAACCCTAAACCCCAAACCCTAAACCCAAAACCCTAAACCATAAACTCTAAACTAAAATCTAAAATCTAAACTAAACAAAATTCTAAAGTAAATCTAAATCTAAACTCTTGAAATATAAACTAAATCTAAACTTAACTAAACTAAATCAAAAAATCTAAACTCTAAACTAAAAATTAAACTAAACTATAAATCAAAACTAAATCTAAACTAAACTAAATTTAAACTAAAATCTAAAAATTTAAACTCTAAACTCCAAACTAAACTAAACTAAATCAAAACTAAAGTAAAACTAAACTCTAAAAAAAATTTAAAAATCTAAACTAAACTAAAATCTAAACTCTAAAATCTTAAATCTAAACTAAATCTAAATTCTAAACTAAAACTATAAATCAAAACTAAATCTAAACTAAATCTAAAAATCTAAATCTAAACTAAAATATAAAACTCTAAACTAAATCTAAACTCTAAAATAAATAAAACCTAAATCTAAAATAATATAACCTAATAACAAAATAAATCTAAACTAAACTAAATTTAAAATAAATACACTAAATCAAAATTTAAACTAAATCTAAAAAACCTAAATCTAAATCTAAATCTAAAATCTAAACTAAACCTAAACCCAAACCCTAAAACTAAAACCCTAAACTAAACCCTAAGTCAAAACTAAACCCTAAACCCTAAATCCTAAACCACCTAAACTATCCCTAAACCTTAAACCCCAAACCCTAAACCCTAAACCCTTAACTTAATACCCTAAACATTAAACCCTAAACTAACCTAAACCCTAAACCCAAAGCCCTAAACCCTAAACTATCCCTAAATCCTAAACCTAAAAAACCTAATTTTAAACTAAATAAAACCTAAAAAGAAAATAAATAAAACTTAAACCTAAATAAAAAATAAAATAAAACATAAACTAAACCTAAACCTAAACTTAAATAAAAAACTCTAAACTAAAATAAAATAAATAAAAAATCTAAACCAAAACTAAAAATTAAAATAAACTTGAAAATAAAAAACTAAATTAAATAAAAACTAATTCAAAATAAAATAAAATAAAATAAAATAAAAACTAAATAAAAACATAAATCTAAGAAATAACTCTAATAATAAAAAAAACCTAAAATAAATAAAAAATAAACTTAAACACCTAAACCCTAAATAAAAAAAATAAAAAACCTAAACCTTAAAAAAAATAAAATAAACCTAAAACCTAAATTAAAAGAAAACCTAAACCCTAAAAAACCTTAAATCCAAAACCCTAAAACCCTAAACCATAAAACACTAAACCCTAAACCCTAAACTCTAAACTAAAGTCTAAAATCCAAACAAAACTAAAATCTAAAGTAAATCTAAATTTAAGCTCTAAAAATTGAAACTAAACTTAAAAATCTAAAGTCTAAACTAAAAATTTAAACTAAAAAACTAAAATCTAAACTAAATTAAAAACTAAACTAAAAAATTCTAAACTAAATTTAAACTAAATTAAATATAAACTAAAATATAAAAATCTAAAACCTAAACTCTAAACCAAACTAAATTAAATCTAAACTAAACTAAAACTAAAACTAAACTCTACACTAAATTTTAAATCAAAACTAAACTAAAATCTAAAATCTAAAATCTAAACTAAATCTAAACTCTAAACTAAATCTAAAAATCTAAATCTAAACTAAAATCTAAACTAAAATCTAAACTCTAAAATTCTAAATCTAAACTAAGCAAAACTCCAAACTCTAAAACTAAATCTAAGACCTAAACTAAACTAAACTAAATAAATAAAAATAAAATCTAAACTAAATCTAAACTTAAAAAATATAAACCTTAATCTAAAAACTAAATCTAAACTAAATCTAAACCAAACTTTATCTAAACAAATTCTAAACTAAATCTAAACTAAAAAAGCAAACAAAATCAAAACTAAACAAAATCTAAACTATAAATTAAATCTAAACTTTAAACTAAATAAACTAAAATCTAAACTAAAAAATTTAAACTAAAAACTAAAACTAAATAAGCTAAATCTAAAAAACTAAACTAAATAAACTCTAAACTAAACTAAAAATCTAAATTTAAACTATAAACTAAATTAAATCTAATCTAAATTAAACTAAACAAAACTAAATCTAAATTAAAAACATAATCTAAAATTTAAACTAAATAAAATACAAACTGAGCCCTAAACTCTAAAATTAAATCTAAACTAAATCTAAACTAGACTAAATAAACTAAATCTAAAAACTCTAAACTAAAATCTAAACTAAACTAAACTAAAAAAAAATCTAAACTAAACCTAAAATCTAAAAATCTAAACTATAAAACTTAAACCTAAAACCAAAAAAACCATAAGCCCTAAACCCTAAACCCTAAACCCTAAACCATAAACTCTAAACTAAAACCTAAAATCTAAGCTAAACTAAAATTTAAAGTATATCTAAATCTAAACTCTAAAAATATAAACTAAATCTAAACTTAACTAAACTAAATAAAAAAAAATCTAAACTTAAACTAAAAAATCTAAACTAAATTATAAATCAAAACTAAATTTAAACTAAAAAAAAAAATCTAAAAAATCTAAACTAAACTCTAAACTAAACTAAATCAAAATAAAAGTAAAACTAAACTCTAAAACAAATTAAAAATCTAAACTAAACTAAAATCTAAATGCTAAAATCATAAATCTAAACTAAATCTAAATTCTAAACTAAATCTATAAATCAAAATAAAATCTAAACTAAATCTACAAATCTAAATATAAACTGAAACCTAAACTCTAAAACTCTAAAACTAAATCTAAACTCTAAAATGATCTAAAACTAAATCTAATAGCTAAATCTAAACTAAATCTAAACTAAACTAAATTTAAACTAAATACACTAAATCTAAAAACTTAAAACTAAAATCTAAAATAAACTAAACCCTAACTAAATCTGAAATCTAAAAATCTAAACTATAAAACCTAAACCCAAACCCTAAAACACCATAAACACTAAACCCTAAACTCTAAATTCTAAATCACCTAAATTATCCCTAAACCTTAAATCCCAAACCCTAAACCCTAAATCCTTAACCTTAAACCCTAAACTCTAAACCCTAAACCCTAAACTATCCTTAAATCCTAAACCTTAAGCATTAAACCTTAAAAACCTAAAAAGAAAATAAATAAAAAAACTTAAACCTAAATAAAATAAAAACATAAACTAGAACCTAAAGCTAAACCTAATTAAAAAAACTAAACTAAACTAAAATAAAATAAATAAAAATCTATACCAAACTAAAAAAATAAAATAAACTTGAAAATAAAAAACTAAATTAAATAAAAACTAAATTAAAAATAAAAATAAAATATAAAATAAAATAAAATAAAACTAAATAAAACCTAAATAAAAAAAATAACTCTAATAAAACCTAAAATAAATAAAAAAAATAAAACTTAAACCTAAACCTAATAAATAAAAAATAAAACCTAAACCCTAAATAAAATAAAATAAACCTAAAACCTAAATGAAAAGAAAACCTAAACTTAAACCTAAACCCTAAAAAACCTTAAATCCTAAACCATAAAACCCTAAACCATAAAACCCTAAACCCTAAAACCTAAACCCTAAACTCTAAACTAAAGTCTAAAATCTAAGCAAAATAAAAATCTAAAGTAAATCTAAATTTAAACTCTAAAAATTGAAACTAAATTTAAAAATCTAAAGTCTAAACTAAAAATTTAAACTAAAAAACTAAACCTAAACTAAACTAAAAAACTCTAAACTGAACTAAAATTCTAAACTAAATTTAAACTAAATTAAATATAAACTAAAATCTAAAAATCTAAACTCTAAACCAAACTAAATTAAATCTAAACTAAACTAAAACTAAACACTAAACTATATCTAAAAATCTAAAAATCTAAATGAAACTAAATTTAAACTCTAAGATCTAAAATCTAAACTAAATCTAAACTCTAAAATAAATCTAAAAATCTAAACTAAATCTAAACTAAATCTAAAAATCTAAATCTAAACTAAAAATTTAAACTCAAAAACTTTAAATCTAAATTAAACTCTAAACTCTAGAACTAAATTTAAAATCTAAACTAAACTAAACTTAAAAAAATATAAACTAAATCAAAACTCTAAAATAAATAAAAATCTAAACCTAAAAAATATAAAACTAAATCTAAAAATTAATCTAAATAAAATCTAAACTAAATCTAAACTAAATAACTAAATCTAAATTGAAAAATCTAAACTAAATCTATACTATAAACTAAATCTAAAATCTAAAATAAATAAAGTAAAATCTACAATAAAAAACCTAAACTAAAAACCTAAACTAAATAAACTAAATCTAAAATCTAAACTAAATAAACTCTAAACTAAACTAATTCTAAACTAAACTAAACTAAATCTAAACTAAACAAAACTAAATCTAAATTAAAACTAAATCTAAAATATAAACTTAATAAAAAATCTAAACCTAAATAAACCCCTAAAACTAAATCTAAACTAAATCTAAGTAAACTAAAAAATAAATTTAAAACTAACTAAAATCTAAACTAAACTAATCTAAAAAAAATCTAATCAAAATATAAACTAAATCTAAACTAAAATCTAAAATCTAAACTAAACACTAAACTAAACTGCCCTAAACCTAACCCTAAACTAACCTAAACCCTAAACCTAAAAGAATTTAAAACTAAATCTAAAAACTAAATCTAAAGTAAATCTAAACTAAATTAAATCTAAACTAAATCTAAAGAAAATCAAAACTAAATCTAAAACCTAAACTAAATAAACTAAAATCTAACCTAAAAAATATAAACTAAAATCCTAAACTAAATTTAAAATCTAAACTAAGTAAGCTCTAACCTAAACTAAAATCTAAATCTAAACTCTAAATGAAACTAAATCTAAACTAAACCTAAACTAAACTAAATTAAATATAAACTAAAAAACAAAATCTAAAATTTTAACTAAATAAAATCTAAACCCAAAACCTAAATCAAAACTAAATAAACTAAATCTATAAACTCTAAACTAATATCTAAACTAAACTAAACTAAACTAAATATAAAATCTAAAAATCTAGACTCTAAAACCTAAACCTAAACCCTAAACTCTAAACCCCCTAAATGAACCCGAAACCTTAAACCCTAAACCTTAAATTCTAAATTGTAAACTCAAAACCCTAAACTAAGCTAAACCCTAAACCTTAAACTAACCCTAAACCCTAAACCCTAAACCATAAACCCTAAACCCTAAAAACATAAACCTGAACTAAATAAAACTAAAATTAAATAAAATAAAACCTAACTAAAATAAAATAATAATAAAATAAAATAAAAAAACTCTAAAACATAAACCTAAACCTCAACCTAAAAATAAAATAAAATAAATAATAAAACCTAAACCAAAATAAAATAAATAAAAACCTAAAAGAAATTATAAAATTAAAATAAACCTAAAAATAAAAAACCTAAATAAATAAATAAATAAATCTAAAATAAAAATAAAATAGACCTAAAAAAATAAAAGGGAAAACTTAAACCAAAAAAACAAAACTTAAACCCTAAACCCTAAACCCTAAACCCTAAACCCTAAACTAAACCCAAAACCCTAATAAATAAAAAATAAAACTAAAACCCTAAATTAAAAAAAAACGTAAACCCTAAACCCTAAATAAAAATAAAATCTAAACCCTAAATTAAAAAAAAAACCTAAACTTAAACTCTAAAAAACCATAAACTATAAACCCTAAACCCTAAAATCCTAAACCCTAAATCGTAAACCCCTAAACTAACCATAAACCCTAAACCCTAAACTCTAAACTAAAATCTAAAAATCTAAACTAAATCTATATTAAACTAAACTAAATATAAAAATCTAAACTCTAAACTAAAAATCTAAACTAAAAAAGTAAAATCTAAACTAAACTAAAAACTAAACTAAGAAAACCTAAACTAAACTAAATATCTAAACAAAATCTAAACTAAATAAAATCTAAACCTAAACCCTAAACCCGAATCTTTAAACCCTATGCTAACTTAAACCTTAAACCCAAAACCTAAAACCCTAAACTTACCCTAAACCCTAAACACTAATCCTTAAACCCTAAACCTTAAACCCTGATCCCTAAACCCTAAAAACTTAAACCTAAACTAAATAAAACCTAAAAATAAAATAAATAACAAAACTCAAACCTAAATAAAATAAAATAATAAAATAAAATAAAAACCTAAACTAAAACCTAAACCTAAAAATAAAATAAAATATTAAATAAAAACTATACTAAAAAATAAAAACCTAAATGAAACTAAAAAATAAAATATACCTAAAATAAAAAACCTAAATAAAATAAAAACTAAATCTAAATTAAAAATAAAATAGACCTAAAATAAAATAAAATAAAAAACTAAATAAAAACCTCAACCTAAAAATAAATAGAAAATAAACCTAACCCAAAATCCTAAACCCTAAACCCTAAACCCTAAACCTTAAAATCTAAAATTGAAACTAAATCTAAACTCTAAACTATATTTTGATTTTACCCAATTTGGTCTTTTAAGTCAATTTGGGTCAACATAGGTCAAGAGGGCCAATTAGGTATGGTTTTTCTCAATTGAAGGTCAAGTCATATTCAAATATTGATTTTGAGTTGGTATGAATCATTGGTTTCAAGGGATTTAGCTTAGGTTATAATTTGGCTAGTTTAGGTTCTTTTGGGTTAAGGGGTTGACTTGGTCTAATGACCAAGTTAACTTGGCTTGACCCAATTTGTGATACTTGATCAACTTAGGGTGATCAAAAATCATGATAGGAGGCTTTGGTTGGCTTAGTTCAATCCAATTTTGGTAGGAATGGAACTTGGATTAAATAGGTCAAATTGGCCACTTTGGGTCAAGTGGACCAATTGAGTTTAGTTGGCTTGATTTTTGGTTGAGTTTTATTTAGTTGAGTTTATATATGGATTTAGGATTGATTTATAAATTCATAATTGATTTGGGTTTGGATAAGTTTTGGTTCATTTGGATATTCCAAGTCAAGATGACTAGGTTGGGTTTAACTTGGGTTGATTTTAGTTTAGTTTGATGATTGTAGATTTCATCTATATTTGGGAAGATAATTGAAGGAATAATTGATTCATGAGAAAATTAATTGAATTGGGTTTGAATTGAGTGGATTTTTGGCTAAGTCCATGGAAATGGTTTATGTGTCTTAGGGAAGATCTTGATTTAGTTTGATTTAGTTTTGATGATTTAAATGTATATCTCAATTATATTTGTGAAGATAATTGAAGATATGAATTGATTGTTAGAAAATCAATTGAGTTTGGGTTGATTTGGAAGAAAATTTGGCTGAGTCCATGAAGGTAGGTCATACAACTTAGGTTAAGTGCTTTTAGTTTGATTTGATTTAGTTTGATCATTTGAATGATTTGATTTATGTTTAGGAAGATGATTGAAAATATAAATTGATTATGTAAAAATCAATTAATTTTGGATTGATTTAGATTAAGATTTAAGTCCAAGGGATAGTCATAGAGTTTGAATATTGGTTTGATTTGATATCTAATATAGATTTGATAGGTTTGATAAGAATTTAATTTGTTGTAGCTAAGGTGAACATGGGTTGCTATAGTTAGATAGATTGTCCTAATCCCTAAGGCAACATAATCCAACTATTAACTCTTCTAAGTCTCTAGGGGCTAAGTGCTCACCTAAATGCTAAAAGTGTCTTATGACTAGAAGTTTTAGTGTCTAAGACTCTAAGTCTAAGATGGAAAATTGAATCCTCACTCCAAAATGAGGTCAACAAAAGGACTCCCAATGGTGTGTAACTTGAGCACGCAAATGTATTGGCATTGATCGAGATGATCAACAACATCCAAAGGACTGTAAGCTTTAACAAAAATAATCTATACCTAAACCCAAAAGGTAAATCAAATCATGATCTTAGTGCAATGCACTTTATGTTGAGGGCATAAGAGAGCCAAGAGGATCTAATGAGAATTCCATGTCAAGGACATGGAGGGAGATCCACTAGGGGATCACACATGCATTGGACATGACATGTGAGGGGTCTATGCCGAGGCATAGAAGAAAAGAATCCACTGGTGATAAGGTTTGAATTTGATTTGATTAAATGATTTATGGAAAGAAGATTCATTGGGGATAAGAATATATAATCCATTGGGGATTAAGATCAAATTGACTTTAATTTTTTTTTGTTTTCATTGATGTGTAGGCATATCTGCTAGAGATTTGGGCTCAAGTTCACTGGGGATCATGGATATGAACCTTCCACTAGGAAAGTAGGTTCGGGCTATCCTCTAGAGATTGGGATTTGAGTTTTATTTCATAGATTTATTTGGGGATGTATCTACTGGGGATAAGAGTTTGGTTGGATTTTTTTTTATTTAGACTCCACTAGGGGAGTTGCTTTAATTTAGCTCCACTATGGAGGTTGGTTTTAAATTTGATTTGTTTGCTTATTATGCTTATGGGCTCACACTGGAGAAGGGTGTTATTTAACTCCAAGGAAAATCATTTTAATTTAATCTAAGTAAATGTATGGACCTTGTTGGTGTGATGGACCCACCGATGGGGCTATATCATCCTTGACCTACCTCGTTTACAAATCCAAAGAGATTGTCTGGGGTAGCTAACCAACCAAGGAATTGCCTTTGTATGAATGAAGAAAGTGAAGGCACTAACATCTTCTAAAGTGAGGAACACCAGGTGACTTGGATGCATAATAAAACCCAACCTGGAAACTACAGGTGAATGTCATTGGGACTTATGTTAACATAAAAGTAGTCAAGATTAATTTTATCATGATTTCATGAATTTGATATGGTTTATTTGAACCGATTTGAGTTAATTTGATTTTTTGGTTTAGTTTTAAATGGCATATCTGGGATGTGAGCTCACCAAATTTGATAGATTTATGGATCCTAGGTGCATAAAAAGGAGTTATATCAGACTTGTCCTATCTCAAATTTACAAATCTAAGGGATAGTCTACAAACCATGGGTATAGCTATCCAACCTAAGGGGTTGCCTTATGGTCTGCAATGGCTGTACTAGGAAGAAGGCATGGCAGACTTACACTTCCAAAGTAGGGAACAACCGTTGGGGTGACTTGTTTCCAGCACAATAAATCAAACCCGACCTAGGGGCGACTACTGAGTGAGTACTGTTGGGGACTTATATCAACTCAAGAGTAGTCAAGCAATTTTTATAATGAGTTTTGCTAGCACTGCCCAAAAGATAGGATGCCTACTTGGGAAAAGGTATCGTTATGGGTGTCCTCCTAATCCACAAGCGAATATATATTTTGTTTATATGTTTACATGGACCTTATTGGTGTGCAAGGGAGCACACTAAGAAGGCTATGTACCTTGACCTATTTAGACTAGATCAAGGGAGAATCGACATCAGAATGGATTCTCCAACCTAGGGTGGTTACTAAGAAAGGGAACCAACCGATAGTAACTGGGTAGTGTCTAAATGGGCAGGATGTGATCCAAATAGAGTGCCCATAGGAAAGATGTTGTCCATATGCATAATGGATTCTCCAACCACAGGGGTGGTAACTAAGAAAGGGGACCTGTCCAATCCGATAGTAACCTGGGTAGTGTCTAAATGGGGTCACAAAGGACGTGATCCAAATAGAGTGCCCACAGGGGAGATGTCATTAGGGCATTATCCTGAGCTCTGGAAAAGAAAGTCTATAGGACATGAGTGGTGTATCCACTAGGTGGGTCACCGTCAGCATAGCGAGAACCAACCAACCTAAGGTACTTGTTAGTGTGTAATGATCAATCTAGAAAGAAAGCATGTAGGCTTACAACTTTCCAAGCAGAACTGATTATCAAGATAGTCATTAGCAGACGATGCTATTCACCTAGAGACTACTCTGGGGAGCCCAGGAATAAGACCTAGACTTGAAGCAGTCAAGAGTGAAGGAGTCGTTAGGGGACTTATCTTAAACCTCAACTATACTCGACCTAGTTAGCTCATGAAGGCTAATCCAAGAAGAAAGCGTAACAGACTCACATCCTATTAAATAAAACCAACATGAAGTAGCTTACCAGTCATACAGTAAGGCCTACCAAACTAATAAGGTGCTCGTCAGTGTGTAGTGCCAAGTAAGGAAGGAAGGCATAGTAGACATACATCTTCCAAAGTAAGAAGACCATTTGGGTGACACA
The DNA here is from genome assembly GCA_021442155.1 of Cymbidium sinense. Lineage (NCBI taxonomy): Eukaryota > Viridiplantae > Streptophyta > Magnoliopsida > Asparagales > Orchidaceae > Cymbidium > Cymbidium sinense. The sequence goes on along the minus strand of CM038214.1, from coordinate 89,268,290 downwards.
CTAGTAGGGTAGACGTCACCTAAACAAACGGTGTAGTACCACCGAGCATTATCTCAACTCAGAGTAGCCTGAGATAAAAAATATGTGTTTGTTATATATGTTTGTGTGTAGTTTATGTTTGTGTTGTGTTGATGAAGGATAGGACGATGCTCAGGTTCCTTCCACCTACCTAAACACATCATGGAGGATTTGCAAACAAGAATATTTTAACATAAAAGAGATTGAATTCAAAATAGAATTTTCATTCATGATAATTATTTTCAAACATGATTTATGGATAATATTTATTTAAGTATAGCCCATTGATTGGAAGCATTCGGCCCTCTCCCTTATGATTGATAAGCTGATAAGATCCTCCTTGGTTTGCCTTCTCTATGGAAAAGGGCCTTCCCAGGTAGGTTCAAACTTACCTCCCATCTTGCGAAGGGCAGCAATTGGTCTCCTCAGAACTAAAATAAGCTCTCCTACTTGAACAGCTCTAGGATAGGTCAACTTGTTATCAGCTTGAATCATTTTGGCTTTGTATAACTCAAGATGTTGGCATGCCCGTAGGCATCTCTCCTCCAAACCTTCAAGCTCTTCTAACCAAAACTTTGCATTCTACTCTATTATAATCTTACTACCCACAGCTATCCTTGGTGATGAGAGTTGAAATTCTAACGGTAGAACTGTTCAGACCCATACACTAAGTAGAAAGGAGTAGATTGAGTTGGAGTTCTATACATGGTGCAAAAGTGCACAACACTTCAACTAACTACTCATGCCACTGTTGCTTATTATTATTGAGTGTCTTCTTCTGTATTTATATGAGAGTTTTGTTGAAGGCTTCTGCTAACTCGTTTTGCCCTCATGTAGTAGATGGTAGAATATCTCCACCTATACTATGTATCATGTTGATTTTCATGCTCTTGAATGTAGTACCATTATCAAATATAATTCATCAAGGCACCCCAAACATATATATGATATGGTTCCTAAAAAACTAGAGCACATGTTGAGCTATGACCTCTTTGAGTGAAATCGCCTACCACTTGGAAAAGTAGTGATAGCAGTAGGATAAATCGATGACCTTTGGAAGAAGGATGATCAATCGACACTATGTATCCAACCTCAAATGGCCATGAGGCCAATGTAAGATGTAAAATTTTGGGTGGTTGGTGTAGGACCACATTGTGTATTTAAAATTGGTTGCATCACCTAGCCACTTCCATGTAGTTTGTAATCATCCATGGCCACTAGTATTCGAGTCTCTTGATTTTTGATTTCATCTTCAAACCAGATTGATGAGCACCACATAATCAATGTACCTCAATCATAATCTACGCTTCATGTTTATCCAAACAATATAACTACATATGATCGAATGATGCGGTATAGGTGTCATCCATGAGAGCATAAAAAGTGCTCTTGCTTCATCTCGATGGGCTTGGGACTTCTCTTGGTAGTTTTCCTTTATTTAGGTAATCCATGATTGCCTCTCTAACTCCTCATTCTTCTTACAAATGACAACCTCCCCTTCAAGACAGTACTTTTCGATGAGTTTAACATCAATAAGGGATAAGACTTATCTATTTTAGACCTTTATTGATATGGAGTCATCCTCCACATTCCAACTCGGCAAGCTTGGCTAAAGATTCGCTATGGTGTTCTCTCCTTAAGGAATAATATAAATGGTAACCTCGATTTGGGCCAATATTATACTTGTGGTAGTTATGGAGCCTAGCTTTAAAACTTTATAGGACCCAAAGATTTGGTTGACCATTAATTGGGAATAAAGATTTTGATGTTCTGATGCTTAGTAACGCAACCTAGACTAGCAATCAAAGCCTCATATTAATTTCATTATTGCAAGGATTGGATAGATGGAATGAGAATATCACATCATGGTCGAGTTAGAGAAATAATCCTACCCTGCCTATCTTGGAATAGTAGATTATTCTTCTCCTTTTGAGAGGATCACCATCAAAGTACATCTCCCAACAAGAATGCTAGTATCCCATATGTTCATGATTTGTTCATCGGGAAGATCATCACAAAATGGAGAGTTAGCAGGAAGTGGGTATGCTGCTAAGAAATTTGCTAGTGCTTGTCCTTTCACCGTACGAAGAGATACGAATGCAATGTTAAAACTATGAGAGGATCATGGACCATCATGCCAACCGTCCAGATAGCATCGATCTTGTCATGAGATATTATAGTGGATTGATTCTAGAGATCAAGTTCACATTATGAGAGAGCATGTAATGCCGTAGCTTTTGGGATGCAAAGATTAAAGCTAGAAAATGCTTCTTAATGGGTGGATAATTAGAAAAGGGAATATGATACTGAGGTAGTAGAGTGTTTTCCTTCCCTTTGTCATTGGCTTGATCCAACAAAGCATCAAAGGATTCTAAAAGCGAAAGTATATAATATGAGTGGCTTGTCGATAAGGGTCGCTAGAAAGCATTAGATAATGCTTGATGTCTTCAAAGTGTTATCACTTATCATCCCAATTGAACTTGCCATCCTTTTGATAAGTCGAGAATGGTCGGTATCTTCTTGATATGTTGGATATAAAGCATCTTAGATACACCTTCGCCCTTGGAATGATCTGAGTTGAGTTAAACTTTTAGGGGGTGACATTTTTATTTTTGCCTTGATCTTCTCTGAATTAATTTTTATTCCCTGATGTCAAACAACAAACCCAAAGAATTTCCTTGATGCTACTCCAAATGCACACTTCTGGGGGTTCATTTTTAGGTTAAACTATCTTAACCATTCAAAAAATACTCTCAAGTCAAAGATATGGTCTTCATTTTCTCTACTTTTGACTAAGATCATCGACGTAATATTCAACTTAATGATGAAAGAGTTCTTCGAAGATTCGAGTCATGGCCCGCTGGTATGTAGCACTGGCATTTTTATGGCTGAAAGGCATGACCTTACAGTAATAATTTCTGATCAAAGTTCTAAAAAATAATGTTTCTTTTATTTTCAGGGACCATCCTTATTTGGTTATATCCAAATAAGCCATCCATGAAAGAGATGACTGCATGAGATGAGGCAATATCCAACATCAATTCTATTATCGGAAGTAGAAATTTATCTTTTGTACATGCCTTATTTAGATCCCTAAAATTGATGTATATGTGAATTTGGCCATTCTTTTCTTAACTAGATGATCGGTTAACTGTAGGTAAATTTCTTTCTAGATGAAGCCAAAGATCGATCCATTTTCTTGACTTCAAAATGACATGTTGTTTGATGTCTAATGCATGCATCTAGGAGCTTGATTGATAACATTAGGCCCTATTACTAGTTTGTGGTCCCTACATCAGGAGACAAACTAGGCATCTCTTCATAACTCCATGTAAAGCAGTCCTTAAACTCAGTGTGTCATTTATTTTTGGATGTGGATGGGGGACACCACCCAGATCGTAGGGGGTACTTATTGAAGTGATCGGGTATAACATTGAGGTATGATGTACCATCTCGAAAGATAGAAGCATTACCCTTCAATGGACCTAATCACCTAAAAAGAACTCTTAAGGCATGATGGGCTTTTGAATACACTAGAGATTTTTTTTTTACTTTACATGGATGAATAAAGCAGGGTTTATATTAAATCGGGTTCTAATGTTCCCTATGGGGGTGTGGTGCTTATTTTTAGATGTGGGACACCACATAGATCTTAGGGGGTACTTATTGAAGTGATTGGGTATAGCATTAAGGAATGATGCACTATTACAAAAGATAGAAATCATCACCTTATAATGGAGCTAATCACCTAATAAGGGCTCCTAAGGCATGATGATCTTCTAATGTACCTGAGATTTTTCCCTACTTTACATAGAAAAGTAAAGAGGTTTATTTTAAGTTGGGCTCATTAAGTTCCTTATAGAGCCAAGCCTCCATAGTTATATTCTAAGAGATGAAATCTTAAGAATACTCTCGATTAAAGTAAAAATTATAGTCTCCAAAGATTTTAAGGCAAGACTATCAATAAATTGGTTATATTTGGAAAATCAAATGGGATTGTTCAAAGAGATGACTTATTCTCAAAGCCAAAGGAAATGAATAGGAAATGCTCATAATACTAAGAAGCCTAGTGAGCATTCCAATCTATTCTATAATTGGGCTTTATGTATTTAAAGTAGAGAAGATCAATTTAGTTAAAGTTGACATTTTATTAAAAATCTAGGACTTGTAATCCAAATAATACATTTAAGAGGTGAGGATTTATGTTAGTAGCCTGAAGGAAATAGCTATCTCAGACCCAAAATCTAGGGAGCTTTAGTATAAGCTAAAGCACGACCTAAATCTAAGTGAAGATGGGTATAAGGTTTACCTCCATAAGAGAGAGTAAACCACTCGACTGCTAGACTTGTAATTGCTTAGAGTGATATCCACCTAACTCCTCCTACACTATAAGTCCATGTAGGCAAGTCTTATGAATTTGCAAGATAGTTGGGTTATTATTAATTAGAAAGAGACTAAAGTCCTAAACCCACTCCCTAAGAGACTAGAGCATGAGTGGTATGAACAATGACTTAATCTAATGTAAAATATTCTCAAATTTTATTTGATTTTTTACTCTTCATTGTGATAAAGGCCATAAGATTTCTTATGCCTAAACGCATGTTGAAATGAGATTATGTGCTAAATAAAAAAGAGGTTTTTTCCACCATAGCGGAGACCCTCAAAGGTCATGTCTTCCCTATCGTGCAAGGATACAAATCATCTCTTAGCAAGAGTGAAATAATATGATATGCATGTTGTTTAACATTCAACATAAAGCTAAGGGGTTGTTAAATCTTTTAATTATCTTATTTAATGCCTATGCTTTTATTGTGAGGTTATGAATTATTTAAAACTTTAGTTATGAGTTGTAGTTAGGTAAAAGATTTATTTTTCCCTAGAGCCTAATCATATCAGCCACATTAAAGCATCATTAATAAAGAAATTATGAAAAGGCATGTCATTTCTAATGCAAAACCTAAACATAACATCAATCGCTTAATAGCTACCACAAAGAATAAAAGGTCATGGTGGTACCACCATCAACCCAGAAAGAAAAGATGAGTAGCCGAGCTCTACACTTATACAACCTAAAAAATAAAATAATAATTACAATTTACAAATGATAAATGCTATGGGGGTTTTCAAATCTTCAAGTCTTCATGTCTCCCTCATTTCTTCATATGTTTTCTCCTTTAATTTGGTAGGCTTCAAGGCATCACATGGCACCCCAGGACTAAGCCTTATGGCCAATGCTCATCCTAAACCCCAATAACACTAATCCAAATTCCTAATGAAAAATTACATTAAGATAGAAAAGTAAATCTAACTACATCTACAAAATAACTGTTAGTTAAACACATATATAACCTAAGTAGTTATATTTATAATTTGGGCTTAGCACCCTACACATGGGAAACCAAGCCCACCTGTCCTAACTTGGATTATTCTTAGGGGCTTAAGCAACCTACAAAGAGAGCATTTATATTTATTTTTAAGCGACCCCTTTAAGTTGAATCCTCATAAAAAAACATGATTTGGCAAATATAGGCCTAACATCCGTCTACAAATATACACCCTAGCATCCGCCTAAAATATTATTACATCAAAACAAAATTGACATCAAACCATGCACCACCTAAAATAAGGCTAGTAGTAGTGACTTAATCTAATGTGTGTGTCTTAAGGCTTGTGTGTATGTCCTAACTAGGCTTTAAAGTTTAATTTTCTAAGTGTGGAAAGATTTAATTTTATATAAGGGTGATTTCACTTCAAGTTGTTTAATTGATTTACAATTTTAATTTTTAATTTGATTTGTTTCATATGATCCTACACTTAGAAACTAAGTGTCATAAACAAAAGAAAAAATTATTACCCTTTTTTATCCCTACCTTAAGCCATTCCTAAAGCACATTAATTTGACTTAATTCTCTCTTTAGTGAATGGTTTATTACAAAATTTTTAAAATTATTCCTAAATTTGGGTTCACTTTAAAGAATTCCATTCAATATGAAAAGCTTCTTATGATTAACTCAATTGAATTACTATCATATGACATACATCAAGTTACTCCTTTCCATCACATGTAGCATGCATATTACTTAATTTTAGCTATAACTACCCATGTAACATATTTATTTTAGCTCACTTTAAATGAAGGATGCATATATGTATTTTGTAGAAAATGGGATTTTTACTCATTAGCTAAATGTGCATAAGAGTGTATAAAAGTTTTAAGCGAGTACTTTGCCATTGTTAAGCAAGGGATTGATGTAAAGACCTCTTGGGGCTAGTTAAAGTCTCACATCCCTGGAATGTCCAGACTAGATATACCAACTATTATTAAATACACATGGATTTAAAAATGACTACAATAATAGAAAATCATGAAAAGTTGTATTTCTTTTAATTGAAAGAAAATTTACATTCATTAGCTAAATGCACATACAAGTTTATAAAAGTTTTAAGTGGATACTTCACCATTGTTAACTGGGAGTGGGGTAAAGACCTCCTTGGGGCTACTTAAAGTCTCATCCCCATAATGTTTAGACTAGATATACCCACTATTCTTAAATACACATGGATGTACAAATGACTACAAGAATAGAAGATCATGCAAAAGTTGTTTCTTTGATTGAATTATTTATGCATGTGAGCTAAAGTTCTATCTAAATTCTAACATAGAAATATATAAGAATGAAAACAAACAAATGTTGTTTTCTTTTTTCAAATGACTATACTTTTGATAACATTCAATCTTTATGTAAATCCATGTAGACTAAAGAAAAAGAATTCCATATCACATGTTCTAAGCTATAGACATATGCAAGCTTTATAGATATTTATAACTACTATCACTCCAAATATTATAGTTGTTTTATATACTTTTAAAAATACCTTTGATTTAATAGTGATAATAGCCACACATATTATAAATTTAATTCAACGCATGCAAGTTTAACAAAAAGAAAATTTCATTCGATTTTATTTTGAATGACATGAATGAATGATTCAAATGACATACAACAGTTAACATGGTTGGAAAGGAAATACTAAATATAAGTATATAATCTCATTCAATCAAACAAATTCCTAAATACAATAATATTAAATAAAAGTATTTAAAG